>CM067168.1:35606690-35667415 GCA_034093135.1 Erigeron breviscapus
AGTTCCCCAACTTGAGTCAAGTTGGGGAAATCTTGACCCTTGAATGAAAATCAAGGGCTAAGATTCAAATATCATCTTTGAATCTTGGCCCTTGATTTTCATCCAAGGGCCAAGATTATCCTAACATGACTAGTCATGTTAGGGTAGCTTGAGGGAATCCATTCCCTTAAAAAAATATGTTCTCAATAAATAAAGATTGGTGCATAAAATAAAGGGGAAAGCTTAGGTAAAGCATGCAGTACCTATCTTAGGTAAAACATGCGTATTTCAGGAGGATTATGTAAAATTCAGGGGGGGTTACGTATATTTATCAAATTTAAACGTTTAATTTGTAACTTTTTTTAATATGACAGTACCTAATATAAATAAAGTTATGCAGTACGTATCATTTTTCCCATTTTTCCTAACACAAAAGAGTGCCTTGTGGGTAGTTAGAAAAACCCTGTTTAATACCTGTAAAATATGATTATACCAAATCGAGAACATCCTTCATAAATCCAAGAGCCTACGAATTTTTATACACATCAAGATTCGATTTTACACCGAATATTAACGTACCCAGCTGAATCCTTTTTATACATTTTTCTATCCATTCTACTTTCCTTCATTGCTGCTGCTGCTGCTGCTGATCTCATTCATATTCTGGTAAGAAACACTTTACTTGCGTTCACTCTTTCCCTTTTTCTCATATTATACTATTATTATTTGTTTAATTGTATCTATCTATGTACTCTGTTTTGCAGGTTACTTATTTGCTGTTAAATCTTGACACCCAACAACAACACATTTCTTTCACTAATAACTTCAGTTTTAGTGAGTTTTTTTTGTATTCTTCTTGAATTTTGCCTTGATACCCACATTCATTATCATGTAATTACAGCCCCCTGCCTTTTATCACCAATAATTAGCGTATCTCAGATGTAATTAGGGTTTTGCTTATTTTGTTGATATTTTTGAAATTTTAGTGTTTTGTTGTTACTGGGTATTTGGTTTTACATATTACGAGAGCGCGTTGCGGCGGTGAGATGGTGGGGTGATAGGTCATAGGAGGTGATAAGTCATAGAGTGTGAAAGCCAAATGCCTTGGTCGGATTTAAAAATTCGTCGAAAGTATATCGAATGACATCTCTAATGAAAGAGCATGAAATTTTAAGAACACCCATACAATTTGTATAATTTATCGATATACGGTTTTTGAGATAAAAGATTTTGAATGAATTAGAGGAATAAAATGATTTATGGAGGAGAGAGAAAAAAATGAGTGGTTGAGATTTGAGGAGAGAGAAAATGAGTGGTTGAGATTCAAGGTTATTATAGGTATATTAGGTAGAGATGTTTAAATTAGTGAATAAGGAATAGGGGTATTTTGGGTAGTTCAAATCATTTTTCTTAAAAAAAAGGGCAAAATGCTTTATAAGATAGTATTAGATAATCAACTTACAATAATCTTGGGTTTTAATTAAGTGTCAAAGTTTCAATCTTTTTATTTGTTTGTTTTGTCAATGACTTCAACCCCCG
Source organism: Erigeron breviscapus (assembly GCA_034093135.1). Taxonomy (NCBI): domain Eukaryota; kingdom Viridiplantae; phylum Streptophyta; class Magnoliopsida; order Asterales; family Asteraceae; genus Erigeron; species Erigeron breviscapus. Next base: position 35,608,209 of record CM067168.1, read on the forward strand.
AAAAACGTGTGTTTTCTTCAAGATTGCTTTCATGTTTGATTGCCATTTCAATGTTCTTTTTGATCCTTTCGTGTTCACTTCTCTTTCGAATTGGTGATAATTCGTTCGTACCCAGATCAATTTACAATCTCATTGTTGTTGACCATGGGTCACTAGAGGCCGAAGTTGAGCCCGTCAAACGGGGAGTCTCGTGTGATGCAAATCAAGCTTTACTGAAGGCGTTTATGTATGATTTACCTCCTGAGTTTCACTTCGGGTTACTAGGTTGGAGAGGAAACACGAACCAAATATGGCCTAATGTTGGTAACCTTAGTGATATCCCTAAATACCCAGGTGGGTTAAACTTGCAACACAGTATAGAATACTGGCTCACTCTTGATCTATTATCGTCAGTTAGTCCAAATATACCTAGATCTTGCAGTGTGGTTCTTGTACGTAATTCGAGTCAAGCAGATATTGTTTTCGTTCCCTTTTTCTCGTCTTTAAGTTATAATAGGTTTTCTAAAGTTGAGGGGACGGAAGAAAAGAGTACTAATGATATTTTGCAAGAGAGGTTGGTCGAATACTTGAACGGTCGGGATGAATGGAAAAGATTTGGAGGGAAGGACCATTTAATCATGGCTCACCATCCAAATAGTATGTTACTTGCTAGATGGAAATTGGGATCGGCTATGCTAGTGCTTGCAGATTTTGGTAGATACTCGGATGAAATTGCGAATGTGAATAAAGATGTGATTGCTCCCTATAAACATGTTGTTCGGACTATTGATGCTAGAATTTCCCCTACTTTTGAAGAGCGGCCCACGTTAGTGTACTTCCAAGGAGCAATTTATCGGAAAGATGTGAGTTATTTTTTCTATCGTCGACATTCTTATTTTATGCTATTTGCTGATTTTCAATCTATAAGCATCAATCAGGCGTCTTTTGCTGAAATTATTGAAGTAGTAATCTTCCTGCATTTCTGAATCTGGGATGTTAGGAAGAAGAATTGTGTCGTTTTATTCATCAAAATTATGAACAAATTGGAGATTGCATACTCTGGATGAATTTGTCTTTTTAGATGCTGGAATTTATATGCACAAAATTTGTAGTTAATCACATGCTTTCAACTACTATGGTCTTACTGTCATTCTAAGCGTATATCATTATACGCCATAGGGTAGTAAATTAATTCATCCATATATCAAATTTGCACCGAGTAATCCTCTTTTTAGTTGCTAAAAATCCAGCCCTTAACTGAAAACTTATCATAGGATATGGATAGCAGATGTTGGAAAATGGGCAAGTGGAGGAATGGGTCACATCAGATATTTCTCAGGTTGACCCTAGACATGTTGAAAATTTTACCCTTATTTTGAGATAAATTACTTCTTTTATATGATAACCTGGTATGTAAAATATGATTATAAAGAACTTAATTTGAGTGGTTTCATGCATCATAAATGCACTCCTGGCAACTTTTGATCCATTTGACCCGTTTCTCTTTAAAGCCCAGTTCTATAGTTTTACCTGTTTGACCGTTAAACATAAACATTACTCAAATCGACCCGTTCATGTGTAAGTAGGTCAAAGTTGCCATTTTTGATGGATAGTTATAAACTCATAATATTAGGCTGAGGTTACAGTGCTATGCAGACTTCAATGATATTAGGCATGGTTGCATGAAAAGAAATTTATTTACATCTTTATTTGTTGAGAAAATTCATTCTTTCTTCTTCAGCAATAAAGCATCTCTAAAATTTTCTTTTTGTAATCAGGGTGGAGTGATTCGTCAAGAATTATACTACAATAAAAGACGAAAAAGACGTGCACTTTACATTTGGAAGTGCTGGTGGAGGTGGGATCCGGAAGGCATCTACAGGAATGGCAGCCTCCAAGTTCTGTCTCAACATTGCAGGAGACACACCTTCCTCTAATCGCCTTTTTGATGCAATTGTTAGTCATTGTGTTCCTGTTATCATCAGTGATGAAATCGCAGCTCCCGTATGAAGATGTTCTGGACTACTCCAAATTTTCCATATTTGTCCGTGCTTCAGACGCCTGCAAAAACGGGTACCTTTTGAATCTTCTTAGGGGGATTAAGAAAGAAAAATGGACCGAAATGTGGGAAAGATTGAAGCAAATAGCACCACATTTTGAGTATCAATATCCTTCAAGGCCTGGTGATGCAGTAGATATGATATGGAAGGCAGTTTCAAGAAAGGTATCGACTTTACAATATAAAGCTCACAGAAAAAATAGATGCAGTATGTCACAACAATTTTTGAATGCTCATTAAGTAGTTTGGTTTTTCTCCCTTTAGAAGATTGATATTTTTTTAGCTTCTGAGAGGGATATATAGATCACAGGTAATGTAACATATATTCAGAAGTCATAAACATATGAAATTGAGTAATTTGAATTTTTGAATCCATATTGTTGCTCATATGAGAGAAGAAAAATAGCTTTATACATACATTAGAAGCAACCCATGATCGTGTGTGTGTGTGCGCGCGTGTGTGTTTAAGAGATGCAAATGAGACCTAAAGAGAGAAATCTTCCATTTTGATTTGGAAACCCCTAGGGAAAAAAACACCAAATAGTATCCGCATAATCTTTCATCTGTATCAGCATCTATTATGAATAGGATCAGACCCTCATCGAACTCTTCTTTCACTTGATTTGTTTGGATCAAACATAAATGAAGGCGTTGGCGCGATACCAACCCGTGCATTCAGTTTTTGAACGGATGCACTCCTGAGAAGACGCTGAACCCTTGTAAATGGTCTTTCTTCACTCCGTTTCAAAGCAAGATCAATGCTTTGAAGTGTACAGATTTTCTCAGACTCCATAGATAGGAACACGAAGCACACGATGATCATGATTCTGGAACGAGTAACTGTCATGTTGTTGAAGCTATTTACCAAGAGGATGCTCAGTTTGTTGTGTATGTGACTTGTGTTTTATGGGATTTGGATAAAATAGAAGGAAAAAAGCAGAAAGAGAGATGACATTAGATTCATTTCAAGCATATTGATGTGATGTTTTATATAAGAATGTGAGTGGTTTGCAAACTAATTTGAATTTTAGATTTATGAAAGAATGTGATAAGGGGATGCAAGAAAGCCAAATAAAGTTAAAACATAGTCTTGGTTTTCTTTATGCTTTTCTTTGTTTGCCAAAATCTTTAAAATATATACTTCTCATTCAAAGTTAAGTTCTAAACTTAACAAAAATTCTTGTTCTTCTATGCATAGTAAATCATCTATAGAGTAATTCAAGATTATTTCCTTATAGTTGAATGAAACTTTTAATATAGGCGCACGTCTCTCTAAAGGGGTGTAAGCACTTTGTAGGGGTGTAAGCACTTTGTATATATTGTCGGTGAAGACAAGGTTATTTGCTTTGATAGCTGCTTTCAAGTGTTTCATTAGTTCCGCCTGCAGTGTCAAAAATCAAGATTTTTTGCTCATTTTTCTTCTGCTTATTTGTAGTTCTTAAGTGAAACCATTTAAGGGAAATCGTCAACCAAAATAACTTTCTGTTGTTCGAATGATGTGAAGCCGCTTGATACAAACTACACGCTTGTAACTTGGGTATAAAGACATAATAACACAATATTGCTTGCGTGCTAGTATAATGAGAGAATCTACTATAAATCATAATCAAAGGATTAGATCATGTCTGTACATAAATACTTTCATGGAAACAATAAGTTAGGTCAAAGAATTATATTACACATGGACCAAAAGTCCAAAATGGCAGTATGGCACATATTTCACGTATGTTACCTTAGCTCGCATTAGTAGTCAAGACAATAGCACTTGCAAATTTTACAATTTTACTCACGAATCTTATACCTTTACACTTACAATATACCTTAAAAGATGAAATTTTAAAATGTAACTTATCTTTAATAATAAGCATGATTAATCCCCTGTACTTGCAGTAAATAATGACGTCTAATACTATACTAAAAGTGGATTCTGAAGAAGCATTTGGAGTCACCAGGGCCCTTCTTGAGACCAAATTCCCGCACACCCCTCTTTTTATTTTTTCCAACTTTTTTCTTAATTTACTTAATTTAATACAACATAAAAAAAAATAAAATTGAAACCCCTCCTGACGGCAAACACCCCCTTTATTTCTTTTACTTTTACTTTTATGTTTACATAAAAATTGAAAAGAAAATAAAACCTCAATCAAAAATCTTCCACAACAACTTCTAACAATTAAACTTAATCCTATCTTGAAACATTCACACACTGATTATTCATATCTTAGCATATAAACTATAACTCATTGATACGGAATCTATAACACGTATCATTTCAAAGCAAAACCTAATTTCCTTAAAATGAAACCTGAAAAATACTTTTTGAATCTACCCGTCCATCGGACGGGCCTGAAAACTAGTTTTTTATATAGGGGATTTTTACTTTTCGTTTTCATATATCCACTAATTAATCCACAAATAATTTTTGTAACTCCCAATATTTATACTTCATTTGTTCTTGTTATAAATTATAACCAATACGTTACTCTAATCAATGCGTTCCCGAATTACCATTTTGCTTTTACCTCCATTTTTAAATTCATACGAGTAATGATTATTTAAGTTTTTCATGCGTTAACAAACAGAACTCAATATGTTATATTTATGTTTTTTTTTGTACCGCATAGTTTTAACATGTATGATAGTATTTATTCACTTGCTAACATTAAAAAATTAAAAGTGAGTTACCATGTGATCAATGGGTAGATCATTGTCTCAAACTTTTGTCCATTTCCAGCATAACTGTTTGTTATGAATTTAAAACGGGCAATTTTGTTAAGAACGTACCTAGTCTCGATGTCAAAAAAATCAACATAGTGAATCATGAATCTTACTTTCGCACGAGGGATGAGCATAATGATGTGATTCCTAGCCAAATGATACAACTCTATGTTCAGTATATCTATTTACTTGTTAATTCAGTTAAACTAGTTGATACATAACTTATAATTATATTGATACCAATACTAAAAATTTAATTGTTCTCCTTAAGTAATTTTATTATTTTTACATAATAATATTAATTAAGACAATAATCTCGTGATAAAAACTTGGTTTCCAAGGGTGAATATACTCCATTACTCCTGTCTCCAGGTCCCAAGTTTTGCTGGAAGTGAAAAAGTGTACCTCAAGTAGGCACGAAGATTCACCAATGAACACTCCTAGCTACTCGCAAAATAGTGGTCACCTTGGGTTTAGTCGGCTCACAAATCAGGTCGGTCACACCCAGGTTAAAAAGAAATTTCAACATGCATAATACATATATGGCTTGCTATATGTTACCATTTAGTTGGTTAAAATGTAAATTCTATTTCATGTAATTAATGATTTAAAAAAAATTAAATTAATTTTGCTTAGTTGGTATTTGTAAGACTATGCCACATAGGATTTTTTATGATTTGTCATTTTTTCATTATGTTCTTGAATTTAAGTTGTTATGTGTATAGTCATGTCATCTATATTACTCTTAGTTATTAATCTTAATCATTATTAATTAGTAAAATAAAATTTTAAAGGTGTTGCAGATAAGACAGCTCACGTATAACATGATGATATGAATGAATCTACTAAATTATCTATTATATATTATTCTAGATATATATGATATGATATTCTATCATTTATATCTCCTTTTTTACATTAATCTATATATTTTATCTATGTTATGTGATATTAATTACCAATAATATTTATACTTGTGATAGACTTAATTTGCAAAGATTTATATGGATACACTTAATTACGTTTCCTTCATATTGCAAAGATATCTTTTTGTTATTAATATTCTTTTAGATTTAATTAATTTAAATTTAAAACATATATAATAATATATGTATATAATAATACTGCAAAGAATTTTTTTCTTCTTTTTTAAAATCGTATACTTAAAATATATACTTCTCATTCAGAGTTAAGTTCTAAACTTAACAAAAATTCTTATTCTTCTATGCATAGTAAATCATCTATCGAGTAATTCAAGATTTTTTCCTTATAGTTGAATGGAACTTTTAATATAGGCGCACGCTCTCTAAAGTGAGATGTAACCAAGAAGGCAAGATCTAGGCCTGGCAATATATACCCAATTCCCTTGAATTGGGTGCATTTGGGTATTTTATCTATCTGATTGGATCAAATTGGACTTCCAAAAAAACAACCAGCGGGTCTGATTGTTAGGTTGCAAAATAAATAGAGAACAACAGCGGGTCCAACAGGTTTCATTAAGCGGGTCGAGCGGGTTTGAATTTTGAGATGGGATTAAGGAGCAATAAAGAAATTGTAACTTGCAACTTGCAAGCGTTTGAAATAAAAAGTAGTTTTGTATATATAAATTATTATAATAATCAATCTAACATTCCACCTTGCATGAAATAGGATTTAATAAAAGTTGCGTTGCATTTCAAATTTCAATTAATTTAGATTTAATTTTAGATATTGAGTTCAATTAATTTTTATTTACGGTTTTTATTTTTTTATAATTTTTTTTTTTTCAATTTATAAGTATTTTTCTCCTGATACATATCCATCGTATTTTTCTCTGGCTTTCAATATATATCTATTAATTAACTTTTATTTACAGTTTTTAATTTTTATTTATACTTTTTTTTATAAATTTTTTCACTTTATGAGTATTTTTCTCCTGGCTTTCAATATATATATCTATTGTTTTTCTAAATTGAATTAACTATATTGTACTTAATTTGAGAGAACTAAACGATATACGTTCAAGTTTTGGACATTTTTAATTCTTATGACAGCTATAGAATACTTTCACATTATATTATATGTGTATATATGTATGTCAGGTTTCCGGATGTGGAAGTGGAGTTAGAGAAGGAAGTAATGAATTCAAGGAGTCCAGGAATAATGGAGAAAGTAACAGCTGACAATGGAAATAATGGCGGTTGTGATGGCGGGTCTAGTTATACCTCTAAGATGGTGTTAAGCAGGAAAATAATATCTCAATATTTCTACATGCCAATTACACAAGCTGCTAAGGAGCTTAACGTTGGATTGACCTTGTTGAAGAAACGTTGTCGGGAGTTGGGCATTCGTCGCTGGCCTCATCGCAAGCTTATGAGTCTTCAAACACTCATCAACAATGTTCAGGTCAAAGTTCTTTCTGTTTTTTTTTTCTAAATCTTATAACTCCTTAATTTACATTTTACTATGAGGTGTCTATTTTTTTCATGGACATATATTGTGCAGCAGATATTGGGGAAAGATTCGTGTGAGAAAGCTGAAGGAAAGTTGAGGGAAGCATTAATGATACTCGAGCAAGAGAGGAAGAAATTGGAAGAGACGCCGGATTTGAAACTTGAAAACAATACAAAGAGACTGAGACAAGCTTGCTTTAAGGCCAAGTACAAAAAGAGAAGGACAATGGGGGCATCGCAACTTCAGCTGTTGTGACATCTAAAATTGGTGTACAGCAATCAATGTCTTCATGTTCTGGTACTTGCAGCATTAACCCTAGTGGTTATGAAGTCATAGATGATTATTATGGAGATGGTGAACAAGAAGAGATGAAGTCTGTTCTGTTTTCAGACTGCCTTGCTCCAAGCACCACTTACTTTTAAGAAGCACAGAACTTTTTGGAGATGAGTAGGTTATCAGGTGTGGTTCATGGGGGTCTATTTCTTGTATTTGCTAGCATCTTGCTAGCTTTTATTACATATTTGCTTCTAAAAAATACTCAAAATGGAAGCTAACCCCTTGCTAGCTTTCATGAATGAACAAGAATATCTATTTCTCAGATTTTGTGCTGTGCAGTTTTATTTAATTTTTGGTGCAAAAAAAGCAACTGGTTAATGTTTTTTTGTGTTCATGTTTGTGATCCATTACATTCAATTTGGCAGCGGTTCTCATATATGTTTAATAAGCGTCGACTGGGCCCACTCTAAGCCTCGACATCCTCTTTGTTTTTTATCTAAGCTTCGATAGATGTGGGTCCCACTCCTTGCTTAAAGTTCGATGCCCTTCGTCTCTTACCTACACTTCGATCAAGGCTCTCCAAAGTTTAAGTAGGCTTCACTTCTCTCCTGTCTTGTGAAAGCTCGCCTAGGACTCTCTAAGCTATTGTCCGTTTGTGAAGGCTCGCTAGAGGTGGGACCCACTCCAGGGCTTCGATCTCCTTTGCTCATTCCTAAACCTCGTCGATTGATGGCCCGATCTCTTTCCTCTTAGCCTTACACTCCGATTTCTTTTATATATATATGTGTATATATATTAGTTAAATATTTATCGGCATTTAATCTAACTTTCCTTCCTTCTTGTCTTTCCTTAAGTCTAATGAAGCTGAGATAATCCTTTCCTAGCCTATACGCCTCTCTCTAAGGCTCGCGTGGGCCCCTTGTCATTCTTTCTCTCTTAACTTCGCTGGGGGAGCACCTCTCTGCCTAAGCCTTCCGAATTCTGTCTTTCTTACCTTCAAAGCCTCAAGATACTTGTATAATTAGGGTTTTATTTGGTGATATCTCACCATAATCATCAAATAATTTGTACCCCAATTCAAGGCGTTTTTCTGCAAGTTCTTTGCTCAACATGGCAGATCTTCTCAGTGCAACCTATCACAAAAACTTTCACAAATTTGAAGATATTTCTTAACCAGCGTGTGATATAAGAACACGATTGACCACTTTGATTAGTCTTTTTCTGTTTGTTTATGTGTTTTATATATGTGCTCTCTAATTAGAAAGAAACACGGCATCCAGAACTTAATTATTTCAACTAAATTTCAAAGTCTGATATGTGCTTTTGTATTTGTATAGAGGACAATAGCATAAAATGTGTTACATTTGTGTTATTTTGCTATTGTATGTATCCAAAGTTCTCAACTTCTAATTTATGTATTATCAAACTTTCTATTCCTTACTATTGTGTGTATCCGGTACCTGGCCTGAGAATTGATGTACCTATGCGGAATCAGGAAAAATATGCCCCTACTCCTAGCAAAATTCAGATATATAAACAACTTTTTTTCATACTGCCATTATAACTACGAAAGCACAGATCAATATACTACCATTACTCACTCCTAGCTAGTGATTCACTACATTTCTTATGTTTATATTTTCTTTTTCAAGGGGATAGTGAACATGTAGTGCATAAATTGACATTGGCGGCGAGAATTAAGGCATACCTGCATCTCATCCTGAGATGATTGTTGCGATCCTCCACTGTTCTGGGATTGTAGTCTATGTCTTTCGAGCACTTGATTCATACTTTAAACCAAAATTTTGGAAGTTCAGAATGCATGTGATTACTATCTGGACTATAATACAAAGTTTAATGGTAATGTGTAACATTTACGATACTTGACTATTTTTGACTTGTAACGAAACGAAATTAAATGTTGTGATTAAATGATGAGTTACCGAACGTTTTGTCGTGTTTTAACGTAACGTTGAGTTTAGTTGTGTTTACGGTTTCATTTAGCGTTTAAATGGATAACGTTTAGCTATTTGTCGAAATTAGCGGAGCGGGGCCTCATCTTGGCCGTCCACCACCCACATCCACCCACTCATTTTTCATTTCCTTATCCATTCCTTATCTTCTTTCTCTCCCCTCTCACTCACTCTTTCCCTAATTTTTTCATCTACCTCAAACCCTAATAAATCTTCATAATAAGTGCTTGAAATCTAGTGTTTTGAATGTTAAACTAACTAAATCCTATAACCCTAATAATAATAATCATCCTTGTTGCAAGAAATTTCAAGTTTATAAGTGTTCTTCCTTTTGAAAGCTCCAAAATCCGAAATTTGAAGTCTTGAGGTGTTTTGGTAAGTGAAACCTAGCTTAATTTCTCCATTATATGTCATTAAACATGTTTCCTAGTCGAATCTTATGAGTTCTTGGTCGATTTCGGGTCAAAAATGGGTTTGAGTTAAATTAGGGTTTCATTAGGTTTTGTTTTGGGTCAAAATCGTATTAAAGCTTGTTATGTTGTTATGAATCGAATTTGTACAATGGGTTATGTTTATTCATGTTGAAATATGTTTGTTTAAGCTTAAAAAAGAGTTTTGAAACCTCCCAAGTCGATTTGCAAGTCACAAATGGTGGTTGGATAGTGTTTGGGGCGTGTTTGGCTTGCAAATCTGCAGATCTGAGCCTTCTCGCACCGCGACCAAGATTCCTCGCGTAGCAAGGTTGCATTCTCGTGGATCCAGGGTTTTTCTCATGCCGCGAGCCAAGGTCCTCGTGCCGCGAGAGGTCTGTGCACCTCGCGTCGCGCCCAAGGATCCTTACGCCGCGATTTCATCCAGTTTTGCACGTCAGTTTTTGAACGTCAATAACTTTTGATCCGTTGGTCCGTTTTAGGAATATAAGCTATCGTTGGAATCGTATGAGAGTCTAGTTTCTCATGGTATCATCCTTTCGGATTGAATCCATCTCCATTTCTAAAAATTTCGTGTTAAAGTGTCCTTGTTTGTGTTCGGAAGAGCCATTAAGACGTTTGAGGGTTATGACGTGACCAAATCGAGTCCCGATTGTCATCCAAAGTTACAATACCTTTCTAAAGCTCCAATTAGGGTTTGACATGTGATTGTAATATGTATGTTTGATAGGTGGTGTACACGAGGCGATCGTTGGACGTTTATAATTAGACTTTAACTTGTTATGGCTCGACAAAGGTAAGTTTTGTAGCCCCTTTTCTTTATATATTTGGGGTGAAAAGTGTACTTGATTTCTTAAACGCATGCCGGTTGATTTGAAACACTTTTTTATGAAACGAAAACCTAGGAATTTGCATGATAATGTTTTCCCCGTTAACGTATTGATAATATGGTTGTATGATGTATGTGAATGTGGTAACGATTAAGTCCACGATTGTGGCATAACGATTAAGTCCACGATTGTGGCATAACGATTAGGTACACAATTGTGGCATAACGATTATGTCCATGGTTGTGGCATAACGATTAAGTCCACGATTGTGGCATAACGATTAAGTCCACATTTGTGGCATAACGTTGTGGTTGACGATATTGTTTAACGTGTATGTTGTGTATGAATCATTTAGTTGTAATGTAATGTTGATATGACGAGTTGTGAACGTATTAATGATGATGTAAGTATCCTCATCCTTGTGTATCTTTGACGGTTGCTATCCCGACACTATGATTTTAACGTTAAAACCTACGAACTCACCAACTTTATGTTGACACGTTTTAGTACACTTTTCAGGTAACCAAGATAATCAAAGAGGTGATGGATGATTGCATGGCATTGCTAGGATTTGGGCTTGACTTTTGGATCCGTGATTCATTTATCCCTTTGACGGGTTATGCTTAGAATTATTGGTCATCACTTTGGATTGTATTCTTTTGTAACATTTGATGGTCATGTGCTCCTTATGCATTTTGTGACCCCTTTTATGTACTTGTACTTGTATTTGAACTTGATTTATGGATTGCCCAATCCTTATTTGCATGTAGCGTTGTCTCTACTTAATTTCCATGTCGTGTTGTGCTTTTCTTGTGATATCCCATGATTCTATCTTGTTGGGGTGTTACAGAATGGTATCAGAGCCGTGGTTGTAGAGAATTAGGTTGATTGACCTAGCCTATAGCCATTGCACCCACATTTCATATTTAGCATGCATGATAGGAAATTTTGTGTGCAGCGTGAATTGTATGAGACGTAAGACTTGTTTAGACGGAGTTCGTAGGTTTTCCATGATTTGTTGACTTGATTGTTATGTGATGACTTGATTGACGTATGTGTTAGTGTCGGGATACACCGTGACTTATCGAATTGACGTTGACGTATATCCTTATAATTTTTATTGTTTAACCCTAGCAAAATGAAGTGATGGTATTAGCGGAGTATGGCATTCGGCAACCCTAGAAACGCCTGATCAACGATTATATTGTATCCCTATGTCATATACAAGTTAATAACATCATGGATTGCGCATAGTGGATAAAGTATAGTAGGTAACCCGGTATGTTAAATGAGTTTCGGTTGGGTAGAGGGAAAGCCGCTGGTATCACCTGTATACATACCCAACCAATACTTAGAGAGCATAACGGAACCGAATCCCGACATCCATTCAATATATTAACAGTGTGGAGGGAAAGTGTAAGGTCCCTATTGTTGTCTAGATCATAAAGAAGATGTGATTCGTTATGTCAAGAGTGCGGAATCCTCTTGAGATAACTAGATTGCTATTCCCTCCAGTCAATTAATAAGAAATTAATCGACTCTAGGTACTGCGCGAAGTAGTAGTTCGTGTAGGAGATCACACGAGCAACAATTCGACTATCTCGTTAATTTTCCTTCTAATTCGTTACTAATTGCGTTAATTAGTGTGGTATTTATACTAGTTGTGTTCTAGTTCGTGTGGGCTTGGACCTAATTCGAAGTCTATTAAGCCTAATTAACAAAACCAACCGGTCTCGTGCTGACGTCAGCACGAGGGCAATCCTTCATGTTGATGACGTCAGCACGAGGTTCGTCCCTTTGGTCCTTTGTTTGACTTTGTTTGACTTGTACATGACATCCAGCCACCGTTAAAGCGTTCTACGACACTTATAACCTTGGCTCTACATCCGTGTACCTACAAAACAATATTTATAACACACAAACATAGTAATTATCAAGAACACATATCATATTGAAGTTCAAACGTAATCATTAAACACAAACATATGTCCTAAAGACTTATTGTTCAACAATTACAAATATATTCCTAAGAACAAATACATTAACCAAATCTATGTTGCTACTGTCACACAAATCTGCATCTACAGACTCCCCCTTGACATTAGCGACTAGATTTCTTTAATGTCGAACTTCAAACTTGATCATCAAAAAGAAGTCTTGTGCTATTAGCATGAATTCTCTCAGTTAAACATACTCCGAGAATCTTGCGATAGCGAGTAACTTCAGTCTTCCAAAATCTGTTTGCTGTACAAGGTATCTCAATCAATCTTCTTTGATCACCTCTTGACAAATTGACAACCTGCATAGGATCATACATGCGTAGCAACATCTGTTTCTTTGAATTATCAACAAACATCTGTGCTTTACCTGACTTGATATCTATCTGCCAATAATTCATAGTTGTCAGCAAGTCTTGGTCCCATTTGATAGCGGGAACTCTTGTAACACACTTAATCGGTCTCTGAACGACATCGATTGTGCCATCTGGTTTTTTAATCTTCTTCATTGATCTAGGTTTAACCAATCTCTCTTCGGGTTTCAAACCTCTATCTCCAAAATGCCAACTTCTTTCCTTTTGCAATCTTTGCCAGAAATAATCAGAATATCCATTATTCTGAAGATTAACAAACCATCGTTTTCCCAAATCCATCAAATCTGACTCAATTAGACTTCGGAAATACTTTAAGTCTTTTGGCAAGTACTGACATCCCTCTTTTCTCTTGATAACAAACAAATCAATTCTATTATCATAGAACCAACTTTGTATCACTGAGAAATAAGTAGGTGCGTCCTTATCTGAGATAAATTCCCAAAATATTGACGGCCTTAGATATCCACCCATTGGCATATCAGTACGACCTCTATAAGCTGGAACCCATCGATCAATACATAAATTAGGGTCTTGCTCCGCCGGAGGTATATTATAATCTCTAATATCAAATTCTCACGTAGCATTAATCTCCCAGCCTATACCAACAATATTATTATGCTCTTCATCAACTATCTTTGCAAAAACCTTGAAATACAACATTGTAGCATTTCTTGGATCATCTGGACTATCTCTGACTGGATTAAGTACAAAATGTTCCTCTTCAGCTATAGGTTCTATTGGAATGTCTCTAACATCTCCAAAAACACGATCATAAGTCATAAGGTTTTCTCATCAACCTTTCCCACGCTGATCTAGGAATAATTTCTCCTTCTTCCAAATCTTCATCCATGATACTGTCTAAATCATCAGCAATATCATCAAGATCATCCAAAGCACCAATTTGAAGCTTATCTGCAATTTAAAATTTTCAAACATACAAAGATAAAGAACATAAAATATATGTTAAGACTTAAATAAAAACAAGTATAAATACATAAAACAAGATAAAATAAATAATATTATACCATAAATATAATGTAACTATTACATAATATTTATCTTATAATCGTTATCTATTTTAATAACAAAAATCATTAACATCAAGGTCGATAATCTGAGTCTTCAGGATCATCAGAACTAGAACCAGAACCAGACGGCAATCGATTCAAAAGCATTTGTCGTCTTCTCTCTTTCTTATGATGATCTAAATCTGACCATTGATCACTATCAAGATCTATATTAGCCTGATTGACCTCTATGTTAAGATTTTCCCATACTTTAGATTCTTCTTCAACTCGATTATGAGGATCATTCTCAAATTTTTCTGCAATTTCCCTTTCTAGTCTTTCTTGTTCTGATCTCACACTTCGTGGATTGTGATAATCAGGACTCTTACTTGAATTACTAGAATTGGATTTACCTGAATTGGAATCTTCCTCATCATCTGAAGAATTATCTGGATCATCAGGATTTGCATCAGGAGCAACCATCACAGCTTTGCCTTTATCTTTCTGAGTCCCAGATGTACTAGCACCAGCTGTACCAGCAATCTCTGACTCTCTCTGTCTTGGCGACTCCCCCGGAATATTTGCAGTCTCTGAAGCCATTACATTAGCAGCATCAACATCTTGACCTCGATTCTATGGCTTAACAACATCTCTGGGTTGGCCTTGAGTTGGACCTTGAGTTGGATCTTGATCATCTTGATCATCATCTCTTTGCTTCCTTGCTAGCTCACCGTCCTTACAACCAAGTCCATCTTTATCTCCCCCTTGAGACAAGAATCGATCAAGTTTATCTCCAAGAGAATGAACTAAAGCAGTCATTTTGTCCATCTCTCATCTGATGTGCTTCAGCCTGGTTATTCAACCTTTTCTCCATGGCTGATAAACGAACAGCTAACAGCTGCTTCTTTGAAATTACACGATTCAGCTGAACTTGCAATGAAAGTGTTGAACCTGAAGTCGAAGCAATGTTAGTAGTAGCAGCAGGCGGTGGCATCGTAGTCTCGAAAGAAGGCATACGAGCATTAAAAGTTCCCGGTGGAGGCATCCGAGGCCTTTGTAAAGGTAAACGCAAACGATCCATCACTGTAGCAACAGGAACTAACGCCTGAGTAGGAGTAGAATGAGGCCTAGGAGCAGGAACTGTCAACTCTGGCTCAGTATGAACTGTAGACTCTGTAGCAATAGAAGTTGTAACAGTTGTAGCCTCAGTGACAACTCTAGCATGAGAACCATCTAAACGAATTGTGAACTTGGTTCTCGGCCTTTTCTCACCAACACAAGTACCAACAGAAGTAGTAGACACTGAAACCGGAACATCAGTGACAAAAGCTCTTAGAGCAACTGATGGAGAATCACCCGAAGTAGGTGCATGAGATCTCTCCATAGCAGCTTGATATGTTGCATAATCTCTATCAACTTCAGACTGAGGTCGCTGAAGAGCTTGAATCTTCTCGACAGCATCAATCCCTTTTCCTTGTCTTCTTCTTCTCTTTGGTGGTCTATCTGCATCACCATTATTATTATCTGAACCATCATCATCATCAACATTTGGTTCAGAAGGACCAGCAACATCTACTGGAGCAATAGTAGAAGTCAAAACCCCAGTAGTCGATGCCACAAGATTTGCAGGATCATCAATATCCTCCTCAAGAGCATTCATCTCTGGATCATTTTCCAGATCATCAGTAAACAAAGGAACATCATTCAATCCCTCAAACTGATCAACTTGCTCTTCCTGAAGATCATCTTGACCCTGAGCATTATCAGCAGCAGCAACAACAACAGGTTCATCATCTTCCCAACCTTGTCTTGGAGCAACATAGTCTGGATTAATCAAATGTCCAAACAATGGTGGATTAGCAACATTTGCTGGAACATTATTACCAGCAGAGTGTGACATCATGTCATTAAACACTCTGTGAGTAAGACGACCCAAATTAAATGTACCACCAACTAATGGTAAATCAGCTGCTTTGTGTCTGATAATAATCATCACAAATCTTGGAAAAAGAAAGAATTTCTTCTCGTTTCCAAATGCTCTTAACTCCCTAACAAAACTATCATAGATGTACTGAGAAAAGCTGTAGGGCTTGTTCAATACAAGAGCAACAAGCTGAGAAGCAGTTTGTATATTCATCTGATCATGACCTGGACTCCGATGACTAATGGACCTTAATAGATAGTAGGCAAGCAATCTCCATTTGCCTCTAATTCGATTCTTGGGATAAAGATGCTTAATCTCATTCACGTACCCCACACGTCTAATAGCACCGTCAACAAAGCTTTTTTCAAACTCTGTAGGACCTTGCTCCATGTCGACGCTTCCTAAGTCCAAAATAGTCCTTAACTCTCCAGCAGAAAACTGAATATTACGTCCCTGAACAGTAGTGCGAATGATAGTATGATCACCCATCTTCACTAGTCTGGCTGAGTTCCAGAACTGAGTAATAGAACTTCTGATCAAAGGAGGGTTCTCCGTAAGTGCAAATCGAATACGCGAGCGCGCGAGATAATGTAGGACACCGTGAAACTCTTCTGTGCATCCCTGCTGAGTAATGCTAATATCGATAGCAGTATTATGTTCCTTAACAAAGACACGAGCACCTTGTCCTGCCATACCTGCAAAAAAACAAAAGAAAATGAAAAGAAAACGAAAATTAAAATTAAAATTTTTTCAAATTTCACAAGTCTCTTTCGCGGTGACGTCAGCACGAGAAAAAACCTCTTCGTGTGGCGTCAGCACGAGCTGACTATCGAAATCCAGAAAAACATCTCCATTCGATTACAAAATTGATTAAAATCAATGTTATATATCAACTTAGACTTGTTTTTCATGAATTTTATGCCCAAAAATTAATTTCAAAATCGATTCTTCAAACACGAAGTGGTTCGTGTTCTTCATATGAATAGTGACCGTGACATAAAACCATCAATTAATCTTAATTTAAAACATGTCAATTCAAACTTTTGTTAGATTTAAGGTGTAATAACATCACTTAATCCAATTTTAAGTCCAATTTTAGTTCAAATTATCAGAAATCAAAGATTCAAAAGTCACTTCGTCCTAGTTACTGTTCATGCGAAGAACAAGTCGAAAATTGGGCATTACAACGGCTCAAAATCAATGAAATTTGTAGTCAAAACATCAATAAACTATCCTAGAACATGATTATACCAACAAATCTGGATGAAAATCATGAAATCTAGATGAGAAAATCGATTTAGGGGGCGGATGAACAGTGCGCACGAAGAGAGTAATTCGTGTGGTCAAAATTTAGGGTTAATTTCGATAATGGTAATTAATTAATAGCAAAACCCACATATATATTCAAAATTCGTGGGCCGGGCCGAAGACAACTTCGTTGGCTTTTGCTGACGTCTGCGCGAGGCATGCTGACGTCAGCACGGACGAACTTCAAATTAACCACAAACGAGCTGCACACTTCAAATTTTGTCAAATTTTTTTCCAGAAAATTAACAAAGAAAAATTTTCAGAAAAACATAAACCTGTAGATACTTGTTACCTGAACCTTGTATCTGCTCGAAAATGTAATCTTACCAAAAATCATCCGTACAGACATGTCATCAGAATAATGTAAAATATAATCTTGACATAAAATCGATCATTTCTCCATTGATGCTTAACCTAAACATATGCAAACTTCCACAGAAACAAATTCAATGTATAATGCATGAAAATTCATCAATTTATTATGCCATCAACCTATCACATTAAGTCTTAGGTTGAAGTTTTGATTCTGCAAATTTTATCACATAATCTTGATGCATTCCACACTTTTGTACTTGAATTGATTATCACTTAATCGATCCAAACCTGTTTCAATAGTTGAAATGAAGTTTGATATCTGTAACCTGCACACTTAACAAACTTCATCAAGGCGTCAATATCAAAAATCATAAGCATGCAAAACAACCAAAATCTTAACCTAGCAACTTAAATAAGATCTAAGTCAAGTCAAATCTTTGCCAAGCATACTTATCAACCAATAATAATTGAAATCTCAAAAATATATTAAGACTTACTTAAAAAAATATATTTTGACTTTTGAATCGGTCCTAACCGCACTTTCTAAATCACTTGTTTAAGTTTAGAAAATCATCTTTTAAACACATATACTCTAAGCAACAAGACTCATATAATCCACCAAGGATCATATACCTTCCTATGGAATCATCAGATGCTTATCAAATCTCTCGTGCAATAAGAACTAGTTTGACACTATAAACTAACACAAAAACTAAAACATTAGTACAAAAAAAAAATAAAAAAATAAAATAAAAATAAAAACTTTAAATCTAAACTACATTATTTATGTACAAGAAATTCTAAGTTTCTGCTGATTAGATCAGATTAGCAATTACATAAGCCTGCGGGTGAGAAATAATTCTCTTATTATTAATTATGAATAATGACCCAACAACGATTACCGGTATGTTTGTCCTCTTAAACACTCGGTACTTCCAGTTTCCTTTAGATGTGACACTTTCGTATTACTTGAGCCAAGGACAGTCACCATGTAACCTAGTAAGTTACTCATGCCACATTTTAGTTTGCGAACTTATGTGACCCACATTCAGATATACTCTCACAATCGACACAAGCACTGAGATTAAGATATTTGGTGAGTATAGGGAGAAAGTCTTTAAGAATCAAGTCAGCGGTGACAGGTCGGTGATTCCTCACACACAAAGCGACTTAACTTGACTCACGTACGGAAATATACCCAACATTGCATAATGCTAAGTACTTGCATATTTGTGACATCATTTTAAAGCGCTTATGAAAACCTATGACTTTCGATGAGATCCGTGTAGCGAACTTTCTGACAACCTATCCCAAGTTGGAAGCTTTAGGTAGGCTAGGTATACAAAGACACCCCAAGGACTTACTTGTCCGAATCTCAAAGGCCACATTAGTTCCATAATTTTCAACAGATTTATATGATATTTTCATCCTTTGTCACAAATACACATCCGAAAAAGCAATACATAGTTTCTATGTACCCGAGACCTTCTATATAAAGACCAAATATACATAATTACAATGCTAGATCTTTCATAAGATTTAAGGACTAGTCTATATTAAGAACAAACATTCTCAGCCATATATCTGAATATGTTTCCCATAAGAACATTGTATACATTTAAGTTCAGATTTAAGGAAACCTTGGTACTTTGTGCCTACCGATACATCCTAAATTGTAATCACTGAACTAAGCAATTATATTACGATTAAGCAGGCTTAAAAGCTAAGATTATCCTCACTTCTAATCGTCTGAATGCATCAACTTAAATCTCTATCTTATTTATTTTTGTTATTTTCTCATTTTTCAAATTTTTATATTTTTATGACACTAACTATATACAGACTTAAACTAGAAACTCTTTTTGTATTTTTATGACTCTAGCTATTAACAAACTTAAACTATGACTCAAATAAATATACTAAAAAAAAAATAGTTCTTTGAGAGATCTAATATGAATCAGCATTCTTCATACCATTGAGAAGAATCAGCTTATCAAAGCGAGTCTTATCAAAAGCTTTAGTATACAGATCAGCTAGATTATCATCAGTTATAACTTTTTCCAAATGAATTAATTTCTTTTGGGCACAGTCACGTAAGAAATGATGTCTAATATCAATATGCTTGGTGACTTTATGCATGACAGGGTTATTTGTAATGTCTATAGTTGACTTATTGTCTATTCTAATAGGTGTATCAAGGAAATCCATACCGTAGTCACGTAGTTGTTGCTGAATCCACAATACCTGAGAGCAACAACTACCTGCAGCCATGTACTCTGCCTTACAAGAAGATTGAGCAACACATGTCTGCTTCTTACATTGCCACGATACAAGTCTCCCACCTAAGAACTGACATCCTCGAGTCATAGACTTCCTGTCGTTGTTACAACCGCCAAAGTCCGAATCAGTATATGCAACAAAATCAAACGTTCTCCCAAAGGATACCATAGACCAAGCCCTTGGTTACCCTTTAAATAACGTAGGATACGCTTTGCTGCAACTAAATGTGACTCTTTCGGACTAGCTTGGAATCTAGCACAAAGACAAACAACGAACATAATATCCGGTCGCGAAGCTGTCAGATACATCAACGAGCCAATGATAGCACGATAATAAGTTGCATCAACAGGCAGATCTTTAGAATCAAGAACTCCTAACCCATGATTTTGCTGAATAGGAGTACCATATGTCTTGGACTCTAACATTTGAAACCTCTCCAAGATGTCATCGACATACTTAGACTGGTGAATGAAAAATCCATCTTTCCTTTGAGCAACCCGTAATCCTAAGAAGAACTGAAGTTCTCCCATAGCACTCATTTCGAATTGCTTTTTCATGCTCATTTCAAATTCTTTGCACATTTTAGTGTTATATGAACCAAAAATGATATCATCTACATAAACGTGTACAATCAAGTAATCTCGCTTCTGCCATTTGATGAATAATGTGATGTGTATCAAATCTCTTGTAAATCCATTTGTCAACAAATGTGTCGACAAATTTTCATACCACACTTTGGGTGCCTGATGCAATCCATAAAGAGCCTTATCAAGTCGATATGCTTGTCTTGGATAGTTAGGATCTTCAAACCCCGGTGGTCGTGAACTTAGCCGATACAAAGCTATATGATAGCACCCAATTTTTCCGATTCGGTGGTTCGATCTATGATTTATCATTCATGGACGTTGATAAGATCCATCCATTTAGCAGCACCTTAGGATGGCATAGCCTTAAAATTAAGGGCGAGGTTCAAACGAGGAAAGGCTTACGGTGGATACCTAGGCACCCAGAGACGAAGAAGGGCATAGTAAGCGACGGAATGCTTCGGGAAGTTGAAAATAAGCATAGATCCGGAGATTCCCGAATAGGTTAACCTTTAGAAACACATAAACTTCCTCTTTAACTTCACCATACAAGAAGGCACTCTTAACGTCTAACTGATACACCTTTATACCTTTAAAGCTTGCATAGGCTAAAAATAACCTTATAGCTTCAATACGTGCAACTGGTGCAAAAGTTTCGTTATAATCATATCCTTCTCATTGTGCAAACCCCTGAACAACTAAACGTGCCTTGTTCCTAGTAACAATCCCTTTGTCATCTTGTTTGCATTTAAATACCCAATGAGTTCCAATCGGTTCTTTACCTCTAGGCACATCTACTAACTCCCATACTCCAAGTTTTTCAAATTGAGCTAATTCTTCTTGCATAGCTGCAACCCAAAAAGGATCTTGTAGAGCCATTTTAACATTCTTAGGTTCTTCTTGTGAAATGAATCCAGAATACAAACATTCAGTAATCAGTCCGGAATCTTTCACTTCACAAAACAAACTAGTCATCTCCTTATTTAATTGATTTCTAGTTCGAACCGGCTCTGAAGCATCACCAAGAATATTTTCAACTGGATGAGCCTTATTAACTCTATATTGAGGATCCGAATCAACATTTAGATTATCCCCTAAATTCGAATGAATCTGAAATTCAGGAGAACCAAAATCATCTTCCGACTCGTCAGAAATAGGATCATCATCTGGTAATGGAATCCCTGACGGAGTAGTTGGAGTAGTGTTCTCGAGTTCTGTTACATCTGAATCTGATGTCTTATCATTGTTCTTACTACTTTCACCAATAACAGTAGTAGACTGAACTTTTGTTGGAGTAGTATCAACAGTTTGAGCAGAAGTAGGTACAGGAGCATAATCCATATGATCTCTTAAACTGATCACATCATCAACAGTGGTAGGACCTGAATAAGAAGCAGGACCATGCAATGAACGAAACACACTGTCATAATCGAAATTCTTGCTGATTCCAGAATGTATGGCGGGCTTATGAATGACAATCTTGACATTAGTACCCAAGTCAACTTTGCCTGTCTGTTTATTGTAAACTCGACGAATTGAAGTACCCGGTTTATAACCCATGAAAAATCCCTCTTCAACCTTTGGATCAAACTTTGATTGAGGAAGATATTTCAAGAAGGTACACGGAACACCAAATGGTTCAACATTCTGTAAATTTGGTTTCTTCTTATGTAGAAGCTCATAACAAGTCTTATTATGACGTTTAACTACCAAAACCCTATTTAAAATGTGACATGCTGTATTCACTGCCTCCCCCCAAAACATAGTAGGGAGCCCTGAATCAGCAAGCATTGTTCTGGCTGTTTCGATTAGAGTCCTATTCTTTCTTTCAGCAACTCCATTTTGTTGTGGTTCATACGGTGCACTGAACTGATGTTGGATTCCTTTGGATAAGCAAAAGACTTCCAATGTTTTATTCTTGAATTCAGTTCCGTTATCACTCCTGATTCTCTTCACACGAACTCCATAAACATTTTCAATTTCAACAAAGAAATTTATCAAAATCTGTGGAGTTTCATCTTTCGATGGAAGAAAGAATACCCATGAGAATCTCGAGTAGTCATCAGTAACCACCAAACAGTAATACATCCCACCTATACTCCTTACATTCACAGGGCCAAATAAATCCATGTGAAGTAACTCAAATGAGCTCGCAATAGAATTTTCTTGCTTAGGTTTATGTGAAGACTTCTGCTGCTTACCCTTCAACAAGGTACACACTTGTCTTCCATTTCAAACCTTTTCATTGGAACACCTTCAACCAAACCATGTTTCACGATTTCATTCATCTTTCGGAAATGAATATGTCCCATTCTTCTATGCCATAATAGAGATTCAGATTCACTTGCTTTAGTTAAAAAGCAAACTGGCTCCTTCGAATCATCAACACCTAACATGAGGCCATAGAATTCTTTCTTCCTAGGAACTTTAAGTAGGATCCAGTCTTCAGGAATAACATATCCCGACTTCAAGATAAGTGCTTCCTTCTCACTAAAATGGACATGATTACCCTTGTCACAAATCTGAGAAACACTCATTAGATTATGAGATAGTTGTTCCACATAATTGACTTTCTCCAATGTAATTTTCCCATTGACAACATCACCTTGACCTGAGATATTGCCGCCATTGGGACCAGCGAAACTAACATAAGAACCATTAATATCAACATAATTGGACAATAACTTTTTGTCCCCTGTCATGTGCCGAGAGCATCCACTGTCAACATACCAAAGACTGATAGGCTTCTTTGGTTCTCTCTGCACAATGAACACAAATTAAGTTAGTTTCTGAGGGGTACCCAAACCTTCCAAGATTTAGGTTTTCCAAATTCATCTTTCATAATCAATTCTGTCCAATATCCATTGCTCTTTGGTGGAGCCTTGGATGATGATGGTGTCACCGAGTTTCTTTTATTCGGTGAAATGAAACGAGCCTTAGGAGGAGAACTCTTAGGCGAATGTGGACCAAACCTAGGTTGACTTTCTAATCGATCATAAAATTTAGAAACATTTTCATTTCTAGGAGGGGGTGACCGATTCTTTTGAATATTCTTATTCCTAGGTGAATTACTCCTATGAGGTGTACGAGATCGACTCGGACTACCACTCTTATGACTACTAGTAGTAGTGTCTTATGGATGTCCCTGTCTTTTAGGAGTCTTAGATCGATTATTATGAACATCAGAAACCTTAATCTCTTGAGGTGACTTCTCTTGTTCATTTTCTTGACTCAACTTTTTAAGGAATTTCACATAATTGTGTGCATTTATATTTTCAGGATGTCTTTTGGCATAATCCTCATAATATTTCTTTTTATATGCACTCATAAATTGTCTCGAACTAACTTGTTCCACTAAACTACCCTTCCCATTGCTCTCAGAAGTTCTAACACTATCCATAGGCTTAACGGAAGATGTATTCCTAGGATTTTTAGACTTCTTGAGTGGACAACAGCTAGCTACATGACCTTTCTCACGACAAGTAAAACATGATCTTACTAGATACTTAGATTGGTCATAAACAGGGATTAGTATTCTAAAAGCCTTCATTTAAGCAATTGTATCTAATCTTTGAATTGCTTCTTCCATAGTATGAACTGGTTTAAATGGAGCATAATGTCTATTTTTATATGGAACTTGTTCTTCCATCCATTTTTCTTTATTTTCAACACACCAGACACTACTAATTGTAGATTTAGGCACAACACTAGTTATAGGTACTTCTCTATCAATGAAAACTTCATCACTGACTTTCAGAGTATAGTACATAACTTCACTAGGATCAAACTTTAGTTCTGACTCAGTTTCTACATCCTTATTATCTTGAGTACTTTTATCATTTTTAAGACTTAACACCTCTTGTTTCAAATCACACACCATTTGACAAACTTTAACAACTGACAAACCTTCTGATCAGTAACCTGACAATCTGCCATGTATGCAACGAAGTCTTCAGTTGTCATACCTTCAGGTATCACAAATTCTTTCATTTGATCTTCAATGCTCTTCTTAAAAATATCATCAGTTGGTTTAGATGATTCAGCATTTTCTTCTGAAGCTCTCACAACCGTCATAACTTCACTCTCAGATCTTACTATCTCAGCAACTTTCTTTACATTCTGCTTAACAATCTCAGATGCAGTCTCTTCACTTGTATACACAGCGTAATCAATTGTTTCAACAACTTCATTTGCAGCATGTGCATAGTGATCATAGATCTCAACTATATATGCATGATTTGAAGTATCTTCAGACTGTGTATCCCATTGATAAGTACCATCTGGATTTTGAACAACTACAACCTTGGTCTCTAAAAGCTGAGGAGAACCTTGCTATTGAGGAGTAGCAGGAAATGTGATCATTGCTTGAGTTTTCTGATGATTTGGTGGAGTAATACCACCTTGATTGTAGTTTTGTCTACCAGCAACAGTATTATCCGTTCTCTTAGGACGTTGGCACTCTCTAGCAAAATGACCAAAACCATCGCAATTATAGCACTTTACCTTGGATTTGTCAAAACCCTTAGTACCATTTCCCAAAAATCTTCTAGTTCTCTGAGTGAAATGATTGAATCGGGCAATGATTTCATCAAGTGACTCCCCTTTCAAACCATTAAATGCTTCATACTGACGCTTTAACAGCTTTATGCGATTCTTCTTCAAAGTCTCATCGCCTTCACAGTATTTTTCTAAAGCATCCCACATTTCCTTTGAAGTCTTATGTTTCTTAAACAGATGTACACTCTCTTGAGGCAATGCCATTGTTAGGATTGACCGAGCCTTCCCCTCAATGACATATCTTTTCTTTTCCTCATCTGGCATATCTGTGTAGGCGTAATTACCTATCACACCATTCTTTTCATAAGTTGGCCAGTCATATCCCTGAGTCATCATAAACCACATATCAATATCATTAAGATGCATATAATCTTCAAAACGTCTTTTCCACATCTAATAGTTTTCCATACGGAAGAGCTTTGGAGGTGAATTACTACGACCAACTTCATGGTCATGCATAATGAGTTGATTGATAAGTACGACATTTGGTGAGTTGGCAGCAGCTGGTACAGTAGTCATTTTGAATCTTTTAGAATTAAACCAAACAAAATGAAATACTATATTAGAATGCTTCGTGCGAAGGGGGCATGATTTGAACACACGAAGTATGCACGAAGAGCGCACACGAAGAGTAGTTCGTGCTGACGTGGCACGAGGTGACACACGAGGTCACAGTCGCGTTGACGTAAGCACAATATGAAGATCACCTCGTGCTAATGTAAGCACGAGGTCGCAAGAAGACGAACACGAATTCACAAGAAAAATTAAATTTTGAATTGATTTTGTAATTAATAGCAAATCACACAATCTTACACCTTCTGGTAATTAACCTTAGGACTCTGATACCACTTGTAAGGTCCCTATTGTTGTCTAGATTGTAAATAAGATGTGATTCGTTATGTCAAGAGTGCGGAATCCTCGAGATAACTAGATTGCTATTCCCTCCATCAATTAATAAGCAATTAATCGACTCTAGGTGCTGCGCGAAGTAGTAGTTCGTGTAAGAGATCACACGAGCAACAATTCGACTATCTCATTAATTTTCCTTCTAATTCGTTACTAATTGCGTTAATTAGTGTGGTATTTATACTAGTTGTGTTCTAGTTCGTGTGGGCTTGGACCTAATTCGAAGTCCATTAAGCCTAACTAACAAAACCAACCGATCTCGTGCTGACGTCAGCACGAGGGCAATCCTTCATGCTGATGATGTCAGCACGAGGTTCGTCCCTTTGGTCCTTTGTTTGACTTTGTTTGACTTGTACATGACATCCAGCCACCGTTAAAGCGTTCTACGACACTTATAACCTTGGCTCTACATCCGTGTACCTACAAAACAATATTTATAACACACAAACATAGTAATTATCAAGAACACATATCATATTGAAGTTCAAACGTAATCATTAAACACAAACATATGTCCTAAAGACTTATTGTTCAACAATTACAAATATATTCCTAAGAACAAATACATTAACCAAATTTATGTTGCTACTGTCACACAAATCTGCATCTACAGAAAGCCGTCGGTATCACCTGTATACAAACACCTTTAATGTATTGAATGTTGAAATTAGGTTCAGACTATGCTTTACCCGCCTTGTTAGTGACTTGACCCCCTTATATTTGTGTAAATTGGTTTGAAATTGCGATATTGATTGTGAATTGTATGAAACGATGATGCCTTAGATTATTGCCATGATAATATCCCCGTAGAAATATGTATGCTAGACGGTTTAAGGAAAACTATATATGAATTACTTGTTATGTGGGAATTGATTTCGGATACAACGTGTGTGAATTGTGAGAGTTAACTTGCTAATCTAACACGCGTGTTCAGGAAAGATGGTTAGACCAAGAAGAGCTAACACTAACTATAGGCGCCAAAACGAGAAAGAGGAACCGGTTGCTCAAGAAATTCAAGGTGGTAATCGTGGGGGTAGAGGTGGTCGAGGTGGTAGAGGAAACCGTGAAGGTCGTGGTGGCCGAGGTGGCGGTGCCAATCCCCCGGTATCAACCGAGGTTATCACTCAAGCCTTAAATGAACTCATGCCAGATCTTGTGGCCTGAATCTCGGCGGCCATGGAAGCTAGGGGTGGACAAGAAGAACCGGAAGTTGAAGCGTTTCATGTTGAGGATGAGGAGAATGAAAATGTAGATGCTAATGGAGATGTAAATGGAGGAGAAGCCTTTGTGGAACCAAGAAGCAATCATGCTTACCGCCAAGGATGTCTATTCAAAGACTTTAAGGCTTGTGGAGCTCCGGATTTTGGTGGAGAAGGTGGTGCGACGGGTTGCTTAGAGTGGCTAGAGAGGATTGAGTCAATCATTGCTCGGAGCGGTTGCACCTATGATCAAAGGATTTCTCATGCCACCGGTATGCTAAAAGGTGATGCTCTTAAAAGGTGGAATATGGAAGTGAACAGGTTGGGGATAGATGTTGCTAACTCTCTACTTTGGGGAGACTTCAAACAAATGATAATTTCCAAGTATTGCCTACCACACGAGATGAGGAAGCTACAAGAAGAATTTTCAAGCCTCACTATGAAAGGAGCCGACTATGAGGGGTACACCCGCCGTTTCAACCAACTCTCAAGACTCATACCTCATCTTGTAAGACCCGAATATCGCAAAGTGGAGAAGTATGTTGTAGGTTTGCCTCATAAGGTGAGGGTGCTTGTTTCTAACCCCACCATGCCTTTGACAATTAATGAAGCCATAAACCGAACCGCTAGTGTCACCGTGGAACTTGTAAGTGGTGGTGAATTGAGCAAGAATGATGGTAAGAGGAAAGATGTGGCCGAGTCTAGTGGTACCAAGAAGGTGTTTGCGGCGACTATGCCGGTTAAGAAAGGTTATGCCGGGGCGTCTCCTTTGTGCCCTAAGTGTAACCGTCATCACAAGCCTCAATATCGTTGTGAAGCATGTTTCTATTGTAACCAACCGGGCCATACAGCCAAGATGTGCCCAACTAATCCTAGGGGTGCACCATTGAATGTAGTTCCCTCAACGGTCGATTCCCGGTTTGGGGCAATTGCTATGAATGTGGTAGTCAAGAGCACTACCGAAATACGTGCCCAAATCTCATCGGCCAACAAGTTCAAGTGACCGTGCATCCGAATCAACTACAAATTTCCGGTCCAAACCAAAATCGGGGACTTCAAGGCCAACAACAACAACAAGCTCCTCGTCACCAATTGGCCCCCCGTGGAAGAGCTTTTGCCGTGAACGCGGCCAAGGCACATGTTGATCCTAACGTCATGGCAGGTACTTTTCTTCTCAACGACCAATATGCCACCGTGTTATTTGATTTCGGGGCCGATTTAGCCTCATATCCAATGATTTTATCCCGTTGATTGATGCTAGTCTTAGCCCGTTGACGTATTATTTTGAACTCGAAATGGTAAATGGCGGTTTGTCTAGAATTAGTCAAATTGTTCGTGATTGTACCTTAGATTTGAATGACCACCCATTTTTCATAGATTTGGTTCCTTTTGATATCGGTAGTTTTGACGTGATCGTTGGTATGGATTGGATGTCGGCCGTAAATGCGGTAATTGATTGTGGTAATAAAATAGTTAGAATACCGTTAGAAAATGGTGAGGAATTAGTAGTTCAAGGTGAAATGTCCGAGTCTTGGGAAAACAAAGTGTATAATGCTAACGTCACCAAGGTTGAATTGAAGACCGTGCCCGTAGTCAATGGGTTTGCGGATGTCTTTCCGGATGACTTACTGGGTTTGCCTCCATCCCGGCAACTCGATTTCCGTATTGTTCTTATTCCTAACGCTTCCCCCGTGGCCAAGGCACCGTATGGACTAGCCATGACCGAAATGCAAGAGTTGGCCACCCAACTCAAAGAACTTCAAGAAAAGGGTTTTATCCGCCCTAGTCAATCACCGTGGGGAGCACCGGTCTTATTTGTCAAAAAGAAAGATGGGTCCTTCCGAATGTGTATCGATTATAGAAAATTAAACAAGCTAACGGTGAAAAATCGCTATCCTCTTCCTAGAATCGACGACTTGTTCGATCAACTCCAAGGTGCCCAATACTTCTCAAAGATTGATTTGTTGTCGGGTTACCACCAATTGTGGGTACACGAAGATGATATTCCAAAAATGGCTTTCCGGACTCGATATGGGCACTTTGAATTCACGGTCATGCCTTTTGGTTTGACTAATGCACCGGCGGTGTTCATGGATTTGATGAACTGGGTGTGTAGACCGTACTTGGATAAGTTTGTCATTGTCTTCAATGATGACATACTTATCTATTTTAAGACGAAGGAAGATCACGCGGGGCATTTGAAGAAAGTTTTGGAGTTGCTTCGGGAGGAAAAGTTATATGTCAAGTTTTCCAAGTGTGAATTTTGTTTGGAAGAAGTCCACTTCCTTGGTCATGTGGTGAGCAAGGAAGGTATACATGTTGACCCAAGTAAGATTGAAGCGGTGAAGAATTGGAGAAGGCCCGAAACGCCAACCGAGATCCGTCAATTTCTTGGTTTAGCGTGTTATTTTAGAAGATTCATCGAGGGATTTTCAAAAATCGCCCAACCTTTGACCTTGTTAACTCAAAGAGAAAGGAGGTTTGATTGGGTCGAAAAGCAACAGAAAGCATTCCAATTGCTCAAGGATAAATTGTGTGTGCACCAATTCTAAGTTTGCCCGATGGAGCCGATGATTTTGTTGTGTATTGTGACGCGTCCAAGCAAGGCTTGGGGTGTGCTCTAATGCAAAGGGGCAAGGTGATTGCATATGCCTCTAGACAATTGAAGGTGCACGAGAAGAATTACCCGACCCATGATTTAGAGTTGGGAGCGGTTGTATTCGCTTTGAAGTGTTGGAGACATTACTTGTATGGTACTAAAAGTGTGATCTACACCGATCACAAGATCCTTCAACACATTTTTGACCAAAGTGAATTGAACATGAGACAACGAAGATGGTTGAAGCTTTTTAGCGATTATGATTGTGTTATCCGTTACCATCCGGGTAAAGCCAACGTTGTAGCCGATGCATTGAGCCGAAAGGAACGTGTAAAACCGAGACGAATTAGAGCCATGAGTCTTACCATGCAAAGGGGTGTTCGTGACTCCATCATTGAATCACAAAGATTGGCCACCATACCGGAAAACTTTATTAATGAGGCACTTCACGGACTAGAAGAGCAATTTGATAGAAAGGAGGATGGTGGTTTGTACTTTGTTGAACGATTGTGGATTCCCGTTTTTTGTGGTCTACGGTTAAAGTTGATGAATGAAGCTCATAAATCGGCCTACTCGGTTCACCCGGGGTCCGACAAGATGTATTTTGATATGAGGGATTTGTATTGGTGGCCGGGAATGAAGAAGGACATAGCTAGATATGTTAGTGAATGTCTCACGTGTTTACAAGTAAAAGCCGACCATAAGAAACCACCCGGGTTGCTTGTCCAACCGGTAACCCCAGAGTGGAAATGGGAACAAATTGCCATGGACTTCATCACGAAGTTACCAAGAACGAGTAGTGGGGGTGACACCATTTGGGTGATTGTCGACCGGTTGACTAAGTCGGCTCACTTCTTAGCCATCCGGGAAGAAGTTTGACACCATGGCACGTTTTTACATCAAAGAAGTAGTATCCAAGCAGGGAGTGCCAATTTCCGTGATAACCGATCGGGATGCTTGATTTACTTCAAAGTTTTGGAAGGCGTTCCAAAAAGCAATGGGTACTCGACTCGATATGAGTACGGCGTTCCATCCACAAACCGACGGTCAAAGTGAAAGAACGATTCAAACGTTAGAAGATATGTTGAGAGCTTGTGCCATCGAATTTGGTGGTAATTGGGATGTACATCTTCCTTTGGTTGAATTCTCATATAATAATAGCTATCATGCTAGCATCTAAATGGCGCCATTTAAAGCCTTATACGGAAGAAAGTGTAGGTCACTGCTTGCTTGGGCGGAGGTTGGTGAAAGCCAACTCATTGGGCCCGAAATTGTAATTGAAACGACGAGGGTGATCTCACAAGTTAAAGATAAGTTGAGAGTAGCCCGAGAACGACAATTAAAGTATGCAAACGTGAGACGGCGACCTATCGAGTTTGAAGTGGGTGATTTCGTGTTGTTGAAACTATCCCCATGGAAGGGAGTGGTCCGGTTTGTGAAACGAGGTAAGTTGGGTCCAAGATATATTGGCCCATTCAAGATTTTAGAACGAATTGGCCCGGTGGCGTACCGTTTGGAGCTCCCTCAAGACTTAAGTGGAGTTCATAATGTTTTTTATATTTGTAATCTCAGGAAGTGCTTGGCGGATCCAACACTTCACGTGCCTCTTGAGGAAATTTGTGTCGATAAAACATTGAAATTCGTGGAAGAGCCGGTAGAGATCTTAGATCGGCAAACTAAGAAGTTAAAGAATACTCGGTATACGATTGTCAAAGTTTGATAACAAGCAAGACGTGGACCCGAGTTCACTTGGGAACGGGAAGATTCAATGAAAGCCAAGTATCCCCATTTGTTTAACGTAGGAATAATGTAACATTTACGATACTTGACTATTTTTGACTTGTAACAAAACGAAATTAAATGTTGTTATTAAATGATGAGTTACCGAACATTTTGTCGTGTTTTAACGTAACGCTGATTTTAGTTGTGTTTACGATTTCGTTTAGCGTTTAAATGGATAACTTTTAGCTATTTGTCGAAATTAGCGGAGCGGGGCCTCAAAAATGAGACCCCTTGGCCGTCCACTACCCACATCCACCAATTGAAAGTTCCTGTGATCGATCGATTCGTGATTCCTACGACTATGTAAGTGCGGAATCCAAACATAATCGTGATTGAGGTAATCGAATGAATCAAACATATATGAACACGAATTTAACAATATGAACAGGAGATATAGAAAGAATTCCTTTATCATTAGTCGAATGATTACAATGAATAAATCCGTTTACAATACATCTCAATGATTACGGATTACAATCAAAGAGACGACTCTTGATAATCGAATTACATAATGGCGGAATGACAGGGCATTGATCACTACCCTGATCCCTATGGACGAAATCTGTTGCAACACCAATCGACACTAAAACCGAAACCTAAGACATCTATATATAGGCTAGAAATGGGCTGGGCTTCAAACTCGTGGGCTTCCAAACACGTGCTACAGTAACACGTGTTTAGTCAAACTCGTGTTACTGTTCACACGAGTTTGGTCTAAACTCGTGGCCTCCACACGAGTTTGGTCTAAACTCGTGGTCAATCAACACGTGTTTGACCTAAACTCGTGGTCAACACATCTAGCAAAACAGCCCATTAATTGAGATGCATCGGACACAAAATGTGCACCAGAACGTGCACTTACACACTCATTTTTCATTTCCTTATCTATTCCTTATCTTCTTTCTCTCCCCTCTCACTCACTCTTTCCCTAATTTCTTCATCTACCTCAAACCCTAATAAATCTTCATAATAAGTGCTTGAAATCTAGAGTTTTGAATGTTAAACTAACTAAATCCTATAACCCTATAATAATAATCATCCTTGTTGCAAGAAATTTCTAGTTTATAAGTGTTCTTCCTTTTGAAAGCTCCAAAATCCGAAATTTGAAGTCTTGAGGTGTTTTGGTAAGTGAAACCTAACTTAATTTCTCCATTATATGTCATTAAACATGTTTCCTAGTCGAATCTTATGAGTTCTTGGTCGATTTCGGGTCAAAAACGGGTTTGAGTTAAATTAGGGTTTCATTAGGTTTTGTTTTGGGTCAAAATCGAATTAAAGCTTGTTATGTTGTTATGAATCGAATTTGTACAATGGGTTATGTTTATTCATGTTGAAATATGTTTGTTTAATCTTCAAAATGAGTTTTGGAACCTCCCAAGTCGATTTGCAAGTCACAAATGGTGGTTGGATAGTGTTTGGGTCGTGTTTGGCTTGCAAATCTGCAGATCTGAGCCTTCTCGCGCCGCGACCAAGGTTCCTCGCGTAGCAAGGTTGCATTCTCGTGGATCCAGGGTTTTTTTCACGCCGCTTGTAACACCCCGACTATAGCGGAAACACGAGATGCCACAGAACGACATGGTATAAAAGATTTAAGTATAAAACATCAACATAAAGTTTCAAATGCCATTCAAATTCAAAAGGTTACAAGTTCAAGTGGACGTTTAATAAACATTACATAACCAAATTCATAATCAAAAGATCAAATGTTTGCGTTACTAGTCCAACATGCAACAAATAAACACATCATCCATGGAGCGGTCCAAAAGCTAACTTACTGCCCTAGACCTGAAAAGCATGAAGAAAAAGTGTCAACTACGAGAGTTGAGTGAGTTCATAGGTTTAAGCTAACAACACGTATATATTTAATCCAAGTCAAGAAATAAATGTGTCATAAAATCTCCAAGAATTTCCATCATACTGTCCCTACCCAAACCGTATGTTCAACCAATAATTTCCATCCATAATATAATATCAATACCTCTGGGTCAATGGTAAGACTACCATGACATAATTTGATGAGATTGTTCTTGAGCCACTACTAAGACCTGTTATGTCCAGTTCACCTGGAACTGACCAGTCACCAGTTCACACTGACCAGTTCACCAGTTGCACCTGGTGACCAGTAAACTGGTGACCAAGAAGATTTGTCGAGAAATATATTGAAGTCCAGTTGCACCGTACAGTTAACGCAACTGAAGACTTCCTCCAGTTGAGAACTGACCAAGTTGAAGAAACATTCCATTTGAAGTCGAAGACAACAAATGGAAGAAAGAGAATGACAATGGCAGCGAAGCCCAGTTGACATTCTAGTCAGTTACAAACTGGAGACCATCAGTGGAAAGCCCTTACAAAGCTTTACACTGATTACGAGGAATTGACTTGTATACTTTATGTACCTTTACCCGGATAATAAGCCTTATCTTATTATTTAAGTATTAAAAGGTACGTAAAGGTGGTTGTGTAAAGTCACTTTAACATGCGACTTTACAACACTTTTTAAGGAATTAAATGCTATTCCTTAAATGCTTCCAACCACATTTGTACGGCTAAAGTTAACATCCCAATGTTAACTTTGCCTATAAGTACAAGTCATTGCACAACCAAGAATAGTATTCGTTCTCTCAAAGTTATTTCACACACAAACGAATAACTTCATACTTTGCAAACCTGCAATATTCTTGGTGAACTTGTGCAATATTCTCTCAATCGCTAAAAGAAACATTTCACTACTTTAAGTGTTTCGATTGTAGAAGAGAAATTCCGAGTATAGATCAATTGTATTTCATAGGTTGTTAGGATGTTTACATTCGTGTATTATCTTGGTTCCGCATCAACCTTGTAATTTGTTTAATATCAATAAATAAATTACACTTGAAAACTACATATTGTCTCATCAAGATTGTTTACAAGTTATTTGTGTTATTGCATTGTTCTTTACTTATTGTCTTTTATATAAGTAATCTATCTAGAACTTGGTATATACTTATCTAACTGGTCGTCTCCAGTTTAGTAGTATATTGCAAAGTAACTCCACCATCGACATAGAGGTGTCTTCAGTAGTACCATCTAACAAGTTGGGACTCACAAGTGGTATCAGAGCAGAAGGCTAATAAACTTGCCTAGATCTGCAAAGATGAACACTACTGAAGGTGGAGATGGTTCTGGTTCAGGTGAAAACCCATTGAACACTAATGCACAACCTTTTCAAAACGTTAACACCAACCCTCCTCCTCCTTCTACCCCAAACCACGTCCATGTACATTACTCTAACACTCCTGTTCCAAAATTTGATGGAAACAGTGAGACCTTTGGTACATGGAAAGCTAGAATGCTGTTGCATTTTGGTGGTATTGAGAGGTATATGTTGAAAATCCTTAAGGATGGAACATATATACCTATGTCTATTGGGGTGAGTCCTCTTCTTGATCCAACTGGAAGAAGAGGCTCAAGGGAAAAGCCAGAAGACCATTGGTCTGATGAGGATCGCAGACTGGTGGACTTGGACACCATACTGAAAAACATGATCCTTGGGGCTGTCCCTGAAGACCTAATTCCAACACTTGTGTTGTTTCCCAGTGCCAAGTCTATGTGGGATGAATTAGTGATTCAATTTGAAGGAGGTGATGACACTATTGTCACCAGAAAGTTGCCTTGAACAAGAAGTATGAATCCTTCTTTGCCTTGCCCAAACGAAAGTTTAACTGGTACATATACCAGATTTTCTAGCCTCATCAATCAGTTGAGAGGTTTGGGTGTAGAGAAGGATAAGGATATTCTTCTTGAGAAGTTTTGTGATATTCTCCTTCCAAATGGGAAAACATGGTTCTTGTCTTGAGACAAGGTAAAACCTTGCACTCTCACACTCTTGCATCGTGTCACACCCCGTTGTAGCGGAAATACAGGGTTAACAAGTAATTGCGTACTAATCAGAAGGTAATAGAGATTACATCCATTAATCCAAATACAAGTTTATTACAAGTATAATCGTTCGGAAGTGGACCCCAATACACGGATACAACTATCCTCAATTGGAAATGGGCCCACTAATTACAAATATAACATATGGACAGCTAAGTACAATTAGGACTAAATAAAACTATAGTCCTCAGAGGTCTGACGCTAATTGTACGTCCAATGTTCAAAAGATGGCTTCAAAATGCCATATACGCTTCCAAATACTTACTGCTGGTTCCCTGAAAAGCATGAAATTTGAGAGGATCAACTATCGAAATAGTTGGTGAGTTTACAGTATGTTTGACCAAATGTTTATTCGTCATTGATACAACACAATGACCTATAGTTATAAAAGACCAGGCAGTTAGAATACAACATCTAACAATACTTTTATTTCAAAAACAGTCGGTATATCTAGATCCGACCTTTTATATAAGACTGTCAGTATATCTAGATCTGACAACTCTTATATCACAATTTATAACAAGATAGTCAGTATATCAAATCTGACTCATCTCTTTTATTTCATAACAAGACTGCCAGTATATCTAAATCTGGACACGTCATATATCAAAATTTAAAATAAGATAGTAGGTATATCAAATCCAAACTCATCTTATATCACGTCAATCAGTATATCTAGATCTGATGACAGCATATGACAGTCAATATGCCTCGCACAGGTTTCCGTTCTAAATGGGTGCGGACCGTAACCAAGACAGTCGAGATATCTAGATCCGACAATACAACCAATAGGGGAAACATTTTAGTTTGTCAAACACAAGAAACCATTTATTCAGCCATCACACGGCAATTCAACGTCATTTCATTCAACATTTAATAAATGACACGTATACACATTTTCGACAGCCCAACCTGGCAAATTTAAGTCAAATGATTTAAGCATCCATATCACATGGCATACACAAAAACAATCATTTATTTAATAAATAGTGTATACAACAGTACATGCTTTTCAGGCCCAAAGTAAAAGGAAAAGGGCGCCATAAACTCACCTTAGCGATCTAAATGCTAAAAGGTATAAAGTAGCTCGAGAAGATCCACAGTCAATTCTCCTGGTTATCCAAAACCTATGATATCATTACCAAAATGAGGATCAAATCTCACGACGACAAGTATCCTACGTACGACTACTAGCTATCAATCCTAGAATGCCTCGACCAAAGGTGATTTAATGTTCAATATATACATGACTCAAGTTCGTCTTTCATCACTAAGTTCGGATGGAAAGTCAAAAGTTACGACCTTTCAAAATAATTCATGTTTTGTTGTACTGGAGAAAAGGTGCGGCGCACTAATGAGGAGGTGCGGCGCACTAAGCCAGGTGCGGCGCACCAAAGAGGAGGTGCGGCGCACAAATTGATCAGGGAACCCAGTCCAGGTTCATGGTGCGGCGCACCAAAGAGGAGGTGCGGCGCACCTGCGCCCAGATCAGTTCTTAAGTGCAGAAAACCAACCAAAAACCCTTCAAACTTGACCCGAAACAACCCAAAACGACTTGTAAGAGTTTGTAACTCAATTTGAAGCAAAACTAAACATCACTAACCATAAACACACATAACCCAACCCATAATTTCATCCATAACATCATTAAATCTTTCGAAACGACCAAATCAAACCCAAAACCCTATTTAAACCCTAAATACAAATTAAATTGTTTTAGGCCATGTAAAAGCTCGAAATGACTAGAAAAGAGTAAGTAAACATAAATAGGCGTAAAAGGGATGATTTAGACTTACCAAAATTTGTTCTTGAATTAAAAGGTTGAAGATGGTAATGCCTTGAATACTTGCTAAATGATTTCTTCTTTTTCCCAAAAATCAGATTTTGATATGCTAAGAGATTGAGAGAACTTGATCTTTGAGAGTGTTGGTAATATGTGTGGTGTATTTTGTGTTTGTGTGGTGTGTGTGTGTGTTGATCAAAAAGGAAAACAGAGAAAGAGAGAAAGAAGGAGGGAAAGGTTTGTTGGTTTAATTCCCACCACAAACAAAAGGGGCCGGCCTATGTGGCTCCTTTTTAGCCATTTAAATACCCCAAATTTGGTAAAATGCTTACGATTAAATACCGTTTGACCTAAAAGTCAAAATGTAAAGTAAAGATATTTTCCCTCGTCTCATTTTAGTCGAGACAAAAAAATAAAATTAAATAAACTAAACTTTTAGAAATATTTCGTTTAGACAGTCTAATTACTGTGTTCAATTATAACATTTAAATCTTTATTTAACGTCATTTTAAGACTCGGCATTCGTCTAAATAGCTAATAGTCTATGTCATAAGGATACGTCTAATTGAACTATATCAAATGTTCAATTAACTAATAATTTCCACGTCATAATCTCTAAATTAGACGAAATTATAAATAATGATCGAGATTTGGACTAACCCGATGTTAATTAATCACGAGTTGTCACAGCACGCTCTATGGAGCCTTCAGATTCACTGAAGATAATAATGCTGCAAGACTTGTGGCTGAGCAAGATGCCATGAACCATGCTCAGAGTCCCAAGGTGCTAATGTAATTGAGCGACCTTGTGCTGCTTTAATGTCTGCTGAGAGTGTCCAGGCACACTCGATGAAGGAGATGTTGAACAGTTTCTTAAACTCTGGGCTGACCACTGAAAACAGTGAAGGTTATGATGAAACTGACGATGATGATCTGGTCGCCATGATTGCTAAAACCTTTAATAGGTTTAAGCATAAATCTAAAAGATTTAATGGCCCCAACAATGCTTCCAGCTCCAGCTCTCTGGATAAGACCAATCTTACATGCTATAAGTGTGGCAAGAAAGGTCATTTTATGAAGGAATGCAGATCTAGTCAGTTGAATAACCAAACTGGCCCCTCTGTCCCAAATTACAATCGGCCTGATGATAGCTACAAAGCTAAATACAAGCAGCTTAAGGCCCAGATTGCCCTCCTGTCCATGCAAAAGGAAAAGGATCAGTGCTTAATTGCACAAACTGAGGGAAAATGGGAGTACTCTGATGACTCATCTGAGGATGAAGAAGAGGAAAGGGACATGTGTTTCATGGCCTTGGAAGATCAACAACAACAGCAGCATGTGGTGAAAGATGATGTCATCTCTGGAAGATGGGTGGACATCATACTGAAAAAGGTATGTGATTATGATCACCAGGTTGACCCTGAATTAAAACTGGACCTGGCTGAATCATTAAGTGGTGATTTGGCATTTGTAGAAACTGTTAGAGCTGATAGTGAAAGATATTTAGACACTATCTTAATTGAACTAAACAATGTCAAACCACAACTGAATGATTTGCAAAGTGTCCAGTTGGCTCTCAAGGAGTCAGTTTTAAAGATTGAGGCATTAGAACTTGATAATCAAAAACTTTCTGATGATTTTGAAAAAGCTCAAAAGATTATCAAGTCCTGGGTAAAAGCATCTGGCAAAAACTATGATGCATTTTCAAGAACTATCGATGCCCAGAAAAATGCATGGAAATCTGAAGATCTGGAGATGGCAGCTCTTATACCAGATCTTCATGCATTGCCTCCAGCTCTCCAGGTTGAAACACCTTATGATCAACCTGAAGCTGTTGAAACTGAAACCAATGAGACCACCCCCATTGAGGTTAAAACTGGAGCCAAACAGGCTAAAGCTCCAGTCAAAAAGGCCACTGTTAACAAGCCTTTACCTCATAAGTCTAAGGAGCCCAAGACCCGAAAGACTAAATCTCCAGTTGAACCAATGTCCAAGGTTCAACTGCCTGAACAAAACAATGTTTTGGTTAATCTGGAAAGGCAACTCCAACTTTTGTCTCGGCAGGTTCAGAGTTGCACTGCCCGGATTAACAATCTGGAAGGAGGTTCACCACCTCCAGTTTTAAAACAAAACATTAAATCACTCCCTTCTATACCTAAACAAAAGAATGTTCCATCTGGAACAAAATCTGGTAAACATAAGGTGAGTAAATATCAAATACCAATCGTTTTTACTTCTGCACCTGGAGCTGGTGATAATGCTCCAGATGTAGCCTCCAGTTCAACACCTCAACAATCAACTGTGGCTTCTGTAGAGAAGTCCAGTGGACCCATCAAGAAAAGATGGGTTCACAAAAATAACTAATGATTTTTGTGTGTGTGTAGGGCGATCGAAAGAAGAATATCTGGTATCTGGACAGCGCTGCTGGCCGGACTATGACCGGATGTAAGCCCCTACTGGAAGAGTTCACTGTCCAAGATGGACCGACAGTGACGTTTGGTAACGATCAATCTGGAAAGACTGAAGGATATGGTGTGCTCAATAATGGACAAGTCGAATTCAAAAGAGTTGCATTTGTGAATGGTTTGAAATATAACTTGATCAGTGTAAGCCAACTTTGCGATGATGGCTTCAGAGTATTGTTCGATATTGCACAAGGCACCATATTTAACAAGGATTGGAAAGTGGTGATGATTGCACCAAGAAAAGGGAATGTGTACATCATGGATATGG
This sequence comes from Erigeron breviscapus, assembly GCA_034093135.1. Taxonomy (NCBI): domain Eukaryota; kingdom Viridiplantae; phylum Streptophyta; class Magnoliopsida; order Asterales; family Asteraceae; genus Erigeron; species Erigeron breviscapus. Next base: position 35,648,174 of record CM067168.1, read on the forward strand.
AACCAGCTCCAAAAGAGCAATGTTTCTATACCAAAGCTGATGAGGACACCAACTGGTTATGGCATAAAAGGTTATCCCACCTTAATTTCAAGAACATTAACAAGTTGTCTCGCAAACAACTGGTTGATGGGATACCCCAGATTTCCTTCAATAAGGAAAAGCCATGTCCAGGGTGTGAGATGGGTAAGCAGAAGAGAGCCAGTTTCAAAACTAGGCAAAATTTTAGCATCACTGAACCTCTTCACATGCTTCATATGGATCTTTTTGGTCCAGTGAATGTTCAAACTAGAGCTGGAAAGAAATACACTCTAGTTGTGGTTGATGAATTCACCAGATATTGCTGGGTGGTATTCATCAGATCCAAAAATGATGCACCTGCTGAAATCATCTCCCTTATCAAAAGAATTGAGCTCAAGTACACTCGAAAAGTTTGTCAGTTGCGAAGTGATAATGGTACTGAATTCCAAAACAAGGTACTTGAAACATTTTGCACTGACACTGGCATTTCTCAAAACTTCTCATCAGTTCACTCTCCAGAGCAAAATGGAGTTGTGGAAAGAAAGAATCGTACACTGATAGAAGCGGCCAGAAGCATGCTATCTGAATCTGGTCTTCCCACCAGTTTTTGGGCTGAGGCAGTTGCAACTGCTTGTCACACCCAAAACCGGTCAGTCTACATCAAGAGACATAAGAAGACTGCCTACGAAGTACTCAGGAATCGTAAACCAAATATTGGATATTTCCATGTATTTGGTTGTCCAGTTTATATACTGAACGATTCCAGTCAGCTTGGAAAGTTTGATGCAAAAGCTGATGAAGGGGTATTTTTAGGCTATTCAGATATTCGAAAGGCCTTTAGAGTTTATAATTATAGACTCCAAAAGGTGCATGAGACAATTCATGTCACATTCGATGAATCAACTGAAGCAATCAACAAGAGACCAAGCCTTGATATTTCTCCAGTCATTCCAATCAACTTTGGTGAAACTGACCAAGTTCATCGGTCAGTTGTTTCACCAGAAGATGCTTCCAGTTACAACAAACTGGAACCAGTCAAGAAGAAGAAAAGCACCAGTGACACATCATTTTATCCCTCCATCAATTTTAACTTACCACAAGAATTGGTGATTGGATCAGATGTACGTGCCACTCCAATATCAGCACCAGTTCAAGCACCTACTTCTCCAGTTACTCATGAAATACCTTCAACTGAGGAATTTCATGATGCCAATCGAGACCTCATTGACTCTGATGAGGATGTAGAAGTTGTTTGGACTGATCCTTCTCCAGATGCTGCTGCAACTGAAGAAGATCGCCAGGTACCTTGCACTGATATTGTAGTTCACCAGCCTAGTCAATACACTAGATGGACTAAAGCCCACCCAATTGAACAAATTGTGGGTAATCCAACTAGTGGGGTTCAGACTAGAAGAGCCACCAGTGAGCAATGCTTAAACGTCACCTTCTTATCTTTAATTGAACCAAAGAAGATTGACGAGGCTATGGCAGACCCAAGCTGGGTGGAAGCTATGCAAGAAGAGCTCCTCCAGTTTGAAAGGAACAATGTTTGGGAGCTTGTTCCTTGTCCACCAGGGTTAAAGAAAGAACCTATTGGTACCAGATGGGTCTACCGAAATAAAATGGATGAAGATGGCCATGTTGTAAGAAACAAGGCCAGATTAGTTGCCCAGGGTTATTGTCAAGCAGAGGGCGTTGACTTTGATGAGACTTTTGCTCCAGTTGCAAGACTTGAAGCCATAAGAATTTTCTTGGCTTATGCAGCCCATCTGCAGTTCAAGGTCTTCCAGATGGATGTCAAAAGTGCGTTCCTTAATGGAACATTGGAAGAAGAAGTTTATGTTAAGCAGACTCCAGGTTTCATCGATGAGAAGCATCCTCATTGGGTTTATAGACTGAACAAAGCATTGTATGGTCTAAGACAAGCCCCAAGAGCCTGGTATGATACTTTAACTAAACATCTTCTTAAAAATGGCTTTCAAAGAGGTGCAATAGATAATACCTTGTTTATCTTGAAAGAAAGAGGTAATATCTTATTGGTACAAATTTATGTTGATGACATTATTTTTGGTTCAACTGATGATGCAATGTGTAAAAAGTTTTCTAAAATCATGTCATCTGAGTATGAGATGAGTTTAATGGGTGAATTAACATTTTTCTTAGGTCTTCAGATTAAGCAAACTGAAAATGGAATTTTCATAAACCAAGGAAAATATGTCAGAGATTTGTTAAGAAAATACAAATATGATTCAATCCCATCGAAAAACACACCTATTGCAGCACCATTGAATTTGGACTCTGACCCAACTGGCAAACCAGTTAACATAACTGACTATAGAGGTATGGTTGGTTCACTGATGTACTTAACTGCCAGTCGACCAGATATAATGTTTGCAACATGTTTATGTGCCAGGTTTCAGGCTAACCCTAAAGAATCACATTTGCACGCTGTAAAGCGTATCTTTAGATACCTGAAAGGGTGTCCTAATCTTGGTCTTTGGTACCCCAAAGGCTCAGGATTAGATCTAATGGGTTATTCAGATTCTGATCATGCAGGTTGTAAGATTGATAGAAAATCCACAACTGGTGGTTGTCATTTCCTTGGAGGAAAACTGGTGAGTTGGACCAGCAAGAAGCAGACTTCAGTCTCTATGTCCACTGCTGAGGCAGAGTACATTTCTGCGGCCAGTTGTTGTGCCCAGATTCTCTGGATCAAAAACCAGTTACTAGATTATGGTCAGAAGTACACCAAGACCCCAATCTTTTGTGACAACACCAGTGCAATTGCTATCTCTCACAATCCAGTGATGCACTCAAAAACAAAGCATATTGACATCAGGTATCATTTTATTCGTGATCATGTTATGAAAGGTGATATTGAAATTCATTTCATCCCCACTGACAAACAGTTAGCTGATGTTTTTACTAAACCTCTCGATGAGAAAACTTTTAAACATCTCATCAGCGAACTGGGAATGTTGAACCCTTAACTGGAGCTTTCTTTGTTATTGAACGCGTCAGTGACACTGATGAAGTTCTCCAGTTGAGGAGGTCCAGATTATCTTTGCTCGCCAGGCTATCGAACGCCTTTGTGATACTATCTTGGCACTAATTGATATCTGGATCATCATTTTAGGGGGAAAGACTCAAAATAATTTTCTGACTAAAATTCGTTTTTGTTTGAAAATGCAACTGGAGAACTCTTCAGTTGGAAACTGGTACTGGATTGATCCTCCAGTTACCAGGTTCAGTCTTTGTCTAATTTTTATAACGTTACAAATACTTGGTCAATTTATGTGACACGTGATGATACTCGAGTGTTTTTAAACTACTTGATATCGTGATCTGACGTGTTGAAACCATTTTTAGTACTTGACAACTGTTTGTGTTGGGAAAACAAAAAGTGTGTGGGGTTATGGGTAAAGTAAGCCGTCGTAGCATTTAATGCTGACATGGTAACATTTAATGCTTACATGGAAAATTATATTTTATTTTCAAAATATCTTCGAAAATATTTGGTTTAATAAAATATGATTTGTGGTTTTACATTGGGATCTTGAATCCCCTTATAAATACCCTTATTTACTTCATAACACATTTACTTTCTTTTTCATTCTCTTCATTTACTCTCTTCATTTACTTCCAATCATAAATCACTGCTTCATTCTTCTCTTTGCTTCTCATATCAAAACCCTAAAAATTCCTCAATTTCAATTTCATTCAATGGCTCCTAGATCATCCCGTTCGAGAGATGTAAATCTCTTGACTGTTCCATATAATCCCTCGCCAGATGCCTCACAGGCACCTGGTGCTCCTTATTGTGCTGCCATAAAACTAAATCCAAATAATCCTATGGCCAGCCTACGAGGAAATCAAGGGTCCAATACCCTTATTGGTAGAATTCGAAAGTTTTTAAAGAATTCTCCAATAGGACCCTCGTTCTCTCTAAACCCACGCAAGTTGTTTCACAACTACTTGTGTGAGTTTTGGTACACTGCTATTCTTTCTTCTGATTGTTCCTCCATCAGTTTCACTTTAAAGGATGGAACAATCCAGTGTACCTTGACCTCTGACGTGTTAAGGGATGCCTTACGCCTTAACTACTGGAGAGAGAATGAATCTCCAGTCGTCTTGCCCCCTAGCATAAATTTTCGCCAAGTGCTCCTAGAAATGGGACACAAAGAGTGCTTGGAGAATGGGGTGCTCAAGACAAAAGGTGCGATGACCATGAAGGGTCTTACTCCTTCATGGAGGTATTTTTTCATCCACCTGGTGGAAAGTATGGGTGGGAGTTCTGGTGGACTTGACCAGATCAACTCCTCACAAGCAGAGATGGCTTACTGCTTGTGGAACGGTTTGAGGGTGGACTTTGCAGACATTTTGTACAGAAGCCTGGTACAAAAACTGAAGGGCTCCAGGGGTGTATGTATCCCCTTTTCAAGGTTCCTCTCACTCTGTTTTAAGCAAATTCTGGGCAGGGAAGCATATAATGATACAAACTCTCCATTCAATGCCCCAGATATGCTTAGGAATCTAGACTCACTAGTATCTGAAGCTGGTGAGGTTGAAATTCCTGAAAGAATGCAGCTGGCATTCGCTTCAACTGATGCACCTCTGGTAGGTGAGTCAGAAAGGCAACTGGGCGGGCCTCAAAACAATGAGGGACCCTCCAGTGTGTCTAATGTTGTGGTAGAGGATAGAGCTACCATAACTGAAGCAACACCAATCACATCTATCCCCGGTGACGATACTTCGGTATCTGATCCACCAACAGATGTACCCATCCAGGAAACTGGGAAGGTCATCTGGAGTCTGACCAGGTAACTGGTCAGCCCTCTGTCACATTCATGGATCTGGACATGGGTGTTAACGACGAGGAAATCCTTATTGAATCTTCGGATTCAGAAGGTACTGAAACAGACTTGGAGATTCTTGGTGCTTCTGTACAAGCTCAAGACCCTTCATCTCCAGTCTGCCCTCCAGACGCATCAATTTTAATTTCACCATCTGAGCAAAATGTGCCTACAAATATTTCCTTACCAATATATACCGCTCCCTTACCAACTGGGCAATTCTCCTTTGCTCGAGAAATGCCCCCACCACCGTCGCCGTTGTTCACACCTGAGCTTTCTCAGCATGAACAACACATTGTATCTCCAATCCTTTCTTCTTCTACCACTCCTCCTATATATTCAACTGCTGGCCTGACAACTGGGGAGACTTCCATTAGTTTGCCTCCTCCAGTTGCTCCAGTAGTAACTGCTCGTGGTCCAGTGACACCTTCTCCTTTGTCACTGGATAGTCAAGTTGTCTCTATACAATCCGATCTCCAAAACCTTCTTACCAGGGTGGAGGAGATTCAGAAGACACTTGATAAGAACACCAAGTCCTTCTCCAGATACCACAAAGACTCATTGACAAATATCAAGGTGGTTGATCTGGGGATAAACAAGTTCTCATCAAATGAGGACTTGGTGTTTCATAAATTGAATGAGTTGGTCACTGGCAGTAACAATCTGGCAGGTACATTGAAGGAAGCCTTTGACCTAACTCACTCCAAGGTCACCAGTTCTATTTCAAGTCTACTTACCAACACTGTCAGAACTTCTGAAGTAGATTTGAAGGAGATTGAAAGGCAGGTCAAGGAACTAATTGAGAGACCTGGCCTAGATTTAACTGGCCTTGGAGAGCAGTTGGTATCTTCAGTTGGTCAAAAGATAGAGGATACGTTGGGTGCTAGGGAAGAGCGTTTGGTTGAAAGGGTGATATCTGAGATTACCAAGCTGGCCACTCCTCAGGTTGATCTGGCCCCACTTACCAGTGAGATCAACCAGTTGAGGGGCAGCATTGAAGGTTTGAGCACCCAAGTATCTCTTCATACTGAAACATTGAATAAATTGACCAATGAAGTGGAGAACTTGAAGAAGAGGGATGATGATATGAAGGAAAAGGTGGTTGCTGGTATTGATGAAGAATCAAAGGTTTTAAATGAATTGAAAACTGGTCAAGACAAAGTTATTGCAAATGTCTTGGCCCAGTCTAAAGAAACCAACCACCTTTGGAGGTCCTTCCGAATGATGTGTGGGATATTTAAAGAGTGCAAGGATGTACAGTCGTGGCAGCCTCTTGACCGGTTGCCATCACACCCCTCTGAATGGGAAGCAATAAGGGCAGGTCTAGATGCTGCCAAGGGGGAAAGAAGTACAGTCCTTGCACCACCAGTTGTACCAAGAAGGGAATTGAGCTTAGCTACCAGTACTGATGCTGGTGAGCAAACTGGTGATGCTAGTGTAAGGGGGAATGTGTTGGATAAGGGAAAGGGCAAAGTAACTGATGAAGCCCAGCCGGCCACTGAAATGGAAATGCTTGAGACTGGTAATGTTGATGTACTGCCTCCAGTTTCAGATAGTGACAGTAGAAGACTGGCCAGACTTGGTGATAGTGTTAAAGAACGAAAGAAAATGAAACAAAGGAACCAAGCTGAAGCCAGGGCACATCTCACACAATTGAATTTGCTAGATATGAGTGATGCCAATCTTCTAGGTATCACTAAGGAGGAGTATCTCAGTGTTAAGAATGATCCTAGGATAGTTGACCAGTTAAATGAAATGCTAGATGTTGAGCTGGAAAGACACTATCATGAGGATGAGGCTGAATTTGATGCCAGAAGCTTGAACATTTCTTTGGAGAGGGCTAAGGAGTTAAGGGCCAGTGGGATTCTGAAGAGAATTGCCAATGTGAAGAAGGTTGTGAAGGAAGTGATGAATCCACCAAGAAGGATTCCACAACCTAGAAGACCACTGACCAAAGCTGCCAGGGATGCTGATCTTAGAACATTCGTTGACCAACTGGCGAGGTAACAAATGAAGACATTAAGTCCGCCGTACTGGCTGCTGGTGCTGGGAGTATTAAAATCACTAATGAAACTGAAGCAAGAAACTACTACTCCCAGATCATGTCAACCAGAAGACATGGTGGTACTATCACTAATGTCAATATTACAATTAAGCCAGGCACCAAGGTCTTTCAAGTTGAAGTAAAGTATGCTGGTGGGCCACTAGTGAGAACTGATGATCCTGGTGTGTTGCAATTTGGGTTCAGTGAATGGGTCGAGATGGTAAAGGTGCTAGATGCGAAGGCACAAAAGAATAGGTTTGAGAAGGCATGGGTAAATTTCCTAAAGGGCAAGATTCAACATAAAGAGAATCTGGAGCAAAGGCTGAATATTGACCCTGAAGACACTCAACCTATTTCTCTAGTGACCAAAAGAAGAAGAACTGGCGAAGGGCCATCTGTTTAAGTTCTTTCTTCATTTTATCTTCTTGTAATTTGTTTTACATTCTGTTGTAACTTGTGTAAATTTCATCCCTTGTATAAAAGAAGTTACCAGTTTGTAACCACAAGGTAGATAAAAGATTAAAATCTAACAAACACAAAAGAAAAAACCTAAGGCATTTATTGATCTATAAAAATGCCCTAGATATCTTAGATAGATTTAAATCAAACAAGTCTCTATAGTTCACACTTGTATAGATACAAGAACTAGAAAAGACTTAGACTATATTTCTAGACAAATAGGGGGAATTTGTTAGGTCCAGTTCACCTGGAACTGACCAGTCACCAGTTCACACTGACCAGTTCACCAGTTGCACCTGGTGACCAGTAAACTGGTGACCAAGAAGATTTGTCGAGAAATATATTGAAGTCCAGTTGCACCGTACAGTTACGCAACTGAAGACTTCCTCCAGTTGAGAACTGACCAAGTTGAAGAAACATTCCAGTTGAAGTCGAAGACAACAAATGGAAGAAAGAGAATGACAATGGCAGCGAAGCCCAGTTGACATTCTAGTCAGTTACAAACTGGAGACCTTCAGTGGAAAGCCCTTACAAAGCTTTACACTGATTACGAGGAATTGACTTGTATACTTTATGTACCTTTACCCGGATAATAGCCTTATCTTATTATTTAAGTATTAAAAGGTACATAAAGGTGGTTGTGTAAAGTCACTTTAACATGCGACTTTACAACACTTTTTAAGGAATTAAATGCTATTCCTTAAATGCTTCCAACCACATTTGTACGGCCAAAGTTAACATCCCAATGTTAACTTTGCCTATAAATACAAGTCATTGCACAACCAAGAATTCAAGTATTCGTTCTCAGAAGTTATTTCACAAGTTACTTCACACACAAACGAATAACTTCATACTTTGCAACCTGCAATATTCTTGGTGAACTTGTGCAATATTCTCTCAATCGCTAAAAGGAACATTTCACTACTTTAAGTGTTTCGATTGTAGAAGAGAAATTCCGAGTATAGATCAATTGTATTTCATAGGTTGTTAGGATGTTTACATTCGTGTATTATCTTGGTTCCGCATCAACCTTGTAATTTGTTTAATATCAATAAATAAATTACACTTTGAAAACTACATATTGTCTCATCAAGATTGTTACAAGTTATTTGTATTATTGCATTGTTCTTTACTTATTGTCTTTTATATAAGTAATCTATCTAGAACTTGGTATATACTTATCTAACTGGTCGTCTCCAGTTTAGTAAGTATATTGCAAAGTAACTCCACCATCGACATAGAGGTGTCTTCAGTAGTACCATCTAACAAGTTGGGACTAACATTTTACGTCAAAATAATAATAATGATAATATGTCCCGAAGATATGATAATAGAAGCACATGCTGTCAACCACGTGCAATAATAATAATGAATGGGTCGTGCCATGGAGACGACCAATAATATATAAAGTAGATTAGAGCACCCCTAGGCAGACCGGAGATGAGGGCGGCCACTCAGGCGGCCAGTCAACCCGCTGCCATCTTGGTGAGTGAGGGGACGAATCCTAGTTGCGCAACCCTCTAACTACAGGCCTCAATGAGTTAATAGTAGTGTACAGGAGACCACCGTTTGACAGTACTCAAGCTCATCATATAACATATAACACGTTGAACATACAATATAATTCCCATATCATTATCATTGTTTCAAAGAATCATTTCATAAGAGAAAGTCATTTTAATTAATCATGCTTTTCACCCCGCAAGTAAAACATACAAAAGAGTTTGAAAGGGGGCTATGACTCACTTGATTAGAGAGTGAAAGGGGCTGATCAAACGCGATTCCTTCGCTTAGATTTGTTGTGCCTCAAGCAAGCCTAAACCATAACGTATATATTCACGACGTAAGTTCGCGTGACATGAACTAGTGAGCTAGATCATGAGATGTATACTAGTAGACTTGCCCATCTTTGGTTGTTATTAGATTATGGTATTTAAGTGCATTATGATGTTCTCATTATTTGGTTATGAGAGATTTGGTGGTAAGAGTCGTTTTCTCATTATACGTTTTTGTACGTTTATTGGAATTTCGGTAGTTTGGCTTTGATTTATATGATTTCCATTGTACACTTTGCTTAGTAATAATATTTGACATTAGTGGTCTTATAATATAATATTTTATGTATATTTTCTGATTTGTAATTATATATTTAATTTAATAATATTTAATTATTTATTTATTCACTTTATTGATTTATTTGCTAAATAAATCCTTAAAAATACTTTTAAGTGTCATAATTGTCTTTATAAATTATGAATAATTTCATTTGAACTATCTTCTGATATATATGCTTCTTAATTTATAATTTCATGTTTTATACTTTTATTTGTGTATTTTCCATTAATTTTAATAATAATATTTAATTAGTTATTTTTACTTAATTATTTATCTTTAAATTATGTAACACATGTATCTTGACTTTTAACTATTTTTCTCCAGTAGGTTTTAGTTATTTTTATCAATGGTTAAGATGATTTAACCCCATTCTTGATTTATATAATTTATTTATTGATTTTTATGTCTTTCAATTATCATTTAAATTCAATAATTCATGGAAATTCTTAGAAATCATCACTAAACCTTTTGGTCAAAAATCCCAGGCCTTTTAGGCAACTTTTATCAATATAAAATCATATCAATTCAACCTCTCTTGTGTCTTGCTCATTTTGAGGGTTTATGATTAAAAATCGTTTACCGAAATAGTGATTTTAGCCTCATTTCTTAAGCTATTAAGGTACTTCAAAATGGATTTTCATTCTTGTTTCATTATTTCCAGAAAGTTCATCATATTTTGGTTTCCAAAATCGTGATAGTGGTGGTGGTGTGATATGTGCAATTTAGTGCTTTCGGTTAGTGATTATTTGACCCGAAAAGGTGATTTTTGAGCTTATTGTTGTCATGAACCAATAGATCTGAGTTTTATACTTTTATTTCAACTTATTTCCAGTAGGTTTATCATATATTTCCTTGGTCATAAGATTATGGTGCATGTGTGTGCTCAAAATGCATTTTTGCGTGTTTTCGGTTTATGATTTCTAGCTTATTTTAACATGTTTTGATTCAAGCTTTATATCCTTGATATTTTATCAATTTTTCAAGAATATTAACATTAATATTAACATATTTTTCACTTATAACAAGTCCATATCCATCTCATAATCCAACAAAAGATCCAACTTTCTTAAATCTAGCATACATGCATTCAAACCAACACTTTTTACTATCAACTTTTATAGATCTAACTTTCAACAACATAAAAACATCTTTTATATAAAAATCTCAGAATATACTCTTCAAAAATATACAAAAACATATAGATCTATCAACAAGAAAGTCACTTTAAAAGCTACTAATCTAACAACACTTTTGGGTCTTAAACTTGTTGAATCCTTGGATCTTTCTTCTTAGATTCGAATGCATGAGCATGGAAAGAAAGATCCTATCAACTTTGCCCTCATTAAGTGTATATTACAAAGAAAACAAGAAGAAAGTATGAGTTTTTTGATAAAACCTTTGAATATAAACAAAAACAAGATTAGATCTAGTAAAAAGGATGAAGATTATACCCTCTTGAACTTGGTTTTGGATGAAGAAAATGGGCAGAATTTCGTGGCCTCCAAACCCTTATAATACCTTCAATCTAAGCCTAAAACAACCCTTGAACCTTGCTTGGATTAACCCTTTATTAATCTAACTTAAAACCCTTATTATTAGTATAAGTTTAGATGAGATTTAGCCTTGTTCTTGCCTTGTTTTGCTTGGGCCGAATTGAAGAAGAGAAGAAGGGGGAAGGGAGAGTTTTTGAGAGAAAAGAGGTTGTGTGTGAGAAAGGAGTGAAGAGTGTGTGAAGAGTGTGAGTTCCAAGACTTGAAGTGTTGTTTGAAATGAAAAGTGGAGTGTGAAAAAGGGGGGGAGGGAGGCCGGCCTTAAGGGGGGTATTTGGAGGGTTTTTCCTTTTTTTTATTTATAAAGTTAGTGTATATAAGGTGTATATGTGTTAGGTGTATGTATATGTATTTGTGTATGTATTGTAAGGTTAATTGTATTAGTTTGTAGTGTAAGTTAATTTTCATTCTAGTATGTGTATACATATGTATATGTCGTGTATATATGTTTGTATGTATATATATTTTTGTGTTTTTAATTTGTTACATGAGCCTTTGTTTATAAACTTGTATTTATTTTAAGCATATATATATATATTCTTATTGTTATTTAAACACTTTTATGTACATATTAATTTATAAATATACTTTGAGATAGAAATCTTTATTCTCATGTCATATTTACTTAAATTGGTTTGGTGATTGATTTGTTGGACATTTATAAGAATTTTTTATTGATATCTCAACTTGTGAGGCTCATTTTATCATTTATAGCTTGATTATTCATCAATGAAATTTTTGTTCGATGGTATTCTATAGATCAAATTTAGAATTGGACAATAGCTTTAGATTGCTAATTTAGGGGCATTATCTACTAGTTTCAAGTATAACTATGGCTTGCGGGATCATAGACAACATAACTAGAACATATATAATATTTAAAAAGTAGGGTTGTTACATCCTTACCCCCTTAGAAGAATTCCGTCTCGGATTTGAATTTGCTTAGGGAGTAAGTGCGGATATTTCTCGCGTATAAAGTCCTCGCGCTCCCATGTAAACTCTGGTCCGCGTTTCGTATCCCATCTAACTTTAACAATGGGGATCTTGCTCCTCTTTAGGCGTTTCTCATCGCGATCGAGAACTTCTATTGGCTCCTCACGAAATTGGAGCTTATCCTCCACACGTAGTTCTTCAAGTGGGACCACTTTCGAATCATCCGCCACACATTTCTTCAAGTTCGACACGTGGAATGTGTCATGAACATCTCCCAATTCTTGGGGTAATTTCAACTTATAGGCTACGGGGCCTATTCTAGCAACAATTTTCAAATGGCCCAATGTATCGGGGGCTCAACTTTCCTCTTTTGCCGAACCTTACGGTTCCCTTCCATGGCGACACCTTTAATAGTACTTTGTCGCCAACCTCAAATTCTAGGGGCTTCCTCCTGATCTGCATAACTCTTTTGCCGATCCCTTGCGGCCTTAAGCTTTTCTTTAATGATCGCCACCTTGTCCGTTGTCTCTTGGACAAAATCAACGGTAGCTAGGCTTCTCTCGCCCGCCTCTACCCAACACATGGGTGATCTACATTTATGCCCGTATAGAGCTTCAAACGGCGCACATTGTATGCTAGAGTGATAACTATTGTTGTAAGTAAATTCCGCGTATGGCAAGTGTTCATCCCAACTTCCACTAAATTCTAATGCGCAAGCTCTTAGCATATCCTCCAGCGTTTGTATTGTACGCTCACTTTGCCCATCCGTTTGTGGGTGGTAAGCCGTGCTTAATGCTAACGTAGTGCCCATTGCTTCTTGCACAAGACCCAGAAACGTGAGGTAAACCTACCATCCCTATCGGATATTATGGACAGAGGTACACCATGTAACGTCACAATCTTTTCAACGTACAGATGAGCTAAACGCTCAGTGTTCCAATCTTCTTTGATGGGGATGAAATGGGCTGATTTCGTCAGACGATCAACCATCACCCATATAGCATCATTACCTTTCTTTGTCCGAGGCAATTTCGTCACTAGGTCCATTGCTATTTGCTCCCACTTCCACTCGGGTATTTCCGGCTGCTTTAAAAGTCCAGCTGGCTTTTGGTGCTCAGCTTTGACCATCGCACAAGTCATGCATCGGCTCACATATAGTGCTACATCACCTTTCATCCCAGGCCACCAAAAGTCCCTTTTTAGACCTTGGTACATCTTATCCGCTCCTGGATGAATCGAGAATTTTGAATTGTGAGCTTCATTCATTAACACCTCTCTCAGCCCATTGATATTTGGGACCCAAGCTCTTCCCTTGAAATACAAGATGCCTTCATCATCCCTATCGAACCTTGTTTCTATTCCACTCAAGGCCTCTTCTTCAATGTTCTTTCCTTCGAAAGCTTTTGCTTGATCTTCTAAGAATCTGTCCCTTAGAGACATTTTTACCTGTAAGTGATAAATTCTCGTCTTCGACACCCTAGTGCTCACCTTCCTACTAAGGGCGTCAGCAACAACATTTGCCTTTCCGGGGTGGTACTTAATTTCGCACTCGTAATCGTTAAGCAGCTCCATCCCCCTCCTTTGCCTCATGTTCAACATCTTCTGATCGAAGATGTGTTGCAAGCTCTTGTGATCGGTAAATATGGTGCACTTGGTGCCATAAAGATAATGTCGCCATATCTTCAAGGCAAACACTACGGCTCCTAGCTCCAAATCGTGTGTCGAATAATTCTTCTCATGTGGCTTTAATTGCCTGGATGCGTACGCAATAACCTTGTCTCTTTGCATTAGTACGCACCCTAGCCCTTTATTCGACGCATCACAATATACTACAAATCCTTCCATTCCATCCGGCAATGCTAGTATTGGTGCTTCACACAACATGTTCTTAAGCGTTTGAAACGCTTGCTCTTGTTCTTCCCATTCGAACTCTCTTGACTTTTGGGTCAATTGGGTTAAAGGTACCGCAATCTTAGAGAATCCTTGAATGAACCTCCTATAATAACCCGCCAAACCTAGGAAGCTACGCACTTCCGTTGGTGTCTTGGGTATCTCCCATTTCTTGATTGCTTCTATCTTAGACGGATCTACATGGATTCCTTCTTCGTTCACAACGTGTCCCAGAAATTGGACTTGATGTAACCAAAATTCACACTTAGAAAACTTAGCATATAGCTTCTCGTCTCTAAGTAGCTGCAAGATTATCCTCAGGTGCTTCTCGTGCTCCTCCTTACTTCTAGAGTATATCAAAATGTCATCGATGAACACTATAACGAACTTGTCCAAGTATGGCCTACAAATCTTATTCATTAGGTCCATGAAAACGGCTGGCGCATTTGTGAGACCAAATGCATCACTAGAAACTCATAATGCCCATAGCGAGTTCTAAAGGCCGTTTTAGGTACATCTTCTTCTCGTACCCTCAACTGATGATAGCCGGACCTAAGGTCAATCTTCGAGAAATTCGACGCTCCTTGCAGTTGATCGAACAAATCGTCTATTCGCGGCAGCAGGTACCTATTCTTGATCGTCAATTTATTCAACTCTCTATAGTCGATGCACATTCTCAAAGATCCATCCTTCTTCTTGACAAAGAGAATTGGCGCACCCCAGGCGAAGAACTAGGTTGGATTAAACCTTTATCAAGCAATTCTTGCAATTGCTCCGAGAGTTCTCGCATTTCTGAGGGCGCTAGCCTGTACGGTGCTTTAGCCACGGGGGCTGCCCCGGGAACTAAATCGATAGTAAACTCTACTTGTCTCGCTGGGGGGAGTCCAGGTAGTTCGTCCGGAAACACATCTAGAAAATCTCTAACCACTGTTACCTTGAGAGGATCCTTATCCTTCACTCGCTTATCCACTACTTGTGCCAAGTATGTGTGGTATTCCTTTCGTAAATACTTCCTCACCTTCATAGATGACACTATCTTGGGTTGGATTCCCGCCTTATGGCCTTGAACTATTAGCACCTCACCGTTATCTGAGGGAATCTTAATGATCCTTTCATGGCAAAGTATTTCAGCACGCATTTTTGACAACCAATCCATTCCTACTATCACATCAAAACTTCCTATTTCTATGGGAATCAAGTCAATACTATAGTCCTTCTCATCTAAAGTTAACTTACAATCAGCAATAATTTCCTTAGTCTTATACTCGCTTTCCATTAGCATATTCAACATAATAAGTTTCCTCCAGTTTCACTAGGTTTCTTATCTATCAATTCTTTAAATTCAAAGGAAATAAAACTTCTTTCAGCTCCAGAATCAAACAACATAGATGCATAAACATTATTTATTGGAAATGTACCTACGATGACATTAGGGTCATCACGTGCCTCATTCGCTCCCATGGCATACACCCTTCCTCGGGCTTGACCTCCTTGATTTCCACGATTTCCTTGGTTAACGTTGTTGCCTTGATTCCCAATATTAGCTTGATTCCCAACATTTCCTCGGTTAACTTGATTTCCATTGTTTCCTCGGTTTGCTTGGTTCCCTCGATTTCCAACATTCCTAAAGTTGCCACGGTTACCATTTCCATTTCCACGGTTGCCTTGCGCTCTTCTCAACCTAGGACAAGTGTTCCTCCAATGGTTCGTGCTTCCACACTCGTGGCATCCCCCGGGGTTTCCTCCCAACCTTGGTCCATTCCGACAGTAAGCGGCAAGGTGCCCCATTCGGTTGCAAGTTATGCAACGTCTGCATTCACCCCAGTGGTTATAACCGCATTGGTTGCACCTTGGAGGCATGCCACGATTTGGATTGGGGTTAGCATCCACAACACCATAGTTTCTCACAATCTTTTGCCTCTTATCCGGCCCATTCCCCTTGCGATCACCAAACCGATTTCCTCCACCTTGTCTCGAACTTGATTCACCTCTCGTGTACTTCCCACGCCTAACCAAATCATTTACTAGCCTGGTTGCCAAGCTTATAGCCTGCTCAAGAGTGGTAGGACTTGCTGCAGTGACCATCAACCTAACTTTAGGTGCCAATCCATAGATAAATCTCTCAACCTTCTTAGCCACAGGGGTTACCATCTCCGGCACCAACACGCTCAACTCGTGGAAGCGGATCACATAGGCCTCCAATTCCAGTCCCTCTCATGGCATGGTTCCAGAATTCCATCTCCAGTTTCTGTACCTCCTCTCGTGGATAATACTCACGCTTCAACTCATCTTTAAACTGCTCCCAAGTCAAAGCATTGACTGCTGCAGGACCTCTAGTAGTCGCTTGGAGATTCCACCAAGTAAGAGCTCTTCCTTGAAGCTTACTAGCAGCAAACTTAACACGGTCCGCTGGCGCACAATCAATGATGTTCAAGTTGGCTTCCATGCTTTGGAACCACGTAAGCAATCCAACAGGACCTTCTGTCCCATGAAACTCCTTGGGATTGCAAGACGTGAAAGCCTTGTAGGCATTCCTGTCAATAGCATTTCCTCTCCATCTTGTCTTCTAGCCGTGTTGAGTGTAGCGGTCACATTCTCCGCAATTTGGGTGGCAATGTTTGGCATGGCGGCATTGATCTGTTGGGAGATAATCTCAGCTAACTCGGCTCTCCGCTGGGCCTCTTCACTTGTTTCCCCGCCGGTCCTTCGTGGTGCCATGTCTCTACAAAGGATAATATAGTTTAGTTATTCGTGTATTGAATCATATGACATAAGCTCGACTCACGACTTCTTGATCTCACACGAGTACATCTAAAGTTATTTAGTGCATAGAGGGCTCATTTGCACACATATGTATATGTATATCCCGATTCATATTCCTTTTTATAATCATGACTCACTTGTCATTATGAGTAAATAAACGGTTAGGTAAATTCTAAAATTTATCAACCATGCTTTCTAGGTTAATTAAGAGAATTACAGAATCTGTGTACGAACTTGGAGCACGTAAAAGTGGCTTAAGATGGACGATCTGGGCAAAACTCATAAAATATAAAACGTATCCCTATGAGTTAAGTTTCACCTCCAATTGGAATCAGGTCAAAAGACGAAATAGAACTCCAGATATGGCCGTTCAACTAAAAGTGGTCAGAACTGATTTCCTGCTGTAACTACAACGTTTATAATAGAGATAACTATATCACAACAAGGATAGCACATCATGTAACCATAGAGAGGCATTAAGCATACATATATATCATTCAATGAGTTCACAAAATTGCTACATGCCAAATACTATGTGATCATCGTCACACAAAAGCTAGAAAGTTCAAGAAAGTGAAACAAAGTACAAACGTTCATACATCGAATAAGTTCATAAATAAAGAAGCTCTTAGGTTTACTTCCTAAGCATGAGAGCTATCACGAGAGTGCAAACATCCGTAAGCACACATCCCATCATAAATATCATCTCATTAATTCGACGAACTTCTGATATCGCCAAACTCGCATAATCCCCCGTTCGATCCATAACTCCTAAGGCCTTTCCATCATCACCTCTTGAGTCCTTACCCTTACTCTAGCATCCCTTAACCCGTTAGGTATTCCCCACACCCTCTCTCTTTCTTCACGAGTCATACCAATGGGAGGTGGAGGGGGTACCCCATAGACTGGGCGATGTGGTTCTTCTCCTTGACGCCTATGTCCGAGATGGTACCAGGGATGATCACGAGGAAGACGCGGCTGAAAGTATGGGTCTTGGGCTGGAAATCGCCAATCACTTAGGTTCATGGGTGCATCTTGCCTTGGCGGAGTGGGTGCTCTAGGGGCTGGTGGTGATGGTGGTGGCGAGGGTGAGCGGCGTCCAGGTTGGCTAGAGGCAATGCTCCTAGCATTATCGTCTTCCGATGGGTCTTCCATTGGATCGGTCTCTTCTTCTTCTTCTTCTTGGAGTGGTTGGGGAGGTTGCTCTTGCTCTAGGCGTCTCCTTTTTTCCTCTTCCATGTAGTCCACAAATCCATACAAGTTCCTTGGTCTAGGGGCTGATCCGGAAGCTCCACTTGCTTGTGACATGATGTTCCTACACAAGTTTCACAAAGGCGTGAGATGACGACTTGACTCGACGCTTAGACGACCATGGACGACAGACTTGACCATTTACGACCCACGTGGCAACTTACGGACAGCAAGACGACTTGACGGACCATGAGACGACCTTAACCATTTGACAAGCAACCAACCAACTCGACCAACGACTCACAAGCTTAACAACACAACGACATGACCATTCACAACCGACGACCAACTCGACTCGCACGACCGACATAACCATTTATAATTAAAGTAATGACTAGAGATTCAACTTGTGCATAGCTCTCATGTATTATATCTAAATGGACAAAGTAATGCTAGCCAAGTGGGGGTATTAACTAAGGGTTCTAATAGGTAATGCAAACATTGGATTTGGTTATGTATCTTTTTGCACCAAGAATCGTTTTTAAAGTTTATTTTCAAAAGACTCATTTTGAATATCCCTTAGACAATCATTTCGATCATTCCATATTAAATTTTTAGTTAGGCATAGTTGATCAGGCTATGCATAAGTAAAACAAGAATACTTTATGATCGACTCAATTGTTTAAGAAATATTCGACTCATTTTGAAAATACGTAGGTTATAGCAAAAATTCTCTATAACCTTGCAGCTTTGATACCATTTTTCTGTAACACCCCGACTATAGCGGAAACACGAGATGCCACAGAATGACATGGTACAAAAGATTTAAGTATAAAACATCAACATAAAGTTTCAAATGCCATTCAAATTCAAAAGGTTACAAGTTCAAGTTGACGTTTAATAATCATTACATAATCAAATCCATAACCAAAAGATCAAATGTTTGCGTTACTAGTCCACATACAACAAGTAAACACATCATCCATGAGCGGTCCAAAAGCTAACTTACTGCCCTAGACCTGAAAAGCATGAAGAAAAAGTGTCAACTACGAGAGTTGAGTGAGTTCATAGGTTTAAGCTAACAACACGTATGGAATAACATTACCGTAATCAAAAAGAAGCTAAACCATCATTGAAAATGAAACGAGATGGTTAGGCAGTTTTAATCTTAAATGAAAACTGGAATGTTTGACAATACTTGACTGATATACAAGCCTTAATAACACGACTAAGCACAAAAGAAACGAATAAGTGATATCTCGTCTATCCTACTCCAACTAACTTACTCTTGGGGTTGAATATTTGAATTATCAATCAATGCCTAGTCGTGATGCATAATCTTTTAACCATAGGCTTGTACTAGGTTCGTTCCTTCACCATCATGATGCAAGCACCACAACGTCTATCAAAAGAGGACTTAAAGGCG
>CM067168.1:35668415-35733547 GCA_034093135.1 Erigeron breviscapus
AACGGATGTCACAGTCATAATCACTAAATAGTTCAAGCCAACGCCTTTGCCTCATATTCAATTCACTTTGGTTAAAGATGTGTTGAAGACTTTTGTGGTCGGTATAAATCACACATTTGTGCCATAGAGATAATGCCTCCAACACTTCAAAGCAAACACAACCGCTCCCAATTCCAAATCTTGTGTCGGGTAGTTCTTCTCATGCACCTTCAATTGACGAGAGGCATAAGCAATGACTTTACCCTTTGCATAAGAACACAACCCAACCCTTGCCCCGAAGCATCACAATAAACAACGAAATCTTTAATTCCATCCGGTAGCGTCAAAATAGGAGCGTCACATAGCATATCTTTAAGAGTTTGGAAGGCGTTTTCTTGTTTTTCGCCCCATTCAAAGCTTCTCTCCTTTTGAGTCAAGAGAGTGAGTGGTTGTGCAATACGGGAGAAATTTTCAATAAATCTTCTATAGTAACCCGCCAATCCAAGGAATTGACGGATCTCGGATGGCGTTTCGGGTCTTCTCCAATTCTTGACCGCTTCAATTTTGCTTGGGTCCACGTGAATACCATCCTTGCTCACTACGTGACCAAGAAAGTGGACCTCTTCCAACCAAAACTCACACTTGGAGCTATCACATACATATTCATATAAGAACACTTGGAAGTACACAAAGGCGTTCGATTCCTTGTTATCTTATATCAATTTATATGTATAATAACAATATCTTAGAATGTAAAAACACTCTACAAATAAATATATCATTTAAGAACGGGTTGCATACATAGTATATGCAAGCCATTGAAAATAAAAATCTTTTTGTTTATTTTGAAAATTTGTAATTTTGTATTTGATTTTTTCTTTTCAAATTTTGTATTTTGATTTTCTGGAATGTGTCAAGAATTCCTTCAAATGGAAAAAGAGTTTAAGGTTTAAGATTTAACATACCAAGCTTGGAGATGAGAAAGTTAAACCTCTTTTCATCCAATGGTTTTGTGAACAAATCTGCAAGTTGAAAGTCAGTACCCACAAAAGTAGAGCTCGATGTCACCTTTCTCAATATGATCTTTGAGAAAATGATATCTAACATCAATATGCTTTGATCGAGAGTGGTTTACTGAGTTGACTGCAATGGCAATGGCACTCTGAGAATCGCAATAGATAGGGATATGATCATATTTCAGACCATAATCAGTTAGTTGTGTCTTCATCCATAAAACTTGAGCACAACAACTAGCCGTGCTACATATTCAGCTTCAGCCGTTGATAGTGATACACAATTCTGTTTCTTGGATGACCAACTCACAATTTTATCACCTAAAAATTGTAGAGTACCGAAAGTGCTCTTGCGATCAAGTTTACAACCAGCATGATCTGCATCTGAATATGCAGTTAGATTGAATCCAGTATCCCTTGGATACCAGAGACCTAAATCGGGTGTACCCTTAAGATAACGAAAGATTCGTTTCACAGCTTGATAATGTAAATTCAGTTGGAGCAGCTTGATATCTAGCACACATACATGTTGCAAACATTATATCTGGGCGAGATGCTGTTAGGTACAACAACGAACCAATCATACTTCGATATCTCTTTTGGTCAAATGGTTTCCCATTTGTATCAGCATTTATGTTTGTTCGAGCAGCCATTGGGGTAGAAATTGAAGAACAGAAAGTCATATCAAACTTTTTCAACATGTCATATATGTATTTACCTTGTGATATAAAAATACCAGTTGGTAATTGTTTGATTTGGAGACCCAAAAAGTAATTCATTTCCCCAATCATGCTCATTTCAAAATGATTAACCATAAGAGATGAAAAGTTTCGGCAAAATGTTTGACTGGTCGACCCAAATAATGTCATCAACATATATTTGAACAAGTAGAACATGCTTACCTTGTTTGCGAATGAACAAGGTAGGGTCAATTGTGCCTTTGGTAAAGCCACCTCTTAGTAAGAAAGTAGTTAAAGAATCATCCCATGCTCGGGGTGCTTGCTTAAGACCGTAGAGAGCCTTGTCTAACCTGTAGACATGGTTTGGCCTTTGAGGATCAACAAAACCTTCTGGTTGATCAACGTAAACTTTTTCTTTGAGGTCACCATTCAAGAAAGCAGTCTTCACATCCATTTGAAACACAGTAAAGTTTCTGAATGCGGCATAAGCTAAGAATATCCGAATGGCCTCCATTCTTGCAACTGGAGCAAAAGTTTCGTCGAAGTCAACACCAGGTTGTTGGCAATAACCCTTTGCAACAAGTCGAGCTTTCTTTATTACTACTACTCCATTCTCATCCTTTTTGTTTTTGAATATCCACTTTGTTCCGATTGGATCATCTTTTCTAGGATTTGGAACTAATCTCCTTACCTTCAGTCTTTCAAATTGCGCGAGTTCATCTTGCATTGCCTTAACCCACTCTGGATCACGAAGAGCTTCAGATACGGTTTTGGGTTCGATGTTGCTAAGAGAAAGTGCAACAAGACACTCATTTACTGAAGTATGAGTAGTTACTCCTGCTTGTGGATCTCCAATTATTTGATCAGTAGGATGGTATTTTTGCATACGTGTCCACTTGTGAGCATGAGGAAGAGGATCTTGTTGTTGAGATCAACATCACCATCATTAAAACTTGAGTTTTGTTGAGAGATGGAATCATAACTTGGTATAACTCTTTCCTCATAAGCTGGATGATCAAAGTCAAGTGGTACATACACATTTGGAGTGTTCAATGGATTTGTTGTCTTGAGTTAATCGAGAAGGTTGTTCTTGAACATTCACTTGAGAAAATGGTGGACAAGAATCTTTTGTAGAGATTCCTTGCTCTGAAGAACTTGATGATGATTCATGAATGCTGTCAGGAACTGGATCGTTGTTATGAAGAGGTTCATTGTTTTGAATTGGTTCAACGATGACATGAGGTTCTTGATCATGAATCGGATTTGAATTATAGAATTCTTCAAAAAGAATATCTAATTCATCACTTGTTGGAGTTGGAAACTTCTTGAATTTTGAAGCTAAGGTAGAATTCCTTGTAGAAGTACTTGAAGCACTTGGATCATTACTTGTTGGTAGCAAACTTTCTTGCTCAAAAATCATGCCTGACATCTCATCAAACCAAACATTCATTGTTTCTTGAATTGTGTTTGTTCGACGATTATAGATTCGGTAGGCAATTGATGTTTTGGAATAACCAACAAAATATCCTTCATCACCTTTCTTCTCGAACTTTCCAAGATTCTCCCGATCATTCAAAGTGTAACAAACACACCCAAATATGTGAAAGTAGTTGATATTGGGTTTGCGTTTGTTAACAACCTCATAAGGAGTCTTTTCGAATCGCTGATTGATAATGGACCGATTCTGAGTGTGACAAGCAGTGTCAACAGCTTCAGCCCACATATTGGATGGTAATTTGGAATAAGCAAGCATTGTCCTTGCTGCTTTTACCAGCGATCGATTTCTCCTTTCAACAACACCGTTTTGTTGTGGGGTGCGAACTGCTGAGAATTGATGAGTTATACCTTTGGATTTGCAGAATTCATCAAAAACAGCATTCTTGAACTCAGTTCCGTTATCTGAACGGATGTAACGAACTGGAAGTTGAAGATTTACTTGAGTATTAGTGATGAAATCTATCAATATCTGAGTTGTTTCATCTTTGGATGCAAGAAACTTGACCCAAGTATATCTTGAATAATCATCAACAATAACCAAGATGTATTTCTTCCCATTTCGGCTTTGTACTTTCATCGGCCCACAAAGATCCATGTGAAGCAAATGAAGAGGTGCTAAGAATTTGGAGATTTCTTCGGTTTATGAGAAGTTCTCTTAATCTTCCCAACAGCACAAGAAGGACAAACATGCTCACTTTCATACTTATAGTCAGGTAAGCCTTCAACAAGATGCTTGTTGACCAAAGTATTGATGGTTTGAAAATTCAGATGAGAAAGCCTTCTATGCCATAACCAAGAATTCTTTGAAGTAGCCTTTGAAATGAGACAAATATTGTCGGTTGGTTGGTTATTATCGAGATTAACGGTAAAAAGATTATCATCACGATCACCACAAAGAATATCAACTCCATCTAGAGTTTGGACTTTGCAAAGAGATTTTCGAAACAGAACTTGAAGATTGTTATCACAGAATTGTCCAACACTGAACAAGTTGTGACTTAATCCTTCAACATAGTGAACTTTCTTGATGATTATTCCATTTCGTTCAATGTCTCCATAACCTAAGATAGGAGCGAAATTGTTGTTTCCAAAGCGAACTGTTCCCATGAATCTTTCAACAAAATTCTTGAGCAAAGATTTATTTCCTGTCATGTGCTTCGAACACCCGGAATCGAGTATCCAAACACAGATGGTTATTTCCTGCAATCAAGGAAATTTAACCGTTTTTAGGTACCCACTTGAAGACGGGTCCTTTATGGTTAGTTAAAACAGGCAGGGTATATAACTTAGGAATCGCATTCAAACATGTTTTTGAATCAACATAAGCATTGACAAGCACATTATCAACAAACACATTTGAATAAAAAGTACGAACATTCACATGAGAATTAAAAGTAACATGTCTACGAGCATCAACATCAGTCACACAAGTACGGGAATTAAGATTGTTTACAAGCTCACAAGGCCTTGCCTTGGCATTTTCAACATTATTTAACAAAGAAAAATTGTTTTTACTAACATGAACACCCTTCCTCCTATTTACATGCTTTCTCCTCTTTGTTTTCTTCTTTTTCTCAACATCCTTTTGATTACTAGTGATCTTAGGTACTAATGTCTTAGCAACCCATTTAGCACCACTAGTTATACTCTTCCCACCTGTTGAATTGAAATTAAGAAAATTAGAACTAGGAGTTTTAAACACTTTCATCTTTTTGGAATCTTTTGGAGGTGAGGAAACTTCTTGCTTCTTTGGTTTATCATGAGAAAACCATCCATATCTATCCCTATATCTAGTTGTACCATTTGATGCATCCTTAGTTAGCAAAACTGTGCTAGACTTAGACACCTTAGGTATAGAACTAGATTGAGAGCTAGATTGAGAAGCATTAGGATAGTCTTTCGGAAGTATCACTTTGGTGTACTTTGTCCTGTGTGGAGTCTCAGCTTGTTCCTTTTTGACATGTTTCACAGGGGTAGCCACAAAGGTTTCTACCTTAATGGTCTTTGGTTCAGTCTTGACGAGTTTGGTCTTAACTCGTTTCTTTGAGTAATATGAAGTTGGAGCTTTGGACAATGGTTTTGAGATTCCACTTTTGTTTTCACTTTGATTTTGGTAGATTCAATCTTTTTCTCAGTTTCTGAATCAAAAACATATTCTCCCTCCATGAATTTATCAAAATCATCTTTCGTGAAATCTTTTGAAAAAGAAAATTTCAATGGAGATTGATTAATTTCAGATTTAGTTGAAAATTTTGAAAAATCAGGAATCTTGGTGTCCAACTTCACATCATGGTTAGTCTCGGAAATTAGGTCAACTTGAACTGACACATCTTTGGTTTCACAAAAAAATTGAGTAGAAGTATCAACACCTATACTAGCACTAGGCTTAGGGTGAACAACTAACTCATCAACATTGTTGCATGTGAAAAACCTATAGAAGTACCATATCAAAACTAAACTATGTGCAAGTTCTTTATTAGAAAAATCAGATTGCACATAATCCTCAGCTATAAATGTAGCAGTATTTTGACAAGTACATCCAAGAGAATCAGTCAAGGTCTGAGTAGAGGTATTGGTCAGTTTGAGTAGAAGCAATCTCACAAACTTTCTTAGTATCAACAACAATACATTTATCCTCTGAATTCGGACTTTGAGACTTGAGATGATCAATAACTTTTTGTTGAGATTCTACCTTTTGTTGTAAACCTTCTATTTGTTTTTCCAAAAATGTGGTTGGAAAATACATTTTAGTTGGTTTAGGTGGAGTACAGACAGATTCTTGGTTTTGAAAATTTGATTCAATTTCTTCCAATTTGAAAATTGAAGATTCTTTGTTTTGTATGAATCATTTATTGCATCATAATTAACCAAAAATTCTTGTTTTGGTATTCTCTCAACTTCATCAGTCTCAAATTCGTCATCCAATGGACGAATAAATTGTTGTATCATACCAAGTCGTAGGAATTTTTCATCATACAAGGGTTCAATTTCCTCTTTGGATTTTTGCAATGGTGTGATATTCTCAAATCCCAACCCGAGAAGAAGTTCTGTTTTGTCAATTTTTGACTTGTTGAAATAGGCAGTGAAATTCAAGAGAGGATTTTGTTCAACTTTATATAACTTTTCTTGATAGAAAAGTATATTCTTTTTAAATTCCTCAACTTGTTTTTCAAGATTCTCAATCTCAATGCCTTTTAGAAAAACAATTATGATTTAAATCAGAAATCTTCCTTTCGAATTCAACATTGTTTGGTTTAGCTTCTTGGAGCTTTTTATGAAGAATATCAACATCCATTTGTCTTGCATTTGCCCGAAGCCATTCATTGGTCTTTTGAATTTCAAGATCTTGATTGGCCTTTTCAAGATCATGAATGGTCTTTTCAAGATTTTGACATTTTTGTAATAACTTAGAATCAGGAGAGACATTCAACTCACATTCTTTGACCAACATCTCATCTTTGTATGCTTGAAAATCTTGTTTAATAGCATCATGTTCAAAAAGTAATTTGGAATGTTCTTCCAGAAGTTTTGAAAATTCACTTTTAGAAAATGAAATACTATTTTTCAACTTTTTGTTTTTGTTGGCTAAAGAGTTGATATGAGTTATCAAATTTGATAGGGCTAATCTGCATGACTCTTTGTCCTTAATCAAAGAAAAAGTAGAGTCGAGATTTACCTCATCATCTGGGTATTCATCATCAGTGCTTTCTTCTTCAAAGACTTTGTTTTTGGCCAACCTTGCCATATAGCAAACATTAGCAGAGAGATCTTGATCTTCATCATCTGTGAGTAACAGCCATTTGTCATCTTCAGCTAGCAATGCATGTCCTGCTTTGACTTGTTTGGCTAACAGCATCTTCTGCTTGTAATACTCATAGTTCCGCTTTCGAGGTTGTTTGCAATCAACAGCAAAATGTCCAGGAATACCACAATTGTAGCACTTTTGTCTGATGCCTTACCCTTCTCAACAACTTGTTTCTCATAAATTTCCTTCTTTTCACCATACCTTGATCCATTAGCTTCACCTTGCTCATTACTCCTTGGATGATAGTGTTCCTTCTTGGGAAATGCACTTGTAGAAGAAGTGCGGAGATGTTGTTTGTTGGCCTCGCTTTGTAAAATTTCCTCTTGAAATGCTTTGTTACCGCGGCAAGAGCTTGATATAGTTCATCTGAAACACCATCTCTTGTAGCCATCAGATCATCTCCCTCCTCATCAGACGAAGAAACAACTACCATTTGTCTCTTAAGAGCTTCAGAAATCTTCTTCTCAACTATCAATGCCAAAGGATCAGAAGATACAACTTCTGGCATTTTGTTTGATGAAGCTTTGTTTAGGACTTGGTTTTCATTGAGTTTGAAAGATTCATAAAGAGTATGAATGGTGAACTTGGTCAGATTTTGATGTTGCTTGATCTGTGTTCCAAAATCTTCCCATTCTGGACCAAGAGCTTTGATGAATTTGATGTTTAGCTCAATCTCTGTTTTCTTGACATTGTTCTTCCTCAGCTCATTTATGACATTGCAGAATTTGTAGTAGACAGCTTCAAGAGATTCATTAGGCAATTTCGCGAAGTTGTCAAACTCAGTCAAAATATTGGTCAATCTTATCGTCGAAGTCACGTCAGCTCCTTCCATCTGTCTAGCCACCTCATCCCATATCTCCTTGGCCGTATCATAAGAATCAACAGAGCCATAGATTTCATCCGGTAGAGCTTTGTATAAGCATGACCTAGCTCTGTTATCTGCAGCTGTTCGATCTTTTTGTTCAGCATTCAAAAGATCAGGAGTTAGAATTATTGCATCAGTAGTGGGATGGCGATGAACGGCAAGTCCATTAAGGATGGAATCTTTCATCATATGACCATTTGTTTGACTTTCCACATAGTCCATAAATCTTTTCTTCCATAGTCTATAGGAACCACGGTAGAGAACTGGAGGTCTTGTATCTGAACCCAATGCCAATGCTTCACGAGAAGCCATTTGAGATTGATTTGATTTGAAAGATTGGATTGAATTAAGAACAGAAAATGAAACGATCTTGAGAAGATCGTCCTGGGTGAGATCGTCTTGTGTAAGATCGTCTTGAGCAAGATCGTCCTAGGTGAGATCGTCCTAGGTGAGATCGTTCTAGGATTTTGATGAAATTTGGTTAAGTCTTGAAATTGAAACGATCTTGAAATGAAACGGTCTTGAAATGAAATGACTTTGAACTAATTGATTTTGGATAAAACGATCTTGAATTGAAATGAATTTGGATTGAAATGATTCAAGGAACTGGGACGATCTTGGTTGAAGATCGTCTTAAGTTCAGAGGAAATGGGACGATCTTGGTGAAGATCGTCTTAGGTTTCGAGGAAATGAAACGATCTTGGTGAAGATCGTCTTGTTTTCTTTCTCAAAACTTATAAGTATTTGAGTTGACCAAACCAATCCTTTCGGATTAATTAGCCAGAAACAAACACTACACAACACACTCTTGTCTAGAACGATCTTGTAAGGATCGTCCAACAAGCCACATAGCACAAGAATGAAAAACGAGCTTTCAAAGACTAAGACGATCTTGGGAAGATCGTCCTAGTGAAGATCGTTTTGGTGTCATCTTCTTCATCTCATCAGTTTTCCAGAAAAAACTCCATTAACAACTTCAGAAAGCTTCAATAACTTTTGAATTACTGGGAGTTAAATCATGAAATCACTTGCAATCTGATTGTATTCACGTCCGCAACAGATTTATGAACAAAATTCAACACAAAACTTCAATCTCGAGAATTAGATTGAATTGAAACTTGAAACTTGACAGGATTATGTTTTCAACAACCACGAATCTATTGGTGAACACATAACTGTGATTTTATGTGATTTGAAGTGTGAATTTTGATGAACCAGTAGGTGAAAAATACGAACAAAAATTGTAAATAAATTTGATTTTGATGAATTTGTGATTGAATTCAGTTATGGATCGTCATCAGATTGATGTTTTTCTCTGATACCAATTGATACGTCCCACGGTGTATCAATATACCAAAGTATATTGTACACAGAACAGTTGTAGAGGGGGGTGAATACAACTTTCTTCGATCTTTACACCCTTTTAAATAAAACGTTTTAAAGACTCAGTTTATATATTAAGCAAGTAAAGAGCAAGAATCATTAAAACAGTAAAGCAGTAAATAAAAGACATTCTTGAACACAAATTGTGGTTTTCAATGTAATCCTTTATTAAGAAATAATCTATACAAAGAATTACAGGGTTGTTGCGGAAACAAGATAGCCTACAGATATCTAAACAACCCTTGAAATGACAAACAACAATCAATAAGTTTCACCTCAAGAGAATCAGCCAAAGCTGATCTCCAACAGACTAAGCTGTGTGTAAGAGCAGAGAAAACTTGTGTGAAGAATGATTCTCAGGAAATGCCACACATATGCAATCAAGGATTGAGGCTTTTATAGGCGAAAGCCCTTCTTCTCTTGGTATCCAATAAAGCTACGTAGTCTTCTTTCATTGGATGACAAAAGGAATATTTGATCGTGCCTTTCATGGTACTTGTGGTCCCCACAGTATGACGCACATTCTTCATCATCCAATAAGAGTATGGACACGCATATGTAAACCAACCACCAACCTGGATCCTAGGATTCTTTCTAGTCACGTCATTTGTCCTTATCAGTAAATCCAGGTTGTTATCTTCACTTGATTGTCAGACACAGATTGGGCCGTTTGTCAAAGCACCAATCTGCCTAAGTGTTTCCAAGCTGACTGCTAATCCCAAGCTGACTTCCACTACCAGCTTAGTCTTCTATCTTCAATCCTCCTCTTCGACTTGGATTGAATGCAATAAACATTGTTGATGCAGCTTGAACAACACTTGCTTCCATAAGATTACAAAATTCAATACATGAAGCATGATCTGGGCCAGAAGCAGATCGTAAGCTGTGTCAGCTTAGTCTGACCCAGATCAGAGTACAAGAACCAAAAGATTACTAAGTGTTTATACATCAGATTTGTCATCACCAAATTTACAATGAACAATGGGACTCAACAATTTTTGTTTCTAACAAATGTATTAAATCATAAAAACACATTTTGAAACTTCTAACTTACTACTACATTAAATGTATAGTTACTAGGGGTGTTCAAAGTCGGATATCCGAATTCGGATATCCGAATTTCGGATAGTGGATTTCAATATCCGAAATCGGATATCCGAACTATCTGAAATATCCGAATTTTAAGAAATATATATATTTTTTCGGATATTTTCGGATATTGATTATAAATTTCTCAGATAGTTTCGGATAGGATCGGATATTTTCGGATAATTTCCGATAGTTTCAGATATTTTTGGATATTAAATAATAAAATATTGAATTTTTTTTGAAAAATAATGTTTTTGGATATTTCGGATATCTGAAATAACTGAAATTTTCAAAAATCACTATCTGAATCCGAATCCGAAATTTCGGATATCCGAAATTTCGGATAAAATCGGATCGGATTTTCGGATACGGATAGTTTTGAACACCCCTAATAGTTACTACAAAGGCATTACTAGAATCATAATTGCCGCTATATTATAAGTTTAGATCATCACTATAAAAACAAATGAAATTTATGGTGATGTTTAAGTTGTCGATCTCAAGAAGCTTGCTTTTGCATTACACTAACAATGTTTCTTTTTTTTTTAAATATAACTTTCTAAGTACATTGAAATGGAAAATGTTACTTGTGTCCGTGGAATGGTCTTTGTAGCTTGGTTTCAAGGATGATAAAATATTTTTTACTTTTTTTCTTTTCTTATAATGCAATAAATAATTTTAAGTTGTTTAAACTTTTAAGACTTCGTGATTTTTAGACAAATGATGGTGATGGTGGACTGTTGTATGTGGTTTTAAGTTGTTTAAAATATAATTTGTTTAACAATTAATTAAATCAAGATGCTTTTGAAGCATACCTATAGAATTTTTCCTGGTGTCAAAGCAAGGACCCATCCCACTATACACACACAATAATGGGTTTTGGACTTTCAATTGTAAGAAAAAGTTTATTAAAAAAGTTAGATTTTTATAGTACGGCTGTGTTTTATAGTCTTTTGTAAATGAATGCATTGAAACAATATACTGAGTTCTATGCATCAAGTATATCCATTACAATAAGTCATATATTTTTTCGTTCTTAGTTTTTTTTTTTTTCTCGTTCTTAGTGTTTGCTTATTTTGTTTGTTTGAAGAACATGGCAACACAAACCATGATTAGATAATCTTTTGTAAATAATATATTTTTTTTTGTAAATATATCTATTTGTGTCTATCTTTTCTATATTGAGAAAGAATGGATTTTCGGTTGAAAAGATGTGGTGTTGACGATCTTGATTCTCGAAGGAAAGGATAATCATGTCTTGAACACTTATTTCAAGGTAAGGTGTATAAAAATATATCTTTTTATAAATGTTATTTTTATATTTAAGAAAAACAGCTCCTTGATATTTTCTGCAATAAAAGTGTTCATGTGATTTCTTTTGTTTGGATACTATTTTTTGGATTTATATCTTAGAATTTTGTTTATGTGCTAAAGTTTTTTTGTACTACTTTTGTTTGGATTAATTTATACGTTTAATTTATGGATTGTCTTCTTATTGTTGTGAAATTTTCATATTTTGGTTTCATTTATTGTTAGGTTGTAATTACTTAGTCCGTGGTGATGTATGTTTAAAAGAAAAAGGAAAAAGAAAAAGATGAATAAGATGATCGCTCATCAAGACTTAAAAGTAAGTGTAAGTGTGTAACCTTAAACTTTGTAAATGTTATCCTTTTATAAAGTGACTTTAAAACATCTTCTATGTACAAAAAGACTTTTTTCCCAAACAACACAACATTATCAAATAACAATTGACCGCCTAATAAGGTGCTAGAGATCATAATAAGAGTCAAGAAATACAACCAAATACAATAAAATAAAAACTAAAAACAAGCGATACAATATAAGGAAAACGTTAAACTCGTGCCATTTACGTTAACCTTGTCCCATTATACGAAAGATATCAATTGTAGTGGGCCATGCAAATGCACGGCCATATACACGCTAGTGAATATATATATGACAATCTTGCAAGGTGTTAGTGTTATACAAACTTTGTCGTGTCTTATTTGTTGTCAAAAGTCAAAAGACTATCTCTAACTCATAACTTATTTATATAATATTGAACAATTCTTAATCTCTCATATTTCAATTTTATAGCTCAATCTTTTTTTTTTCCCTTTTCTTCTTTAACTTTTCAATATAATAGTAGTTAAAGTTTAAGAAAAACATTAAAACATTACCGTTTCAAAAAAAATAAAAAACTCAAAATAAGATCAAAAATTAAAATGAAAAAGAAAAGAAAACATGGGACAATCAAAGCTACCACCATAAATTGGAAGCAGTAACATTTGTTGTAGCGCCACATCACCAAAGACGGATGCTATAGAGCCTAAGCCCTTAACATTGGCTATAACGGTTCCGTTGAAGCTGGCTAGAGACATGGTTTTATCTCAATAGCATTGTCAGGTAACATTGACACAATACTAAATTCATGTTTAACTCCAATATGTTTATTTGGTTTAAGTAGGGGCAAAGGTATAGTCGTCAAAAATCATTGGCAAGAAACATCGACAAGGAGCGGCAGATCGGTTCCCCTGCCCCCTACAAATCAGCACTTTTTGGCATGCCAAACATCGACTCCCTTTGGCCAATTGAAGTGAACATTGGGGGTGTTCAGAGCAACGCGTTTGACCAGTTTTTCCCCTCTTTTTTTATACTAGTACACAAATATATGCATACATTATATATATATATATATATATATATAGTATATTATAACTTTAGATATTTATCCATACATATGTATTATGTTTAATCATATTATTGATATATATATATATATATATATATATATATATATATATATATATATATATATATATATATATATATATATATATATATATATATATATATATATATATATATATATATATATATATATATATATATATATATATATATATATATATATATATATATATATATATATATATATATATATATATATATATATATATATATATATATATATATATATATATATATATATATATATATATATATATATATATATATATATATATATATATATATATATATATATATATATATATATATATATATATATATATATATATATATATATATATATATATATATATATATATATATATATATATATATATATATATATATATATATATATATATATATATATATATATATATATATATATATATATATATATATATATATATATATATATATATATATATATATATATATATATATATATATATATATATATATATATATATATATATATATATATATATATATATATATATATATATATATATATATATATATATATATATATATATATATATATATATATATATATATATATATATATATATATATATATATATATATATATATATATATATATATATATATATATATATATATAGAATTTATTAGAAGTCCAACACATACAAATATATATATATGTATATATAATATATATATATATATACACACACCTGAAAATTACAATTTTCAGAAAACCTATTAAATGCCTCGCTGCCTCTCTTTTTCTTCGATTGCCGTTTATATATATAGAGATGGATAGATAAAGATACTGATATATATTGTATGTAGTTGACAACTCCGACCGTTTTTTCTAATTATTATTATAGATAGATGTAACCGATTGGTACCACTAGTTTATTATACCCTTAAATTTGACTCTTTTTGGCAAAAAAATGGCAAATTTTCCTAAGGTCACGTGACGTAATCCTATAAGCACATTTACTTGCCAAAATTTACTAACTCTTGACAAATTAACACTATACCCTTGCCCTTACCACACACTTTAAGTACAATATATATTTCATAATAATAAATTTGAAAAAAGCACATTTTTTGTATATCTTATGAAACTAAATTATTCAATATCCTAATAAAGAGGATTAATCATTTTCCCCTAATGAATGTGTAGACAGTATTATAACATTAAAAAGGCCCCAAAAACATGCTACTAAGCATAAGTTTTAGATCCAAAGTATTTTGTCATTGATAAACTCATAAACACACCCACGTTGACGTTTTTGCATCTATAATCGCTCGGATATACACGGTTTCCGAGTAAAAAACAATACTTGTAGTATTATTTTAAGATTTTATTTTTTGTAGAAAGAAACTTAAAATAATAAATGGAATTAAGGGTACACTTTGGTATCATTTTCCTTATTTGTAGAATGGATAAGGTATTATCTGTTCAAATTACCTAATAATGTATGTTAACTCATATAAAAGTTACATGCTATTGCTGAATTCTTTAAATATATGATATATAAATTATTTACTAGTCTTCAGGCCCTCCATTGGACGGGTATTCTCAAAATATATAAATCAAAGATTTAAATAAAATTGAAGTATGTTAAATAAAAACTAAATAAAATTCAAATATATAAAGTAAAACTTTAAACGATTCAAATAAGGCAAAAAGTTGAAGAAGTAATGTGTAATAAACTAATCCTTTGGGGAAGACCTATCATACATATCGGAATCATATTCATTATCAGAATAATCGCCATCAAACATAGTATCGTCTTCTGATTCATTTGAATAGTTTCATTCACCTTCATCATTGGATTTATCGCTATCAAGCATTTCATCATCAGCATAAGTATCGTCACAATCTTCATCATCTGGATATTTTATATGTATGATCCGAGTAACACCAGGTTCCAGCACTTCTACCAACTTGGAAATTTGCTAGCTGAATAACCACTTCATCGGTCAAAATACTCCTAAAAATTTCCGCCCATTCACCATTGATCGAGCCATGTATGGTCGTGCCCTGCAAATAGCAACATATTTAAAGGAGGCTGATCACATACACATTTTAAACCATTAATATTCTAAACTAACATTCAAGATAGATAATGTGTTGACTAAAGGAGTCAAAGCAGCAACATGGAAATTAAGGATAACGGTTTTATGCATATGTTGCCGCAATGGGAAATCAAAGTTAAGGACTTCCAAATATATATTTAACTAAACTTTCACATAGTAACCATACCCAACATCAAACAAAAACCATCTGAAGCCAAGATACATCTACTAATAGCCTACGCACCTTAGCACCAATATGTAAAACTTGAAATACATAAGAAAGAAAATAAAAATAGCTTTTCACTTAAATATATATCGCAAATTGTAGTTATATACAGACAGTTTTCAACTTTGAAGTTTATATGAGTTCTAAAATTCACATGGCAGTGATGACAAATTTTCTCCAAATTTGTGACCGACTAAACAATTAAATGCTATTTATACAATAAAAAGCCATGTTGCTCTTGTAACACCCCAACTAAGGCGGAACGATGAGATGTACAGAAAGTCGAGTATTCAGAACAAAGGGTAATAGATAACATTCACCATAGCTTTATTTGATAAAAATAATTTTACAATGCACAAGCATGTGAACCAATTCCCAAGTACAATACGTCTACTATACTTGGATATTGAGTCCACGAAACAAATAACAAATACATGAGATGGTATACTACAATGATCAGGGCGGATTCCATTGCCCGTCACAAGGTTTGATCTTTGACTCCCAAGTGCAATGCAACTAATCATGATGCATACAATTTCCTCAAAGCAAATGCTAAATCCTGAAAAGCATGAAGAAAAAGTGTCAACTACGAAAACGTAGTTGGTGAGTGCATAGGTTTGCAAGTAAATCTCGTTACATATCCATTCCAAAATAGTTGAGAAATCCATGGTAAATTATAAAGTTCTCATTTGTCACATTTATCGTGAGAGAAAAAGTATATCAAGCGATCAATCATATATCGCACCCAAACCGTATGTTCAATCAATAATTTCCATCCATAATAATAATAACATTCCATTCAGCCAAAGGCATAATTCGATGAGTATATGCTTGAGCCACTACTAAGACCCTTTCACGTCCAAATAATAATGATGATATGTCCCGAAGATATGATAATAGAAGCACATGCTGTCAATCACGTGCAATAATAATAATAAATGAGTCGTGCCATGGAGACGACCAATAATATAAAGTAGATTAGAGCACCCCTAGGCAGACCGGAGATGAGGGCGGCCACTCAGGCGGCCAGTCAACCCGCTGCCATCTTGGTGAGTGAGAGGACGAATCCTAGTTGCGCAACCCTCTAACTACAGGCCTCAATGAGTTAATAGTAGTGTACAGGGGACCACCGTTTGACAGTACTCAAGCTCATCATATAATATATAACATGTTGAACATACAATATAATTCCCATATCGTTATCATTATTTCAAAGAATCATTTCATAAGAGAAAGTCATTTTAATTAATCATGCTTTTCACCCCGCAAGTAAAACACATAAAAGAGTTTGAAAGGGGGCTATGACTCACCTTGATATGCCGCATATTATATTCATTTATCCGAAATGGGTACTTCCCATCTATCGCTTCCTTGATCATATATCCGTCATATTCCTCAATCACATTTCGAGCCAAGACTATCCCTACGATAGGACTAATATACGTAAGTTCCTATCTTAAGCCATCACTAAGAAATGCCACTTTCATTATGTTGTCATAAATTTTGGGATCCAAGTATATTGTTAATATTCGCATCTTTTTGGTTGTAGAGAGTGTTGGTGTAAAAGGGTCACTTTCATTATACATGTAGTTATAAGTTGTTAGAATTTCGGTAACTTGCCTTTGATTATCATGGTTCCCATTGTGTGATTTGCTTGATAATATTAATATTTATGCATACTTTCTGATTTATAACTATTTATTTAATTTAATATCATTTAATTAATTATTTATTCATTTTCTTGATTTATTAACCAAATAATTCTTTAAAAATACTTTTAAGTACCTCACTTGCCTTTATAATTCATGGCTAATTATATTTGGGTTATATTCTGATTATTATGCTTTTTAACTTAGAATATTGTGATATATATATTTATTTATGTAATTTTTCTATTAATTTAAAAATAGTTATTAATTAGTGATTTTCACTTACTTAATTATTTCTAATTTATATGACATTTGTTCTTTGACTTAAAATGATTTTATTCCAGTAGGTTTTAGTCACTTTCATCATTGGTTGTGATTATTTAACCAATTTCATGATTTATATACTTTATTTATTTATTTATTTACCTTTTTAATTATCATTTAAATTTAATAATTAATAGAAATTCTTAGAAATCACCACACAATTTTTTGGCTAAAAATCCCAGGCCTTTTAGGCAACTTTTATCATGGGAAAAATCATATCAATTCAACCTCTCTTGTGTCTCGCTCATTTTGAGGATTCTAAGCTTATAAATCGTTTACCGAAATAGTGATTTAAGCCTCATTTTTCGAGCAATTCAAATGCGTCAAAATGGATTTTCATCCTTATTTCATTATTTACAGAATGTTCATTATACTTTGGTGTCTTAAGTCGTGATAGTGGTGGTGGTGTGATATGTGCAAATTAAAGCTTTCGGTTAGTGCTTATATGAACCGCATTAGTGATTTGTAGGCTTGTCTTTGCCATTTAATAACCAAGTTAAGTTTTATAACTTTTATTTGACATATTCTCAGTAGGTTTATGATACTTTTTGTTACGAGATTGTTGGAGTTGATTAAAGTTGCAATCTAGTGACTTTTAGCTTATTTTGTCGTGGAGAACTTTTACTTGGAATTTTCTGTTTTAACACTTATTTTCATAAAATGTTGAGTAGTCATTTTTGGTTAAGTTGAATTATTTGGACGTTGGTGATTTTTATACAGAGACATATATGTGTCCTATATTTATGTGAGTTTTTGCTAAATTTTTAGACATTGTTTACTACCTCTAAAAATTACCAAACCAAAACTGGTCAGAACAAGAGCTGCTGTGCGACTCAAAATATTTTATACAAGACATATATGTGTCCTATATTTATGTGAGTTTTTGCTAAATTTTTAGACATTGTTTACTACCTCTAAAAATTACCAAACCAAAACTGGTCAGAACAAGAGCTGCTGTGCGACTCAAAATATTTTATAAAAGATTTCTATAATGGACATTTAAGAAAAATCTCCCAATTTTATTTTAAGTTAGGGACACTTTGAACTCAGTTCACACCAAGTTTAAACTTCTGAAACCTATTAGTTAAGAAATTAAAAATAGTCAAAGTTGACTCAACATTAAGACAAAAATCCAGTTTTGACCACTTTCGGTAGAAAAATCATATCTTTGGTTTGGTTTAGTATTTTTGAGTGATTCCAGTTGGAGGTTAAACTTAACTCTTTTATCTACAACTTGTATTTTGAAAGTTTTGCTTGAAACTGTAACATCCGTGAGTTTTGACCGTTTGACTTTACGTGCAATTTGACTAACAATTTGAGTTGATGAAGTATTTGGGTCGTTTTGTGATTAAATGACTATGTGGTATGTTCGTCGGGTCGATAGTATAACTTAACCGGCGATTAAATGTGAAACGATATGTGAAATGGCTTGTAATTGGAGACGGGTCGACCCATGGGCTAAACCCATGACCCATGAGCCTACTAGTGAACCTCCCCCCCCCTTATCTCTCCATTTACCACACACTCTCTTTTCTTCCTTCTCTTTTTCTCTCTAAGTGAAAAACAAGACCAATCCATCTCCTCTCTTCATTTCTCTTGCTATATTTGGTGCTTTGGGTTTAGATTAACTCGAGAATCATTAGCATCTTTAACTCATATCGTCTTATCAAAGGATTTCATTTAGAAGTGCAAGACTTTTACCCATTTTGACCCAATTCGGGTTCTAGCTCGGAAAGGAAGTTTTGGTAAGTCTAATTCATCCCATTTACTTCTATTTATGTTAGTTTACTCGTTTCTAGTCATCTCGTACATTTACAGGTTCTAAATCGCCTTAAAATGAGTTTTGGGTTAATTATGGTTTAATTAGGGTTTGATCGATTTGGAGAATTTGATGATGTTATGGATGGAAATATGGGTTTGGGCAAGTGTATTTAGGTGTTTGAAGGTCAAATGTAACATCAAAATGAGTCCTTTAATCTTGCAATGCGATTTAGGGTTTTGGGTTCTTGTTTTTCTGCATAAAATGCTCTTGGTCGTATTGCTGCCCAGTAAGGGGCGTAACCTACGGCCCTATGGGGCGTAAGTTACGCCAGTTATATTTTCTTTGGGCGTACCTTACGCCAAATGTGGGCGTACCTTACGGTGCTCTCCATTTTCATTACGCCAAATTGCTTCTGTTTACGCCCCCTTGCACTTGAACTTTGTATGGGCGTAAGTTACGCCAGTTATATTTTCTTTGGGCGTACCTTACGGTGCTCTCCATTTTCATTACGCCAAATTGCTTCTGTTTACGCCCCCTTGCACTTGAACTTTGTATGGGCGTAAGTTACGCCAGTTATATTTTCTTTGGGCGTACCTTACGGTGCTCTCCATTTTCATTACGCCAAATTGCTTCTGTTTACGCCCCCTTGCACTTGAACTTTGTATGGGCGTAAGTTACGCCAGTTGTAATTTTCTGATTTTCTTGTTTGACCTAGTTGACTTCCAGAACCCTAATAACGTATCGGGCTTCGATCTAAATCACTTCTTAACTTATTTAACAATGATTAAGAGTCTTAGAAGTCACTTA
Organism: Erigeron breviscapus; assembly: GCA_034093135.1. Taxonomy (NCBI): domain Eukaryota; kingdom Viridiplantae; phylum Streptophyta; class Magnoliopsida; order Asterales; family Asteraceae; genus Erigeron; species Erigeron breviscapus. The sequence continues at coordinate 35,688,340 of CM067168.1, forward strand.
ACGTCGAGAACCACTTTGGAAACCTAATTAGGGTTTTGTCGAGACATTGATATGGGTACTATATGTACTTGATGACATTGATACGGGTACTATATGTACTTGATGACATTGATACGGGTACTATATGTACTTGATGACATTGATACGGGTACTATATGTACTTGATGACATTGATACGGGTACTATATGTACTTGATGACATTGATACGGGTACTATATGTACTTGATGACATTGATACGGGTACTATATGTACTTGATGACATTGATACGGGTACTATATGTACTTGATGACATTGATACGGGTACTATATGTACTTGATGACATTGATACGGGTACTATATGTACTTGATGACATTGATACGGGTACTATATGTACTTGATGACATTGATACGGGTACTATATGTACTTGATGACATTGATACGGGTACTATATGTACTTGATGACATTGATACGGGTACTATATGTACTTGATGACATTGATACGGGTACTATATGTACTTGATGACATTGATACGGGTACTATATGTACTTGATGACATTGATACGGGTACTATATGTACTTGATGACATTGATACGGGTACTATATGTACTTGATGACATTGATACGGGTACTATATGTACTTGATGACATTGATACGGGTACTATATGTACTTGATGACATTGATACGGGTACTATATGTACTTGATGACATTGATACGGGTACTATATGTACTTGATGACATTGATACGGGTACTATATGTACTTGATGACATTGATACGGGTACTATATGTACTTGATGACATTGATACGGGTACTATATGTACTTGATGACATTGATACGGGTACTATATGTACTTGATGACATTGATACGGGTACTATATGTACTTGATGACATTGATACGGGTACTATATGTACTTGATGACATTGATACGGGTACTATATGTACTTGATGACATTGATACGGGTACTATATGTACTTGATGACATTGATACGGGTACTATATGTACTTGATGACATTGATACGGGTACTATATGTACTTGATGACATTGATACGGGTACTATATGTACTTGATGACATTGATACGGGTACTATATGTACTTGATGACATTGATACGGGTACTATATGTACTTGATGACATTGATACGGGTACTATATGTACTTGATGACATTGATACGGGTACTATATGTACTTGATGACATTGATACGGGTACTATATGTACTTGATGACATTGATACGGGTACTATATGTACTTGATGACATTGATACGGGTACTATATGTACTTGATGACATTGATACGGGTACTATATGTACTTGATGACATTGATACGGGTACTATATGTACTTGATGACATTGATATGGGTACTATATGTACTTGATGACATTGATACGGGTACTATATGTACTTGATGACATTGAAACGGGTACTATATGTACTTGATGACATTGATGCGGGTACTATATGTACTTGATGACATTGATGCGGGTACTATATGTACTTGATGACATTGATACGGGTACTATATGTACTTGATGACATTTAAACGGGTACGTTATGTACTTGATGACATTTGTACGTACATGACTCTGATTATATAGATGACTTGAAAACCGCACATATGATTTGCATTACGACTTACATGTACATGTGACATTTGTATTAATATTTACATCTTCGTGCACACTTATTACACATTTACTTATATCTGTGTAATCTTGTTGTTGATGATATTGTGTTGCTGAGAGGCTTACTGTAAGTTATACTTTGCCTCTATTCGTGCATAGTGATTATTGTCGATGGTCCATTGTGGACCATTACTGCGAACTCACCAACCTCGTGTTGACTATGCTTAGTACACTTTTCAGGTAACCAAGTTATTCCAGGGCGTGGAGTTTGATTGTTTGCTTGCTGTTGAACCCGGACTTGGACTTATATGGATCAAGGATCCATTTGCCTTCTTTTGCATTGTACTTAGAACCGTTAGCCATCTTTTGATGTTCTGTTGTAATATTTAATGATGACTTGCTCTTTATGTATTTTGATACTTGTTTATCTTACTGTAAGGATTTACTGAATCCTTTATTTGCATTTAGTTCATGTTCTACATTAATTCCACCTTGTGCTATATGATTTTCGTGATATTCTGAGCCTTGGCTTGGGGTGTTACAGAAACGGCCCTCACATGTTCAGTTTATCCGTCCAAAGACAGAAGAATAATTCTGTCAGAAAGTATTTGGGTCCAAACAACTCACCAATGACCATTCTTGCTTTATTAACACTTGAGTTCATCATTTACAAGATTAATACTTTATTTTTATACCTCTCAACATCAAATTTCCAGATTATTATACCTCTTTTAACATATTTTTCACTTAATACAAGTCCATATCCATCTCATAATCCAACAACAAGATTCAACTTTCTTAGATCTAACATGCATGCATTCAAATCAACACTTTTCAATACCCATCTTTATAGATCTATCATTTAACAATATAAAAGCTTTCTTTTTTATGAAAAATCTCAGAATATATTGGTGTTTATTTCATTAAAAATCAGTTTTAATCAAATCCATAAACCCATTTAGCAACAAATCTTACAACAACAACTCTTGGGTCTTGTTCTTGTTGAATCATTGAATCCTTTCTCTAGATCTTTACATGCATGAACATGTGAGATAAGGATCTATCAACCTTGCCCTCATTGAGTTTGAATCAAGAAGAAAATCAAAGGAAAACATGATTTTTGATAAAGATCTTTTAATATATACAAAAACAAGATAGATTAAACAAAGAGATGAAGATTTATACCCTTCTTGAACTCGGTTTTGAAGATGATTTTGGGCAGATTTTTCGTGACCTTTATGGCTCCAAACAACCCTTATTTCAAGCTTAAAATAACCCTTAAATGTATCTTGAATTAACCCTTGCTTAATCCTTAACAAACCTTTATTATTATAGTTGATTTACTTAAGATTTAACCCTTTATTTGAGTGGTGAATGAACCGAAATTAGAGAAGAGGGAGGAGGAGAAGAATGCAGAAAATTTTGAGAGAAAAATGAGAGAGAAAAGGTAGGAGATTGAGAGAAAAGAGTGTAAGAATGTGAGAAGGTTTTGTGAGCAAAGATGGTATATGTCTTGGATGTGTAAAAAAAACATGTGACTAGTTGATACTCCATTGGTCAAGTGAATGTGTGTGTTGTTGGGTGTGTGTGAAAGGGGGGACGGCCAAAGTAGGCAAATGGAGGGGTTTTTGGGTTTGAATTTTGTATTTTTAAGTGTAGGTGTGTATGTATGTTTTGTACATAAAAATATGGATGCATGCTTATTATTATTAACTAGTTATTTGTGATTTAAGCAATTTGTGTTAGTATGTATATATATATGGGTCGTACATATATGTATGTGTGTATATATTTTTGGTGTTTTAATTTGTTACAAGGCTCATTGGTTGTAATCTTGTATTTATTTTAAGCATATATATATATATACTTATCATTAATTAAACACTTTTACGTACATATTAATTTATAAATTCATTCTTGAGATAGAAATTTTATTTCCATGACCACATATACTTTAATTGGCTTGGTGATTGAATTGTTGGACATTTTGCAAGATTTATTGACTTTGTCACAAGTTGTGAGTCTTACATTATTATCTATATAACTTGAGTTCTTGAAATGAAGTTTTTGGTTTATTGACATTTCATCAAGTTCAATTAGAACTAGTTTATAGATTGGGATTGTCTTGAATGATTATTGTTATTGTTTATGGCATTTCTAAGATAGCTAATCATTTACGGTATTTCATTGAACTAGAGGGCAATTATCACTATGCCTTAGATGTCTAGAAGGTCAATTCTCTTAATAAATCTCTAGGGATAGATACCTAGATAAATATAAGTGAGTTGTCCAAGTCGGAAATTGAGGGTTGTTACATCATTACCCCCTTAACTGAAACTTCGTCCTCGAAGTTCGCTTGTTCACACGGTGATAGAATGAGTAGATTGACGATATGGATAGCTTCACAGAGACGTACAAAATGTGAGAGTTTGTATAGGTTTCATCATGACCTTCTTAGATACTTACAAGCTTTTGGTCTCCGTAGTTGGGGCATCTCTTCCTTGGTGCCCTAACATTTCTCGTGATTAGGAATTTCGAAAAAAGTTAAAGGTTACGAATGTCGCTCACTTCTTGAGACGACTAGAGATCAATCGTATGTGATCGTTGAGGGCTGTCAATATTGCCTAGATCAATACTAAATAATGGATTGATAATAAGAATGGCAATACGGAGGTGTAAAATGAACAAACGGTTCGTAACGGGAGTTGCAATAAAATAGTGAGAGACGTTGGAATATCGATCGTTGGTGACTACTCATTTCCATTGGTCACTTGGTGTACTTTCCTTTATCGTTTGCTTTCTCAATTAAAGAAACGTCTCAATGGCTTCTCGCCTATCTTCATCTTTCTTCAGTTTGAAATTGGACACGCTTGCCGCTACTTGAATCTATTGACTTCGTTTGTGATTAATCACTTGTTAAGGGATTACCCCCTTAACAAGAGTGATACTAGCCCATTATGCCAAGTTGCACTAAAATTGCGAAGGTACATCTTCGTAGTACCTCACTTTAGGGTTTTCTAGTGTTGTCTTTGTTATTTTATGGCGTGCAAGGGGATTATGAATTGGTTGATGATAGTTCCATCTTACTCCTCGTACTCACCTTTGTCCTTCAACTTCGTCCTTATTTTCCCAAGGCCGCCCTTTTTAGTTATTCGCTAAGTCACATCGTTACCAAATTCTCTTGCTTTTGTCGATATCGTCTTGCAAATAGTTTTATGGCACCTTAAATTCTTCCTTTTTATTGTGAAAGTACTACCATCTATGACATATTGCCGACTAAACTCCTTTTTAACATTGCACATATAACCTTTTCCATTTCTCTTCTCTTCCTACGCATTGCTCGCGATGGGATTTACAAAATCCTTATACTCACAAATAATCATATCACCACCATCTTGGAAAGACTAACACTTCAGCCCTTTTTAGTATGGATCCCTTCTCAAGGACTACAATCCTTCTTAGGTCCCTTCAGGCTTCTACAAAACTTCCAATGACCTTGCTTTCTAACGCCTCATATCTATTTTTAGTTTTCTAAGCTAAGCTTCTTTTCAAGTACACTAGCCTAATGTTCTTAGGAATTGTAATGTAACATAATTTAGGTGAAACTTCACACCTCGTCCTTTTCTCAACCATTTAGTTTTCTCCATTTTTCTTTCGTGTTCTTCTGGATCACCATACTCCTTACCATTTCGCCACTCGGGTCCATCTCTTACTAGAGTAATTGTCATCTTGGATGGCACACGCGCAATCGCTAGTCCTTGGAGTTTATCTCAGGGGTACTCGTCTTTAGTCCTGGCTTATCACATAAGCGAGTTATCATTATCACACTTTCATTCAAACTTTCCATGACTAGCTCTTTCCAATGTTTTGTAGTTGTTTGGGACTTAGGTCAGCGATCAACTTCCTTGATCGTTACGGTAGTATGTGCCCTGAATTCTAGTGCCGCATTCCTTATTTGCTTTCACTACCAACTTAGCGATTTCATGTTGTTTTCCTTCTTCACTTTTCTTGGGAGCACTACTTCGTGGGTCGATGGCCCTTGACGATTAACCATGTGTTGCAAATTGTTTTTCACTCAGATTCATCTTGTTTTAGCTTACCTCCCTACGACCGTTGACCTTGAGGGGATACTCTTCACAGGTCATCGTGCTTCCTCTACTTATCAACCATACTCCTCCTCTTTAGTAAAGCTAGCCTCCATCGGGTGTTAGGCGTATATCGCTTTCTCTTAGCTTGGTTCTTATGCTCTACTATTAGCTTGTCTTTCGATAGAGGTTTTTTAATTCGTATTCAAAGAATAAAGCGTGATCCGTCATAAAGATAAATGCCACCAGAACTACATCTTGTAGACGGCGTCAATGCCTTCACTTTACTGTTTGTGTCAAATGATGTTTCTTTACTTTATCTTTTTACTCCACATCACCTTCAATGATGCTAGTGAATAATTCTTCTTGAAAGATAAAGTATAATCTTACTCTTCATATTCCTTGTTCGAGTATCTTCCCCGTTGCGATTACCCCCTTAACATCTTTCCTCTAGAAAAAAAAATATGTGAGGGATCTCCAGCTCTTCACTTCATCTTGCCTTCCTTGACGATCTTCAACTCAGCAATTTCCTTATTCCTTCGTGTAACAAATCTCCATCTACACACTTGTTTCGAAAAAGAAAGGATAGCTCGGAATCCTTTTTGTTACTCTCTAATCATGAGGGTTACTCAACGCATCCTAATATCTTATTGTCCTTAATTAGTTTTCTTCTTCCAATTACCTTCATTTTCCAGCATTGCTAGTGATCTCCTCCAAGTTTTAGGGACGTCTTATATTTATCCAAAGGTGACCTTCCTGTCACACGACCTTCCTTTCGTCAGCCGCTCAATTTTTCCTTTTGGTCGATCAACATAGATAGGGAAGGCCTTCAATTCTTCCTCCAAGTTAAAGCTTAGTATACTCTTCAGTTGTGCTTCCATGTACTTTGACTTATACACCACAAATCTTCTCCGCCCTACTTTATGTACATGATTCAATAACATCTTCTATGCTATATAGTTATCCCAAGTATTTCACTTATGGACGGCCGATGTCTCACGTCTTTCGTATCCCTTGATGTCGCAGCAAGGGCAGGGTTCTAGTTACTCGATTTCGCCGTTGCGGAGAGTCGCGTAAGTGAGTCGTGTGTTGTTAGGTGACTGACCTTTGAAGAGAAACGGTGATGATCATTACTTTGAATAATCAAAAATATCAAGGATATAGAATTTGGTTTCGAATAAATGGAATAGGAAATCGGAAACAAAAGATTCATTAAGGCTCGGATTAAACTCCTTGCGCGAGTTAAAGAAATCACTTCTTTGTCTTTCGTTGCCCAATGGACTCCAACTTTCAATGATGTCAATATATGCCGCAACGACTTAGATAATATGGATAACCGTTCATGTACGTGTGTTATTATAGAGATATCGCACCAAATTTCGGAGCTACAATCCCCATAATGTGTCGTCTAGAATGTATATCGGAATGTGTTCTATCGGCGTCGTCGAATCGTAATTTGCCTTTAATACCACTCGTCCTTCACAAGTCTCCAACTTCATTCGGCGTTTCCATATGTTTCGCACCATCTCAGATCGAATACAAAGGTTATGTGTAGTTTCTAAAAGGATAGAGTCGCGTCATATCTTGGGACTACAATTCTTAGAGTATATCGTCCAACGTTCGTGGGAAGATGTTCCACCAATGATATCGCGTTGTCGTATGTCAATATTGAGTAGCGGTGTCATAAGAAATATGATGATGGATAATTTTCAAAAAAGAAAGGATAGCTCGGAATCCTTTTTGTTACTCTCTAATCATGAGGGTTACTCAACGCATCCTAATATCTTATTGCCCTTAATTAGTTTTCTTCTTCCAATTACCTTCATTTTCCAGCATTGCTAGTGATCTCCTCCAAGTTTTAGGGACGTCTTATATTTATCCAAAGGTGACCTTCCTGTCACACGACCTTCCTTTCGTCAGCCGCTCAATTTTTCCTTTTGGTCGATCAACATAGATAGGGAAGGCCTTCAATTCTTCCTCCAAGTTAAAGCTTAGTATACTCTTCAGTTGTGCTTCCATGTACTTTGACTTATACACCACAAATCTTCTCCGCCCTACTTTATGTACATGATTCAATAACATCTTCTATGCTATATAGTTATCCCAAGTATTTCACTTATGGACGGCCGATGTCTCACGTCTTTCGTATCCCTTGATGTCGCAGCAAGGGCAGGGTTCTAGTTACTCGATTTCGCCGTTGCGGAGAGTCGCGTAAGTGAGTCGTGTGTTGTTAGGTGACTGACCTTTGAAGAGAAACGGTGATGATCATTACTTTGAATAATCAAAAATATCAAGGATATAGAATTTGGTTTCGAATAAATGGAATAGGAAATCGGAAACAAAAGATTCATTAAGGCTCGGATTAAACTCCTTGCGCGAGTTAAAGAAATCACTTCTTTGTCTTTCGTTGCCCAATGGACTCCAACTTTCAATGATGTCAATATATGCCGCAACGACTTAGATAATATGGATAACCGTTCATGTACGTGTGTTATTATTGAGATATCGCACCAAATTTCGGAGCTACAATCCCCATAATGTGTCGTCTAGAATGTATATCGGAATGTGTTCTATCGGCGTCGTCGAATCGTAATTTGCCTTTAATACCACTCGTCCTTCACAAGTCTCCAACTTCATTCGGCGTTTCCATATGTTTCGCACCATCTCAGATCGAATACAAAGGTTATGTGTAGTTTCTAAAAGGATAGAGTCGCGTCATATCTTGGGACTACAATTCTTAGAGTATATCGTCCAACGTTCGTGGGAAGATGTTCCACCAATGATATCGCGTTGTCGTATGTCAATATTGAGTAGCGGTGTCATAAGAAATATGATGATGGATAATTTTCAAAAGAGCACAAGTGAACGAATGACGGAGGGGTATTTAATGACAACTTTCATACTTAGGAAATTATCTAGTTTCATCATGAATTTCTCAGGGACAATCATTTGTTCTCAAGCGGTCAAATCTCAACGCGCAATATCTATATCAGTAGTAAGGACTAACCTCATTATCATCATATCTAGTAGGTACTAGTTCTCAATAGCCAATTCTTAGAGCATAATAACTATCTCAATAATAAGGCACAACTATATAATCATTAAATTGTTCATGCACTAGCCCTCAATTAGCTCAATCTTAGGGCGCAATAACTATCTCAATAGAAAGGCATGACTACTAAATCATCAAAATATTCACGCACTAGTTTCCAGTAGCTCAATCTTATGGGTGAAGGCTTTAATATCTCTATTGTCCATAAAATTTTCCTATCACCTCGTCATGCTCATATTCTTTTTCAAATCAATCATAAATAATCAACATCATTACTCAATAATTTGACCAAGTCATACCCCAAAATGATTTCGTGCCTTATAATAATCTCATTATTTTAAAGTGCATATGCTACTTAAAGTTCAACATCATAAATCACAAAGCTTTTACGCATGCATTTATCTCGCAATTTCCACTTTGCACATTCCAAACTTTCATATTGATGTTACAAGCTTTCACATTGCACATTATAACTTCCACATTGCATATTACAAACTTTCACATTGCACATTATAACTTTCACATTGCAATCAAATCATGACCGAATTCACAAGTTATAACATATAGTAGCATGTATCAACGAATATCTCCCAATCTTAGTTTCATTTTAATTCTAGTGTGCGTAAGCGCACCCAAACCGTATGTTCAATCAATAATTTCCATCCATAATAATAATAACATTCCATTCAGCCAAAGGCATAATTCGATGAGTATATGCTTGAGCCACTACTAAGACCCTTTCACGTCCAAATAATAATGATGATATGTCCCGAAGATATGATAATAGAAGCACATGCTGTCAATCACGTGCAATAATAATAATAAATGAGTCGTGCCATGGAGACGACCAATAATATAAAGTAGATTAGAGCACCCCTAGGCAGACCGGAGATGAGGGCGGCCACTCAGGCGGCCAGTCAACCCGCTGCCATCTTGGTGAGTGAGGGGACGAATCATAGTTGCGCAACCCTCTAACTACAGGCCTCAATGAGTTAATAGTAGTGTACAGGGGACCACCGTTTGACAGTACTCAAGCTCATCATATAACATATAACATGTTGAACATACAATATAATTCCATATCGTTATCATTATTTCAAAGAATCATTTCATAAGAGAAAGTCATTTTAATTAATCATGCTTTTCACCCCGCAAGTAAAACATATAAAAGAGTTTGAAAGGGGGCTATGACTCACCTTGATATGCCGCATATTATATTCATTTATCCAAAATGGGTACTTCCCATCTATCGCTTCCTTGATCATATATCCGTCATATTCCTCAATCACATTTCGAGCCAAGACTATCCTTACGATAGGACTAATATACGTAAGTTCCTATCTTAAGCCATCACTAAGAAATGCCACTTTCATTATGTTGTCATAAATTTTGGGATCCAAGTATATTGTTAATATTCGCATCTTTTTTGTTGTAGAGAGTGTTGGTGTAAAAGGGTCACTTTCATTATACATGTAGTTATAAGTTGTTAGAATTTCGGTAACTTGCTTTGATTATCATGGTTCCCATTGTGTGCTTTGCTTGATTATAATATTTGACATTAGTAACTTCATAATATTAATATTTATGAATACTTTCTGATTTATAATTATTTATTTAATTTAATATTATTTAATTAATTATTTATTCATTTTATTGATTTATTAATTTATTTATTTATTTATTTATTTATTTATTTATTTATTTATTTATTTATTTATTTATTTATTTATTTATTTATTTATTTATTTATTTATTTATTTATTTATTTATTTATTTATTTATTTATTTATTTATTTATTTATTTATTTATTTATTTATTTATTTATTTATTTATTTATTTATTTATTTATTTATTTATTTATTTATTTATTTATTTATTTATTTATTTATTTATTTATTTAAATATTTATTTATTTATTTATTTATCATTGGTTGTGATTTATTTAACCAATTTGATGATTTATTCATGATTTATATACTTTATTTATTTATTTATTTACCTTTTTAATTATCATTTAAATTTAATAATTAATAGAAATTCTTAGAAATCACCACACAACTTTTTGGCTAAAAATCCCAGGCCTTTTAGGCAACTTTTATCATGGGAAAAATCATATCAATTCAACCTCTCTTGTGTCTCGCTCATTTTGAGGATTCTAAGCTTATAAATCGTTTACCGAAATAGTGATTTAAGCCTCATTTTTCGAGCAATTCAAATGCGTCAAAATGGATTTTCATCCTTATTTCATTATTTACAAAATGTTCATTATATTTTGGTGTCTTAAGTCGTGATAGTGGTGGTGGTGTGATATGTGCAAATTAAAGCTTTCGGTTAGTGCTTATATGAACCGCATTAGTGATTTGTAGGCTTGTCTTTGCCATTTAATAACCAAGTTAAGTTTTATCACTTTTATTTGACATATTCTCAGTAGGTTTATATACTTTTTGTTACGAGATTGTTGGAGTTGATTAAAGTTGCAATCTAGTGACTTTTAGCTTATTTTGTTGTGAAGAACTTTTACTTGGAATTTTCTGTTTTAACACTTATTTTCATAAAATGTTGAGTAGTCATTTTTGGTTAAGTTGAATTATTGGACGTTGGTGATTTTTATACAGAGACATATATGTGTCCTATATTTATGTGAATTTTTGCTAAATTTTTAGACATTGTTTACTACCTCTAAAAATTACCAAACCAAAACTGGTCAGAACAAGAGCTGTTGTGCGACTCAAAATATTTTATAAAAGATTTCTATGATGGACATTTAAGAAAAATCTCTCAATTTTATTTTAAGTTAGGGACACTTTGAACTCAGTTCACACCAAGTTTAAACTTCTGAAACCTATTAGTTAAGAAATTAAAAATCGTCAAAGTTGACTCAACATTAAGACAAAAATCCAGTTTTGACCACTTTCGGTAGAAAAATCATATCTTTGGTTTGGTTTAGTATTTTTGAGTGATTCCAGTTGGAGTTAAACTTAACTCTTTTATCTACAACTTTTATTTTGAAAGTTTTTCTTGAAACGGCCCTCACATGTTCAGTTTATCCGTCCAAAGAAAGAAGAATAATTCTGTCAGAAAGTATTTGGGTCCAAACAACTCACCAATGACCATTCTTGCTTTATTAACACTTGAGTTCATCATTTACAAGATTAATACTTTATTTTTATACTCTCAACATCAAATTTCCAGATTATTATACCTCTTTTAACATATTTTTCACTTAATACAAGTCCATATCCATCTCATAATCCAACAACAAGATTCAACTTTCTTAGATCTAACATGCATGCATTCAAATCAACACTTTTCAATACCCATCTTTATAGATCTATCATTTAACAATATAAAAGCTTTCTTTTTTATGAAAAATCTCAGAATATATTGGTGTTTATTTCATTAAAAATCAGTTTTAATCAAATCCATAAACCCATTTAGCAACAAATCTTACAACAACTCTTGGGTCTTGTTCTTGTTGAATCATTGAATCCTTTCTCTAGATCTTTACATGCATGAACATGTGAGATAAGGATCTATCAACCTTGCCCTCATTGAGTTTGAATCAAGAAGAAAATCAAAGGAAAACATGATTTTTGATAAAGATCTTTTAATATATACAAAAACAAGATAGATTAAACAAAGAGATGAAGATTTATACCCTTCTTGAACTCGGTTTTGAAGATGATTTTGGGCAGATTTTTCGTGACCTTTATGGCTCCAAACAACCCTTATTTCAAGCTTAAAATAACCCTTAAATGTATCTTGAATTAACCCTTGCTTAATCCTTAACAAACCTTTATTATTATAGTTGATTTACTTAAGATTTAACCCTTTATTTGAGTGGTGAATGAACCGAAATTAGAGAAGAGGGAGGAGGAGAAGAATGCAGAAAATTTTGAGAGAAAAATGAGAGAGAAAAGGTAGGAGATTGAGAGAAAAGAGTGTAAGAGTGTGAGAAGGTTTTGTGAGCAAAGATGGTATATGTCTTGGATGTGTAAAAAAAACATGTGACTAGTTGATACTCCATTGGTCAAGTGAATGTGTGTGTTGTTGGGTGTGTGTGAAGGGGGGACGGCCAAAGTAGGCAAATGGAGGGGTTTTTGGGTTTGAATTTTGTATTTTTAAGTGTAGGTGTGTATGTATGTTTTGTACATAAAAATATGGATGCATGCTTATTATTATTAACTAGTTATTTGTGATTTAAGCAATTTGTGTTAGTATGTATATATATATGGGTCGTACATATATGTATGTGTGTATATATTTTTGGTGTTTTAATTTGTTACAAGGCTCATTGGTTGTAATCTTGTATTTATTTTAAGCATATATATATATATACTTATCATTAATTAAACACTTTTACGTACATATTAATTTATAAATTCATTCTTGAGATAGAAATTTTATTTCCATGACCACATATACTTTAATTGGCTTGGTGATTGAATTGTTGGACATTTTGCAAGATTTATTGACTTTGTCACAAGTTGTGAGTCTTACATTATTATCTATATAACTTGAGTTCTTGAAATAAAGTTTTTGGTTTATTGACATTTCATCAAGTTCAATTAGAACTAGTTTATAGATTGGGATTGTCTTGAATGATTATTGTTATTGTTTATGGCATTTCTAAGATAGCTAGTCATTTACGGTATTTCATTGAACTAGAGGGAAATTATCACTATGCCTTAGATGTCTAGAAGGTCAATTCTCTTAATAAATCTCTAGAGATAGATACCTCGATAAATATAAGTGAGTTGTCCAAGTCGGAAATTGAGGGTTGTTACAGGTCTTACTCTTAGGTATATATAACTATATAAAGACAAAAATCATTCTAAATGCACATTCAGAAAACTTAATTTCAAAGCAAAAGTCCTTTTACTGTGCTACTTAAAGATTTATAAGGATACCAAATTTGATAATCATCGTGGAGACGACAAAACGATAAATCTAAGCACCCCAAACATATTAATGCATTAAATAAGCGTCAAGAACCCTGCTTTGATTTTTTGAGTAGTAGAATTACATGGCAGTATACTAAACCATGTGTAATTAGTAATTACCCTCATCCCCCATTACCGAAAATCAAAACCACATATAATTACCGTGATCACCCATTATAAAAGTTCCAAACTTTATAACTTTCACACATCAAAGTTCAAAACTTTTTAACTAATTTCATCCATATGACCAATATCACAACTTAATCAATATGAAAAATAACAGAGAATTAAATCAAAGTAGTAAAAGTAGTACTTATATCTAAATCAATCCCAAAGTTCAATGCCAATTTTTCACAAAACCTAATAGATAATTAAATCAAATTTATGCTAAAACTGAATTTGAAAAGAAACACTCATGAAAATTGGACGAAAATTGTGTGTAATGCATCAAGAGAATAATTAAAAACTTACAGATTAAAGAAGAAAACATATGAATATTAACTTCATATCAATATTGATTCCAGTTAACCCTTTTTTTCAACTTTAGTTAAATAAAAAAATTGCAGTTTGAAGATTGAAAGAAGGAAAGAATTCGTGATTTAGTTAGGCTTTAGTCAACTTTAGGTGGTTCGTGATTTGCAACTAAAAATTCATAGTCAAGTGTGTGTCTTAATTTCTTATATATAACCATAGAATCTCAATCCACCCCATATGACATTCGTAAATATGTGGCCAACAAAACAATGCATGTGCATCCATACTTTATTGACTTCCACCATTATTCAATTTGTTATATCTAAACTTACGACAAACACAAACAACAATTTTAGACTAAACGATTTAGAGTTAAGCTCAACAAAAAGAAAAACAAAAAGTTTACAGTATATAATTTCAAAAAGACATACCAATTCATCAACAAAGACCATCTCGAACGTTTGGATTTTCTTCGGGTTGTTCCAATCCGAAACAGTCCATACATGCACAACACGGAGTCGATGGTTAACATGTGTTGGCTTAAGATCTTCAAGATGAACTAATGTGGTCTTATTTTTTGTAGTTGAAGAAGAAGCCATAATGAACCTATAATGGACAACAAACTAAATTAAAAGAGATGAATAATAACAATAACATAAGAATTCAATGTCAAATAATAATGATTAAACATGAAGAAAATATATTAAAAAAAACCCTTTTTGTAGTCGAACTTTTTTTTTGAGAATAGTCGTAGCTTTTTTTTTTGTTTAGAATATGTGAGGTTTTTTCTATGTTGTATATATAATAATTTTTGAGAGACTTTTAAGGATAAAAAGATTTGTTTTTTATTTTTTATTAATTAATAGGTCGGCTAGCAAGATTTTAATTAAAAAAATATAAAAAATAGAGGATTAATTAGGAGGAATAATTAGACTCAAGGAGGGGGATTAGGGGTGCCAAGTGTACTCTCGTAAAGAAGTTGATATTGGGCTTATTGGAGATAGAGACAACGCCTTACGTCCAACTGATATATTGTTTTACTCATGGGATGGAGGGAATGTATGTATCGATTTGACAGGGTCATCGCCTTCGACACCGACTGGTATGTCTGACTTTGTGCCTGGTCGTGCAGTGGTTGAGGCTGCACAACGTAAGCGGGATAAGTATAAGGCTAAGTGTGCAGATATTGGTTATGGGTTTATCCCCTTTTCATTCTCTTCCTTTGGAGAACTTGAGAAAGATGCAGTGACCCTACTCAAACGAATCAAGAAGTTCTCCGCTGCACAAGACATTGGAGCACGTGTTGCTGCTCATATATTTAGTAGGATTAGTTTTGCTATAGCTAGAGGAGTGGGGGCCCAGATAGTATCTCGGGTTTCCACTAATTTTTTGTAAATCCTATTATTGTGTTTAGGATAAGGATGTTGTATATCGTCATCTGTTATTGTGTTTGGGATAGGTATCTAGAGTTCATATTGTGTTTATATTAAATATTAAATTTATTAATATTTATAATTTATAAAAATATAATCTAATATATTATTAAATTGGACGACATTATCAAAATTGTATTGACATACCAATGTACGACATCTATAGGTATCAATTTATAATATTTTATAATGTTTACTTATAAGCTAATATTTATCTTTAGTCATGTTGTCGACATTGATATCTATATGTGTAAATCTATATTTATTTATAAGATAAAAAGTCAAGAAAAGTCAAAATTACATTGAATACATATATTGTATTTCATCTTTTGAAATAAATTTTTATAGATAATATTTTATATGTTGAAATTTTTTTAATTAATTAAATGATTAAAATCTTCTCAAGTTGATAACTAAAAATAAATATAAATTAAGTATTCAGGGCTAAAAAGTGTAAATTATTGATGGAAAACAAAAAAGTGTAAATTAATGAGATTTTTTCTACAAATATTAATATAAATTCTAGAGTAATTAGGAGAGAGTATTAGACCTAAAAAGAGATTTTAGGGGTGCCAAGTGTACCCTCAACCTACTTTTTTAGGTAGATTATAGATTTTACTCTTTACCTACGACATTAATTTATTTGTTTTTCTATTAAACATAAATCTATTTTTTTATAGCATAATACTTGTAAATAATATTTGTCAATTGTAACTTAACTTTCCATGAAAAACTTGATTTGTTCAAAGGCTATAATTTATAGAAAACATTGAATTTTTTTTTTTGTTATAGAAAACATTGAAACTTATAATATATATTAGTGTAGTTAATATTAGAATATGGTTTTTTTAAATCAAAACCTTTTCAAAATAAAGTAATAATCATTATTAAACCTCAAATTTATTATTTTAAAATAAAAAGTCCTTTTTTAAATAACTTTATTTATTTTACTCATTAAAAAAAGGTAGAGGATTCTCTCAAGTTAGTTCCCCAACTTGAGTCAAGTTGGGGACATCTTGATCCTTGATTGAAAATCAATGGCCAAGATTTAATGATTATTTTTGAATCGTGACCCTTGATTTTCATCCAAGGGCCAAGATTACCTAACATGACTAGTCATGTTAGGGTAACTTGAGGGAATCCATTCCCTTAAAAAAATATGTTCTCAATAAATAAAGATTGGTGCATAAAATAAAGGGGAAAGCTTAGGTAAAGCATGCAGTACCTATCTTAGGTAAAACATGCGTATTTCAGGAGGATTATGTAAAATTCAGGGGGGGTTACGTATATTTATCAAATTTAAACGTTTAATTTGTAACTTTTTTTAACATGACAGTACCTAATATAAATAAAGTTATGCAGTACGTATCATTTTTCCCATTTTTCCTAACACAAAAGAGTGCCTTGTGGGTAGTTAGAAAAACCCTGTTTAATACTATTAGTAAAATATGATTATACCAAATCGAGAACATCCTTCATAAATCCAAGAGCCTACGAATTTTTATACACATCAAGATTCGATTTTACACCGAATATTAACGTACCCAGCTGAATCCTTTTTATACATTTTTCTATCCATTCTACTTTCCTTCATTGCTGCTGCTGCTGCTGATCTCATTCATATTCTGGTAAGAAACACTTTACTTGCGTTCACTCTTTCCCTTTTTCTCATATTATACTATTATTATTTGTTTAATTGTATCTATCTATGTACTCTGTTTTGCAGGTTACTTATTTGCTGTTAAATCTTGACACCCAACAACAACACATTTCTTTCACTAATAACTTCAGTTTTAGTGAGTTTTTTTTGTATTTTCTTGAATTTTGCTTGATACCCAATTCATATATGTAATTAAAGCCCCTGCCTTTTTATCACCAATTAATTAGCGTATTCAGAATGTAATTAGGGTTTTGCTTATTTTGTTGATATTTTTGAAATTTTAGTGTTTTGTTGTTACTGGGTATTTGGTTTTACATATTACGAGAGCGCGTTGCGGCGGTGAGATGGTGGGGTGATAGGTCATAGGAGGTGATAAGTCATAGAGTGTGATAGCCAAATGCTTTGGCCATCGGATTTAAAAATTCGTCGAAAGTATATCGAATGACATCTCTAATGAAAGAGCATGAAATTTAAGAACACCCATACAATTTTTATAATTTATCGATATACGGTTTTTGAGATAAAAGATTTTGAATAAATTAGATGAATAAAATGATTTATGGAGGAGAGAGAAAAAAATGAGTGGTTGAGATTTGAGGAGAGAGAAAAATGAGTGGTTGAGATTCAAGGTTATTATAGGTATATTAGGTAGAGATGTTTAAATTAGTGAATAAGGAATAGGGGTATTTTGGGTAGTTCAAATCATCTTTTCTTAAAAAAAAGGGCAAAATGCTTTATAAGATAGTATTAGATAATCAACTTACAATAATCTTGGGTTTTAATTAAGTGTCAAAGTTTCAATCTTTTTATTTGTTTGTTTTGTCAATGACTTCAACCCCCGAAAAACGTGTGTTTTCTTCAAGATTGCTTTCATGTTTGATTGCCATTTCAATGTTCTTTTTGATCCTTTCGTGTTCACTTCTCTTTCGAATTGGTGATAATTCGTTCGTACCCAGATCAATTTACAATCTCATTGTTGTTGACCATGGGTCACTAGTGGCCGAAGTTGAGCCCGTCAAACGGGGAGTCTCGTGTGATGCAAATCAAGCTTTACTGAAGGCGTTTATGTATGATTTACCTCCTGAGTTTCACTTCGGGTTACTAGGTTGGAGAGGAAACACGAACCAAATATGGCCTAATGTTGGTAACCTTAGTGATATCCCTAAATACCCAGGTGGGTTAAACTTGCAACACAGTATAGAATACTGGCTCACTCTTGATCTATTATCGTCAGTTAGTCCAAATATACCTAGATCTTGCAGTGTGGTTCTTGTACGTAATTCGAGTCAAGCAGATATTGTTTTCGTTCCCTTTTTCTCGTCTTTAAGTTATAATAGGTTTTCTAAAGTTGAGGGGACGGAAGAAAAGAGTACTAATGATATTTTGCAAGAGAGGTTGGTCGAATACTTGAACGGTCGGGATGAATGGAAAAGATTTGGAGGGAAGGACCATTTAATCATGGCTCACCATCCAAATAGTATGTTACTTGCTAGATGGAAATTGGGATCGGCTATGCTAGTGCTTGCAGATTTTGGTAGATACTCGGATGAAATTGCGAATGTGAATAAAGATGTGATTGCTCCCTATAAACATGTTGTTCGGACTATTGATGCTAGAATTTCCCCTACTTTTGAAGAGCGGCCCACGTTAGTGTACTTCCAAGGAGCAATTTATCGGAAAGATGTGAGTTATTTTTTCTATCGTCGACATTCTTATTTTATGCTATTTGCTGATTTTCAATCTATAAGCATCAATCAGGCGTCTTTTGCTGAAATTATTGAAGTAGTAATCTTCCTGCATTTCTGAATCTGGGATGTTAGGAAGAAGAATTGTGTCGTTTTATTCATCAAAATTATGAACAAATTGGAGATTGCATACTCTGGATGAATTTGTCTTTTTAGATGCTGGAATTTATATGCACAAAATTTGTAGTTAATCACATGCTTTCAACTACTATGGTCTTACTGTCATTCTAAGCGTATATCATTATACGCCATAGGGTAGTAAATTAATTCATCCATATATCAAATTTGCACCGAGTAATCCTCTTTTTAGTTGCTAAAAATCCAGCCCTTAACTGAAAACTTATCATAGGATATGGATAGCAGATGTTGGAAAATGGGCAAGTGGAGGAATGGGTCACATCAGATATTTCTCAGGTTGACCCTAGACATGTTGAAAATTTTACCCTTATTTTGAGATAAATTACTTCTTTTATATGATTACCTGGTATGTAAAATATGATTATAAAGAACTTAATTTGAGTGGTTTCATGCATCATAAATGCACTCCTGGCAACTTTTGATCCATTTGACCCGTTTCTCTTTAAAGCCCAGTTCTATAGTTTTACCTGTTTGACCGTTAAACATAAACATTACTCAAATCGACCCGTTCATGTGTAAGTAGGTCAAAGTTGCCATTTTTGATGGATAGTTATAAACTCATAATATTAGGCTGAGGTTACAGTGCTATGCAGACTTCAATGATATTAGGCATGGTTGCATGAAAAGAAATTTATTTACATCTTTATTTGTTGAGAAAATTCATTCTTTCTTCTTCAGCAATAAAGCATCTCTAAAATTTTCTTTTTGTAATCAGGGTGGAGTGATTCGTCAAGAATTATACTACTTAATGAAAGACGAAAAAGACGTGCACTTCACATTTGGAAGTTCTGGTGGAGGCGGGATCCGCAAGGCATCTACAGGAATGGCAGCCTCCAAGTTCTGTCTCAACATTGCAGGAGACACACCTTCCTCTAATCGCCTTTTTGATGCAATTGTTAGTCATTGTGTTCCTGTTATCATCAGTGATGAAATCGAGCTCCCGTATGAAGATGTTCTGGACTACTCCAAATTTTCCATATTTGTCCGTGCTTCAGACGCCTGCAAAAACGGGTACCTTTTGAATCTTCTTAGGGGGATTAAGAAAGAAAAATGGACCGAAATGTGGGAAAGATTGAAGCAAATAGCACCACATTTTGAGTATCAATATCCTTCAAGGCCTGGTGATGCGGTAGATATGATTTGGAAGGCAGTTTCAAGAAAGGTATCGACTTTACAATATAAAGCTCACAGAAAAAATAGATGCAGTATGTCACAACAATTTTTGAATGCTCATTAAGTAGTTTGGTTTTTCTCCCTTTAGAAGATTGATATTTTTTTAGCTTCTGAGAGGGATATATAGATCACAGGTAATGTAACATATACTCAGAAGTCATAAACATATGAAATTGAGTAATTTGAATTTTTGAATCCATATTGTTGCTCATATGAGAGAAGAAAAATAGCTTTATACATACATTAGAAGCAACCCATGATCGTGTGTGTGTGTGCGCGCGTGTGTGTTTAAGAGATGCAAATGAGACCTAAAGAGAGAAATCTTCCATTTTGATTTGGAAACCCCTAGGGAAAAAAAAACACCAAATAGTATCCGCATAATCTTTCATCTGTATCAGCATCTATTATGAATAGGATCAGACCCTCATCGAACTCTTCTTTCACTTGATTTGTTTGGATCAAACATAAATGAAGGCGTTGGCGCGATACCAACCCGTGCATTCAGTTTTTGAACGGATGCACTCCTGAGAAGACGCTGAACCCTTGTAAATGGTCTTTCTTCACTCCGTTTCAAAGCAAGATCAATGCTTTGAAGTGTACAGATTTTCTCAGACTCCATAGATAGGAACACGAAGCACACGATGATCATGATTCTGGAACGAGTAACTGTCATGTTGTTGAAGCTATTTACCAAGAGGATGCTCAGTTTGTTGTGTATGTGACTTGTGTTTTATGGGATTTGGATAAAATAGAAGGAAAAAAGCAGAAAGAGAGATGACATTAGATTCATTTCAAGCATATTGATGTGATGTTTTATATAAGAATGTGAGTGGTTTGCAAACTAATTTGAATTTTAGATTTATGAAAGAATGTGATAAGGGGAGAGTCTTGGCTGCTAAAGCTCTATAGATTGCTACAGATGCAAGAAAGCCAAATAAAGTTAAAACATAGTCTTGGTTTTCTTTATGCTTTTCTTTGTTTGCCAAAATCTTTAAAATATATACTTCTCATTCAAAGTTAAGTTCTAAACTTAACAAAAATTCTTGTTCTTCTATGCATAGTAAATCATCTATAGAGTAAGCACTTTGTATATATTGTCGGTGAAGACAAGGTTATTTGCTTTGATAGCTGCTTTCAAGTGTTTCATTAGTTCCGCCTGCAGTGTCAAAAATCAAGATTTTTTGCTCATTTTTCTTCTGCTTATTTGTAGTTCTTAAGTGAAACCATTTAAGGGAAATCGTCAACCAAAATAACTTTCTGTTGTTCGAATGATGTGAAGCCGCTTGATACAAACTACACGCTTGTAACTTGGGTATAAAGACATAATAACACAATATTGCTTGCGTGCTAGTATAATGAGAGAATCTACTATAAATCATAATCAAAGGATTAGATCATGTCTGTACATAAATACTTTCATGGAAACAATAAGTTAGGTCAAAGAATTATATTACACATGGACCAAAAGTCCAAAATGGCACATATTTCACGTATGTTACCTTTAGCTCGCATAGTAGTCAAGACAATCTCACTTGCAAATTTTACAATTTTACTCTTACGAATCATATACCTTTACACTTACAATATACCTTAAAAGATGAAATTTTGAAATGTAACTTATCTTTAATAATAAGCATGATTAATCCCCTGTACTTGCAGTAAATAATGACGTCTAATACTATACTAAAAGTGGATTCTGAAGAAGCATTTGGAGTCACCAGGGCCCTTCTTGAGACCAAATTCCCGCACACCCCTCTTTTTATTTTTTCCAACTTTTTTCTTAATTTACTTTAATTTAATACAACATAAAAAAAAAAAATTGAAACCATACGGCAAACACCCCCTTTATTTCTTTTACTTTTACTTTTATGTTTACATAAAAATTGAAAAGAAAATAAAACCTCAATCAAAAATCTTCCACAACAACTTCTAACAATTAAACTTAATCCTATCTTGAAACATTCACACACTGATTATTCATATCTTAGCATATAAACTATAACTCATTGATACGGAATCTATAATACGTATCATTTCAAGCGAAAACCTAATTTCCTTAAAACGAAACCTGAAAAATATTTTTTAAATATACCGTCCATTGCACGGGCCTGAAAACTAGTATAATTATAATAATGCCTAAGATCTTACTTTTCGTTTTCATATATCCACTAATCCACAAATAATTTTTGTAACTCCCAATATTTATACTTCATTTGTTCATGAAATAAATTTATAACCAATACGTTACTCTAATCAATGCGTTCCCGAACTACTATTTTACTTTTACCCTCATTACTTCATAGCGGAGTAATATTTTAATTTCCTGGTTCTACAAACGATCAATATGTAATTTATTTGTCTTTACCCGCAGTTTAACAATGATATATTATCACTGTACTTAAAAATAAAGTGTCTCAAACTTTGTTCCATTTCCACATATATATTTGTTATGAAATTAAAACGGGCAATTTTGTTAAGAATTGAACCTAGTCTCGATGTCAAAAAAATCAACATAGTGAATCACGAATCTTAGGGCGCGTTTGGTTCACAGAATGTTTTTGGAGGAATGGAATCTATCAAAGGAATTGGAATTGAAGGAATGGAATTTGACGGAATTTTTTGATTTTTGAAATTCAAGTAGGACGAAAATTCCTTCCCCTATCCCCAAGGAATGGAGATTCCATCAAATGATGGAATGTTTACATTCCAACGGAATGAGATTCCTCCATCTTTGAACAACCAAACGCACTAAGGAATGGAATTCAATTCCAATTCCATCAGATTCCATCAAATTCTGTGAACCAAACGCGCCTTATTCTACGAAGGGCATGAGCATAATGATGTGATTCCTAGCTCTGATCAGTGTACGTATATTTTCTTTGAGCAACTATATATACAAACACAAATCCAAAATACATACCTAAAAGTTTATGTTTTTCTTAATTTTATATTTTAAACAATAATCTCGTGATAAAAACTTGGTTTCCAAGGGTGAATATACTCCATTACTCCTGTCTCCAGGTCCCAAGTTTTGCTGGAAGTGAAAAAGTGTACCTCAAGTAGGCACGAAGATTCACCAATGAACACTCCTAGCTACTCGCAAAATAGTGGTCACCTTGGGTTTAGTCGGCTCACAAATCAGGTCGGTCACACCCAGGTTAAAAAGAAATTTCAACATGCATAATACATATATGGCTTGCTATATGTTACCATTTAGTTGGTTAAAATGTAAATTCTATTTCATGTAATTAATGATTTAAAAAAAATTAAATTAATTTTGCTTAGTTGGTATTTGTAAGACTATGCCACATAGGATTTTTTATGATTTGTCATTTTTTCATTATGTTCTTGAATTTAAGTTGTTATGTGTATAGTCATGTCATCTATATTACTCTTAGTTATTAATCTTAATCATTATTAATTAGTAAAATAAAATTTTAAAGGTGTTGTAGATAAGACAGCTCACGTATAACATGATGATATGAATGAATCTACTAAATTATCTATTATATATTATTCTAGATATATATGATATGATATTCTATCATTTATATCTCCTTTTTTACATTAATCTATATATTTTATCTATGTTATGTGATATTAATTACCAATAATATTTATACTTGTGATAGACTTAATTTGCAAAGATTTATATGGATACACTTAATTACGTTTCCTTCATATTGCAAAGATATCTTTTTGTTATTAATATTCTTTTAATTAATTAATTTAATTAAAACATATATAATAATATATGTATATAATAATACTGCAAAGAATTTTTTTTCTTTTTTAAAATCTTTAAAATATATACTTCTCATTCAAAGTTAAGTTCTAAACTTAACAAAAATTCTTGTTCTTCTATGCATAGTAAATCATCTATAGAGTAATTCAAGATTATTTCCTTATAGTTGAATGAAACTTTTAATATAGGCGCACGTCTCTCTAAAGGGGTGTAAGCACTTTGTATATTGTCCTACAAATAACCAATTGTTTCTCTCTCCTATAAATCATTTTATTCTCTAATTCATTCAAAATCTTTTATCTCAAAAACCGTATATCGATAAATTATAAAAATTATATGGGTGTTCTTAAAATTTCATGTTCTTTCATTAGAGATGTCATTCGATATACTTTCGACGAATTTTTAAATCCGAGGACGGAGCCTACGGCTAAGGGCGTAGCCCGTCAGTTACATCACCCCCATCACCGCCAGCGCCGCCACCACCATTACATCACCACCCCGCCAGCGCCTTCATCACCGCCGCAACACGCGAGTACTTTTCTCTCGTATATTAAAAAGTGACAAGGCAGCCAGCAAGGAAGATTTAAGAAATAAAGGTCATTGTTGTATACATTCAAAGTTAGGTTCACTCCTTAGATCTAAATAAGATAATTGGGGCGAATAGATTGGACCAAACTAGTGCGAAACGTTGGCGAGGCAGTATGGTTTCGTAACTACATTTCATGATGTTGGTGCAACTCTTATGACGACCTTGCACTTTCAATTGAGTAATATATGTCATTCTATATAACTTTTGAGATGCCCTTTTATTAGTTCTTGACAATGTTAACCATTTGCTCTTATGCTAATGCTTATATATGTCGTTTGATTGTAGGCGGTGCCTGATGATTGATGCAGAATTAGATTCAGTAATTAAATGCTTGATAGCCTTATTTGTTAATTGTTGGCCAGATAGTAGTTTGATATGTGTACACGATGAATATATTCTCCAATAAATTTTGAGAGGCCTTGATCATGAGGACAAGATCAAAACATAAAGAGAGAAATGAACAAATTGATGTGCATTAGATATTTTATCGATATATAGTTTAAAAAATCACATCGAATTATAGTGATAGTATACATATATTTTACTATTCTTTACGAGTTGTACTTAAAAAACCTCATATTGTGAAATCTCTTACTGTATATTGATAGGTCCAAATGGTTCAACATATCAAAGTATAATGAACACATATTGGATGTTCAGGAAATCGCTGGTTAAAATTGTTTCCAACACATCTAAATCGAAACTAACTTTACAAAAAAAAAAGTTGTTTAAAGATCAGGTTTAGATAAACTTTAATTCAAACATATAAAAGTAAATATAAAGATCAAGTTTAGATAAAACAGCAAAGCAAGTAAAATAATGAAACTTCAACACAAATTATAATTTTTTAATATAACTATTTGTTAAGAATGAATCTATACAAAAAATTACATGATTGTTGTCGAATAAGATAGCATACACATATGTAAATAACTTAGTTGAATGACAAATTATAAACCTAAAAATTCCAATCTAAATAATCATATTGAGTTGATCTTATACAGACTAAATTGTGTATATGAGCAATAAAACTTGTGTGAGAATCGTTTCTCAGTAATGTCACACAAATGATGCCAAGGAAATGAGCTTTTATAGGCGAAAGCCCTGTTTTCAATGGTGTACAACTCATCCACGTATTGATCTTCTATTGGATTGTCAGAGAGAATATTTGATCGAGATATTCTTGCACGAGTGGTCCCCCATTGTACCATTACACATCTTGTCTCAGCCAGTAAGAAAGTGGACACGCATATGTAAACAAAACCACCAACCTAAACTATTATGATCGTGTATAGTCACATCATGTTATCCTTATCTTCATTTCATGTTGATTCTTCTCTTGGTTGCGTCAGACACAGATTGAGGCATTTGTTAGATCCCACATCGGTCGGGAAGGAAAACAAAAGTCTCCTTATAAGGGACTAGATACATTACCTATCAAGACGCGTTTTGAACAAAACCATGAGTCCGTGATGCGCTAAGCCAAAACGAACAATATCTTGATACGGTTGTCTGGGCTGTTAACAATTAATTGGTATCAGAGTCAGGGCCGGGTCAGTGAACCTGTGTGGTCCCCTATAAGGAGAGGGGAGATTGTTAGATCCCACATCGGTCGAGAAGGAAAACAAAAGTCTCCTTATAAGGGACTAGATACCTTACCTATCAAGACGCGTTTTGAACAAAACCATGATGCGCTAAGCCAAAGCGGACAATATCTTGATACGGTTGTCTGGGCTGTTAACACATTTGTCACACCTCAATCTACCTAAGTGTTCCAAGCTATATAGTTATCCCAAGCTGATTTTCATACTCAGCTTGATCATCGATCTTCAATTCTCCTCTTTGGCTTGGATTGAATGCTATTCACATTGTTGACGCAACTTGAGGAACACTCGCTTCCATATTGATGTAACTTTCATTATTTAAAGTGTGTTTTGAGTCAAATTAGAATGTCTCAAACTTAATCAGATCATATTACAGGAACACAAAAGATCACAAGTGTTTAAGATCACAAGTGTTTCCAAATCAATACAATACATAAGGACTCAACATATATATTAATTCACCTTTTAAACGATAATTAACCAAGCTTTTTCAACGTATTTTTCAATTGAAAGTCCAACCACATTCATCAACAAATAATAAAAGTTATGGACACATCACACATGATTGTTTTATTTTTGACGGCAAGAGCAAAATATATTAAGCAAATAAGAAGATTACATTATGTTCCAAGAAGGAGCCAATTAAACCCTTCACCATCTCCATATATTCCATTTTCATCCCAAGCCATTCTCCGACAAACCATCAATCACCATCCATAATCTTAACCAGGATCACCATTCATTTCTTTAAATAAAAGATCGAATTGTTGAGTAGGCTAATCTTCAAAGTTTATCGATTGAGACAGTGGCCAGGCGGGAAGAGGAAAAAACAAATGTTTAAATGCAAAAGTACGAAAATGCCCTCACGTTCAACGCACACGAATGCTTTAACGGGGAGAGAGACTAATGTTCATTAGCTAAA
The DNA here is from genome assembly GCA_034093135.1 of Erigeron breviscapus. Lineage (NCBI taxonomy): Eukaryota > Viridiplantae > Streptophyta > Magnoliopsida > Asterales > Asteraceae > Erigeron > Erigeron breviscapus. Next base: position 35,715,525 of record CM067168.1, read on the forward strand.
AAGGCGGGTGGGAGAATTAACCTTAACCATAGGGTTATGTAGTAACAAATATAAGCACAATGAGAAAAACGCTAATTTCGACAACCACTTGGAACCTAATGAAAAGATTAGCCTTGCCACTTGATCACCCACCGACCACTATATCATCCTCACATCGTCGTCGTTGTCAAGGGCTGAAGCGATCCAAAACATGACCTAACGAGTTTGAAGTCCACTGGCAGGCAATTGTTGTTGGACAGGAATGCGGTCAGAGGCACATCCCAATGGCCATGGTTTAACCTCTGTGTTCATGGCTTGATCTTAATCTTGTCAACGTAGTACGTTGGAGAAGACACTGATGCATTGATACGTTTTTGAGAAACTTAGTGTAAAGCTCGGGCGGGTCATCAACTCGCGCTTTTTAATGATCATCCTTTTCCTTCCCTAATTATGTGGATTGACATTCTATTTGCTTGGTGCACTTGACTCTTTGATGACCTTGGAAGGGCTGCTTCAAAATCATCAAAAAACCAAGCTCTTCAAAGATTATCAAATAACCACGGAAACAGAATGTCAACCCACATAATTAGGGAAAGAAAATGAAGGCATCCTCTATTAAACTTATTAAAGAGCCAAGTCTACCACACAATTGAATGTCAACCCACATAACCAAGAGGAAAAAAGGATGATCATAGAGAAATGCGACCCTAATCTTAATGACCCGCTCAAGCCGTGTACTGATCTTTTCAATAAACATAAACATGCAACAGTGTCTTCTCTAGCCTACTTAGCAGGATTAAGATCAAGCCACGAACACAAACTCCAATCGTGGTCGTGGTTAGGGTAATGTGACTGACAGCATTCCCGCCCATCAATAAGAGTTGCCCCGCCCCGTTTGGAGTTCGAACTAATTAGGTCATGTGTTGGATCCGCTTAAGCCGACGACGACGACCCTATGAGGATGATACTATGGACGTGTGGTAATCAAGTGACAATTCTCCCCATATGCTTTATTTGTATTGCCACATACCCCTATAATTGATGTTAATTCTACCACCTGCCATTTGGACTAAGGGACGTTAGTCTCTCTCCATTAAAGCCCTCGTTTGGATTGCACAGAGAGCATTTTCATATTTTTACATTTAAAACATTCACATCTTCCTCTTCCAAACTCCCACCGTCTCTACCGATAAACTTTATATACCGGAAGATTCTGGAATGAAAAATATAAATTTTTCAGTTTTTATACAACCACGAAAACAAATTAACATGTCAAAAAAACAACAAATCTCAACGCCCCATAGATCCTGATTTTAAAATGATTAAAACTTCTGGTAAATCTTTGATCGACAAGTATTGGAAGTATTTTGGATCCATTTAGAAATTTAACTATCCATAATGTTTTTAAATTTCAATGTAATGTGTTTTTAATTATTAGTTTAATGTATTTGAATGTTTAGTGTTTCAATACTAATAAAAAAATGTTTATTTAATTGTGTAATAAAAATAGTAAGCATAGTATAACCCCTGTTATGCAAGAGTCCATATACTGACAATACAATGTTGACAACCGTATGAGCTCTTGTAAAGATTTCTTTAGCATTTGATAATTGTGATTTAAGAAAAATTTAGTATCATGTTGAGAACTTTCACAAAAGATTTCAAGCAAGTTTAATCAAGGTTCTATCGAAAACATGATCAACAATTTCACATCAATCCAACAAACTAACAAACTAAAAGCAGTGTAAGTGATTAAATTAAAGCATCAAAGAGATTCCCACAGACAAATCATCATATTCTCTAATATAGAGAGTGCAGATGTCCCTGTCTTGTTCTTCATCATTTGCAATTATCACCCAAATTTACACAGTAATAATAAAACCAAAAAATATTACAAAAAGAAAAAATTAAAACAGCAATAGAGCCTCAGTTGCGATGATTCATTTTCCTTGATAAATATAATCATAGAAACAACTTCATTGAAAAATAATGGATGCATCATCGGCGCTTTTTAAAATATCAAAAAAAAAACATTTGCAACATTATTATGTTGTAACAAAAACGACAATTATTATTTATTACAAAGAGAAAAAAAACAAGGAGAAGCATCAGATAAGTTCCCAAAGACAAATCATCAAACTCCAAGTTAATGGAGTGCAGAGTCCCTGTCTAGATATCTTCATTTGCATTCTTGTATTTATACTTTTAACAATACTAACAATAGATACATAATTGTATATACAATAAACATATAAGAATAAATTTCAATATATAATTTTTGAAAGAAGAATACAATAAAAACTTAAGAGTTTCAAGGAGAGGCGGAATGAAACATGATGATACATATTAGGGTTATGCCATATTGCCATCCGAATGTTATGTTATATAAGGCCTTCTGTCCGAACCCTAGAATAGGAACAATGAATTGGACCATAATTTATGATTTGATGGATGGGCTATTACTACCTGTTAAATTTATAGGCCCAATTATGGCCCATTTTTATCTATTTGTTTGCTAACCGAGAAGGTAACTAAAAATGGATATCCCGTTCCGTTATCCACTTTTTTTTTCTTTTTTTTTTCTATCTTCAACCATCTCTATTTCTTATAAAAATCCTTATAATTATGCAGAATTTTCATGGAATAATATTCTTTTTTCCATGGAAACTGATTTCCAACCATATACTTCAAAAACATTATGACACTCTAAATAATGCCTTAATGCAACGCATTAATTATTTTTTTCGAATGTCCATTTCCTCACGAAGTTTAGACGGCCTATAATTGCGGTGTTGACATGATGCATATATGGTGTGGATAATTGTGTTTTTTTTTTCCGAACGGCGTGGATAATTGTGTTTTACTAACGTTGTTGTATACTCGTATCTATATATCACATATCTAACCATGAGTCATTCCGAGTTGATAATTATTAAGATGCAACGTATCTTTTGTAGAAACGGTTCCTCATGTTATATGGAGAGAAAAAAAAATCAGTTTATTTTCATGAACCAAAAGGATGATTGTTCATCATATTATCAAAAGGATTTGTCACAAGATTTGTGTTAAGTTAACGTCTTTCAAAAAATTTCTAATGAACAATAATACGAACACAATTTCATGCTCGTTAGCATGTTTGCAAACTGTTTGTTAAATTAAACAAACGAACACGAACCAAGAAAGGTTTGATTTTAATTTGTTTACAACCTTACATATATAATTGGGCTAAGTGCGCCGGAATGCAGTCAACTAATCACAAAAAGTTATTGTGTGCACGAACTCTAGGTAGGCTTTATTGTATTCAGGAAACTTGTTCAAGAGTCCCATAGAAATGTGGAACCTGAGGAAAGAGTGACATGGTCAACAATTAGGGAAAAAAATGGATCCAAAAGGAGCAGTGTCTGCACCAGTGAGAATTGAAGACAATGCAGGTCAATTGGGAACTCAAGAGTCAGTGAATGAAGTGTCCAAGAAAAAAACAACCCCCAAGAAACCAAGTGTTCCATTGAAGAGAAGGGTTCCTAGCCAGAGGATTTTGGGGAAGAAGCTTGCCAAGAGATTGGAATCTGGACCAGGCCTGACCCCTGAAGAACCCATAACTGTTGAATTATGAACAATTTAAGTTATCTTTTGTGCAGTTTGTTAGCATTTCATGTAACTTTTCTTTTGTCTATCTAGCTAACAAACTGCTTTGGTGTGTATGTAATAATGGTTGATGTACCTTAACTTTAACAAACTTCTTATCTAGGTTGGCTTAACAATGAGCCTTGGTATGTAATCCTCTTTTGAGTATTGTGGTTAAACAATGATTTGGTCAGTTTATGACATGGTAATATGAAAGTATCTTATGACCATTTGCTAGTGTGTTTATATGTTTTTGTATCATTCAACTGCTCATTACTAGAAACACAAAATATTTCATTACTTGAAAGTTACCAAAAGAAACGATATTTCATTACTACCAAACGAAACAAAAGTGAGCAAAACAATACTAGAACGATATTTCATTATAATACATAAAACATTACAACCAAACAAAAGCACTTCTACCCATTACAACTTATTAATTAAGCAAAACAAAAGTGATGATAATGGAAAACATGGCCAGAAATCCAAATAAAACATAACCACACTTTTCATACAAATTCGCTTTTGGTTTTCCAGATGACACTTCCTCTTCATCCACCACGACATATTTCAACTGGTTTTGGGTCTGTGAGCGAAGATCGAAGAGAAGATCTTTGTAGTACTGATTTGGAAGTTCCTCGTCGATGAATCTGAAGGTAGTACAAAATCGGGTTTTTACCTAGCAAATATTTTAATCAAAAGTGTGAAAAAACCCTAATTTTATTAAATTCACATAAAAGTATGAAAAACCCTAATTTTATTATACTCTAATTCAATAACTTACATGGGGGCAACGAACAAATCTCCTCCCAGGGTTTCTACTGGTCCATGAAGTCATAACTTTCATCTTCTCTCCACAGTGGCAGAAAACGTATCGATTTGATCTATTTGTTGCAGATGAAGACGAGGATGAAGCATCCATGGTGGGAGGTGAGAGCGGGAAAGGAGAAGAGGGAGGGGAGAGTGTGAGCGGGAAAAAAAGGAGGAAAAAGAAGAAAAAAATAATGAGGAAAAGGGGGGAATTTTCGGGTATATATGTTGTGTAGTATCCGACGTGTAGAGGTAACCGGTTCCACATAAGCAAAATCACTTTGACTGTTACAATAACCAAAACTTCAAGTTTCCTGAATACAATAAAGTCGACCTAGAGTTCGTTTACACAGTAGCGGAACTTGAACCTTTCAATTGGGGGGTCAAAATTCATACTAGTAACAGGACGATGCTGGTATTTTATTTCGGGCGGGTTCAAAACTAACTCTATTAATGTTTTTTGCAAAAAACTAAAAGATTCATTACTACAACTATACTTATTTTTTTTCTGAAAAGTATTACTACAACTATACTAATTATATAATAATATTATACGAAAATAACTTTAAAAATAACCAATTTTTCTGTCTTGTTAAAACTCATATTCAAAACTTAAGGAGCATTTTATAAAATTTTATATCAAAACAAGTTTATACTACCATATTATTCCTGCCTATATGTTTAATATAAAAAATTTATACAAGTTTTCCACCTACTTGTCATTGACGTGTAAGTATGGAACACCACAAACCTACTTGATAAGTGTAACATCCCAAACTTTTTATTTAACAGTTGACTAATGTCGTTAAGTCAACATAATGTGTCGTTAAGTCTATTTTAGATTTAATGCTTATATGTAGTTGATGTGCGTAACGTGTGAGGCTTGAAAGCCTAAATGTTTAAAGTAGTATAAATGTGTGTAAAATGTAGATAAATGCCTATGTAGTGGTATTTAATGAAGTAATTATGTTGTATATGGTCCATAGAGTAGTTTGTGACTAATAATGAAGGATTAGGAAGCTTAGGGACTAGTTTTGACTTAGAGGCAAAGTCAAAAACGGGTTAAGGAGTTTAGGGTGTGTCCTTAGGTCATTATTTGCAGATTGCATTCCTCCTAAACAAGCCCTAACCGCCCCACATAGTTCTTCCATTGATTTGCAAGCCGAAAAGCTTCCAACGTGTGATTCGGGTGTGTTTAGTCAAGTGTTTTGCATCCCTAGTGTGATCTACGTGTATAGAAGGTAATATCTCATTGATTTCAGATTCTTTAAATTGTATAAGTCATCAGGGATCTCAATGGGATTATGGGAAATCGTTTAATGATGATTAAATGTGGTTTTGATGGATTAAAGTCATGTAGGATGTAATTAAAGGTTGAAATACTTTGTAATGGTCTAAATATGAAGGATTATGATGTTGGGAATCTGTATTTTAGACCTGGAGTCGTTTGGGGTCGAATTGGGGGTGAAAACAATTTTTTGTAAAAGTGCAGGTCGAAGGCCATTGCGGCGCAACACTGTGTTGCGGCGCAATGGGAATTCCAGAAAGGCTAGTTGCGGCGCAACTACCTTCGTTGCGGCGCAACCACCTATTTTCAGCAAATGTTATACTTTTGAACCGTAGCGTCGTTTTGACACGTAGCATAGACCTGAATCTTAAATGAGTCTTTAATGTGTGTGGGTCTAGTTATTGACCTTAATGACGTGAGTATGTAGCTTGTCTAATAATCGTTTACTAATTATAGGTAGACGAGAATTGTTGCTTTGTTCGGTAACTTAGCTATCCTTTATTGCGTGCTACTTCGAGGTAAGATACACTACTTTGACACGCTGAGAGATTCAACAAATGATGATTTTCAGAATATAACTTCTCTACTTACATCTTGTATACTTAATGGTATTCGGGTTATATGGGAGGTTATATGGGATATGTATTTGACTTATGAGACCTGAAATGCAATCCCCTTTATATGCAATGCAAGGTTATGTTATGAAATGATATGCAATGTAATGAAATGTGATGCAAGTATATGTTGATTATGATGTGCATGTATGTGTGGATTGGTCATCTAGTTCACTAGACTTTATAGGTTGCCATGTCACGTGCACGTTTAAGGGCCCAAACGTAAAAGATAATTATATGTTATGTTTAGGTAACTTTGTCACCTAAACTATATGTGATGAAATCGAGCTCGTATATATGATGAAGTGTTAAGCTTAACCCGTATTCACCTTAGCCGGGTGGGTGCGTATATGTTGTTGCTTGGGTGGCTCCTTGCAACGTAATTACGTGGTTAGAGTATCTTCGGGTGGAGTGATTACCCACCAATGTCTTGAACATACGGACTACTCCTGGAGTGGCTTGCCATTCCTTAACGACACTTGATGGACCGCCTTATGGCTCATCCATCTAGTCGGGTGTGAGGTTCCCGTTAGGTCGTTTGACCGCCTACACACAAACTTACACCTATATGATATGCGTGACGTAAGTCACACCTTATATGACGATATGTGATGATATGAAATGATGATGATGATATGATATGATGTTGCTAATATGATATGATGTTGATGATATGATATGATGTTGGTAATATGATATGATGTTGATGATATGATATGATGTTGATGATATGTAATATGTGCCTTTAATATGAAAAGCTGCTTTACCAAGTTTTAATGGGACAAATGATTTATTAACTTAGTGTTATCTTACTTAGCTAATTCGTTAGCTAACACTTGTTTCTTGAAATATGTTGTCCCCTCAGGTTTAGCAAGCTAGATGAAGTTTGATGGTGAATAAAGAGCGAGATGGGTGGATTATATGAAGACGCTTTAGTCACCCATAGGCGCTGCTCATTTTAGACATTTGTTCCTTTATGACATTTATGTTTTGATATGACTTGTATACGGTTGTTTTGTGTTGGGCAACCGTAGGATTTCCATTTATTCTATTTCTATGATGTGATGAGTAACACCACCTTTTATGAACAAATCAAACTAGATTTTATGGTTTGAACTTTTGAAATGTTTTTCCGCATTCTTTAACACCGTTAGGTGAAAAGTTTTTGGAAATCCACATTTTTAAAATGACGGGTGTTACAATAAGCCCTCTCAAATACTAAAATAATCATGCTACTCATATCAAATAGTACAGTATTCCCAACACAAACACAAACTCTCACTTTATACAGTCAGATAAACAAGTTCATATTGGGTTTGGATTTTTTAAACCATTAACGGGAGCATCCTATTGGTTTAAGTTAAACTATGTGGAGGTAGGAACTTCAAAACCATTATCAGCAAGATGAGTTAATCGTAGCTGTAAGTTTCTTATACTTACGTTTCTTTTCTCTAAAAGTTTGGAGGGGCTGAGAGGTCAAATATGTTTTCCGGCACTGGAAACTTACAGTAACTATGTTATCCGACAATGTAAACTTATAGGAACTGCACAAAAATTTGAAGGGGCCAGGACCCCTCCCTGCCCCTTATAAGTTCCGCCCTTACGTGCACACAATAACTTTTTGTGATTAGTTGACTGCATTCCGGCGCACTTACCCCTATATAATTACATACATCCATTCGGTGGCCTCTAGATGGGTGAACGTCAAATGATACATTTATTTTCAAACCAAGAAGTGAAAGACGTACATTCTGACACACCGATATGGTGTCAAAGAAGATTGTGGAAATATGCAAGTTTTGTTTTACATTTGAAACTTTTCTCATCATTTGGTTGTCAAAGGCGTGTAGTCAAATAGTTTTTGGCTATTTGCCTTTTGTTGAAATATTCGCTCATTTTGGATACTATATTATAAAAATAATAGCTCCAATGTTGAAAGTTACATGGAGGAAAATTTCTAAAATACTCTTAATGATTATTACACTATCAGTTATTTATCTTTTAAAATATCTCCATTAACCTTTTACATCAATTATACACACCACTCGGCGTCGCCTCTACCACTAACAGTCGTCCCCCACCACCACACCGTCGTCGCCATGAATACCACCACATTTTTTTTGGATATCGTGCTAGTTATATTATAATAACAATCACATCCTACACCACCACAAACAAAAGATTTTATTTTAAAATAAATAACCCTTTAAAATTAATGGGTGATATCACAAGGTTGATGTAGATTACGAAAACTTAACATGTATGCGTGTGACATCTTTAATCTTACATCACAAATTCACAATGGTAACCTTAATGTTTTTAAGGAACAGCTAGGCCGGTTCCATAACCAACGAAATGAATTGATGAAGGTGAAGGTGGAAGATTCATAGAAAAATTACATCTTTTTCACTAGGGATCGCAGGAGGGACATTGAAGGAGATATGGGCTTTTCATCAAGATCAATGCCTCTCTTTACATTTTGTCTACTTCAAGTAATAACATAGCATCCATAAAGTGATAAAGGGCCAAATTAAAACACTTTCACAACTCCTTTTCAGTAGAGGCTTGTGATGAATATATTTGAATTAACTATAGGGTATCCGCGTAAAACGGCGGCGGTGTAATGGTGGCGGCGACGGTGTGATGGTGGCGATGATGACGGTAGTGGCGTGGTTATTAATGTAAAAGTAATTGATATAAAAGGGCGTAATGTAGTTATTTTAAGGAGTTGAAATATATGTATATTATATTATTAATATTATTAAATATTTATATATATTAAGAATAATTACTTTTATATTACTTATGTCATTAAAACATAATTATGTTATTAAAATATTATAACTATATTAAGTGGAGATGTCTAAAATAATGCATATGTAAAGAGGGTAATATAGACTTTTCAATTTTTTGTCCATGGTTAGATAGTATAGATTGATAATACACTAACATTTTTGTATTTTACTAAGTCTTATAAGTAAAGACAGATAGGTAAATCTTAATTGACATTCATTTAACATAATCATATCATTGAAAAATGGCTTTTGAGCTAATTTTTATGGATGGGGATTCCCTCAAGTTACTTCCCTAACTTGAGTCAAGTTAAGAAAATTTTGATCCTTCGATTAAAATCAAGGGTCAAGATTCAATTATTATCTTTGAATCTTGGTCTTTAATTATAATCCAATAGTCACGATTTCTCTAATTTGACCCCTCAAGTTATTTTCAACTTGAGGGAATCCCCATCCAAGTTTTATATGTTCATCACGTATGTATTATTGACTAACGTATCTATGCAAGTGATTAAACTTTTAAGATTTACTAGATCAAGTGTTTAAGTGTGGTCGAAACCACTTTGACTATTTTTTTCCTTTGATTGTGTTTATTTTATCATTGTTGGAACTCACGTTATTTCTTTTGTTACTTGATTTTGATTTGTGATAAATTTATCTGCTATAAGAATATTCGTAATCGAACTAACCTTTCCACCTGCACTTTTCAAGCCACGTCAGCATCACATGCTCATCTTTTTCACTATTTTTTTCTTGCTTAGCCATTTATTTTCAAATTTATTTTTTCTCATTGACTTCGTCGTTTGTCAATATGTAAACACGTCTAGATAAAATGTAACTACATTTCGTTTTAGTTCCGAAACTAGTATAAAGTATGACATCGGACATCAGTGACGGAGCTATGTGGTGGCCAAGGTGATCGAGCATGACAACCCCACACTGTTTAAAAAAGTATATATTTCTAGTACTCTTTTTATGTATTTATTTAGTTTTAAAGGTAATTAGCAAACCCAAAATAGTGTAATTTAATTTTGTAGTTTAATTTTATATTTTTTTAGTCTCTATGGAGATATGGGACCAAGTTAGATTTTATACTCATATTTTAAAGATACAATAGAAAATTATTCACCTATGTTCTAACCAACCACATACGTTATACGTAATATACAATACAATATATATCAATGATCAAAGTTTAGATATGATTCGATCATGGTATTCTGGTCACTCTGCAGGTAACGGTTTCTTCGGCTTTTTCTCCACATCATGAGGAATGATGCTACTGAAATGACATCGTAACTTGGAATTGAGTCAAAATCAAGTGATGGGGAACAAATTCTATATATGTTGACCGTCTTTGTGAAGGAACAAGTCCTAAAATTTACATTTTACCAACTTCAATTCCTAAAAGTTAATGAGTGACACTGAAAAAGGTATCTCATCTCATAGTAGCTAGAATAAAAATAAAGTAACTTCCCTAGGCAAACATGTTCTGCCCATTATTGTATAAACGGACTTATCTTTCCCAATAAAGCAGTTTGTTGATTATTTTAAGTTGAATCGGTTACAGTTTGAGTTAGTTTCGTAACGATTTAAAATATAGTCGTAGTATTTTTTTTACCTAAAAGAAATAAATCAACGTTCTATTTGATTGACATGCATACGAGATATATATCCTAACTAGCAAAGTTGTTTTAAGAGTACTCGTAAATAGAATTCATCCTCTTATAATTAATAAAGTGTATTTATATCATGATTTTAGTAAGAGTTTTTATAAAGTGCAAGTTAAATATAAATTTCTATTTTTAGTAACAATTTTTGGAAATATGAGTTTTAGATATACTTTTTTTAAAAGTTAAACTTACCTTTGATTTTCTTTTATTTTATTTTTTAAAAAAGTATCTATATCATATCTATATCTATATCTATATATATACAAAAGTTAAATGAAAGTTGGTTCTTTGGCACTTCATTCATTAGGGTACTTAATGAGCTTAATTACTTTTGTTTAATTATAAATAATACATAAACATATAATATATATGAGTTTATTAAGTTTTTATAAGTAAGTCTTAATAACTCATTATCTAATTAATAGAGACCCTCAAAATATACCAACAGGCTCATTATAAAAAAATCTAATTAATAGAGTCCAGCCCAAGACAACGTAAGGGGGCTCTCTAGCGCGGACTCGGTTAAGACAACGTAAGCTAGATCCCCTGTTGCGAGCAAATGATCCACACCTTTCAAAAAAAAAAAAAAAGTAGAAAATACCAACAGGCTCATTTAAAAAAAATCCAACCATTCATATACTTCCCAAAGCTATACCAAACGGGCTACATTTAAAAAAAAAAAAAATATCTATATCTATATATATAGAAAAGTTAAATGAAAGTTGGTTCTTTGGCACTTCATTAATTAGGGTAGTTAATGAGCTTAATTACTTTTGTTTAATTATAATAATACATAAACATATAATATATATGAGTTTATTAAGTTTTTATAAATAAGTCTTAATAACTCATTATCTAATTCATAGTAGCTAGAATAAAAATAAAGTAACTTCCCTAGGCAAACATGTTCTGCCCATTATTGTATAAACGGACTTATCTTTCCCAATAAAGCAGTTTGTTGATTATTTTAAGTTGAATCGGTTACAGTTTGAGTTAGTTTCGTAACGATTTAAAATATAGTCGTAGTATTTTTTTTACCTAAAAGAAATAAATCAACGTTCTATTTGATTGACATGCATACGAGATATATATCCTAACTAGCAAAGTTGTTTTAAGAGTACTCGTAAATAGAATTCATCCTCTTATAATTAATAAAGTGTATTTATATCATGATTTTAGTAAGAGTTTTTATAAAGTGCAAGTTAAATATAAATTTCTATTTTTAGTAACAATTTTTGGAAATATGAGTTTTAGATATACTTTTTTTAAAAGTTAAACTTACCTTTGATTTTTTTTATTTTATTTTTTAAAAAAGTATCTATATCTATCTATATCTATATCTATGTCTATATCTATATCTATATCTATATATATACAAAAGTTAAATGAAAGTTGGTTCTTTGGCACTTCATTCATTAAGGTACTAAATGAGCTTAATTACTTTTGTTTAATTATAATAATACATAATTAATATATATGAGTTTATTAAGTTTTTATAAGTAAGTTAAATATAAATTTCTATTTTTAGTAACAATTTTTGGAAATATGAGTTTTAGATATACTTTTTTTAAAAGTTAAACTTACCTTTGATTTTTTTTATTTTATTTTTTAAAAAAGTATCTATATCTATATCTATGTCTATATCTATATCTATATCTATATATATACAAAAGTTAAATGAAAGTTGGTTCTTTGGCACTTCATTCATTAAGGTACTAAATGAGGTTAATTACTTTTGTTTAATTATAAATATACATAAACATATAATATTTATGAGTTTATTAAGTTTTTATAAATAAGTCTTAATAACTCATTATCTAATTAATAGAGTCCAGCCCAAGACAACGTAAGCTAGATCCCCTGTTGCGAGCAAATGATCCACACCTTAAAAAAAAAAACTCAACCATTTATATACCAACATTCAGCTGAATGTTCAATCAAAATGCAATCGGGAGATTATTTGGCTTCTGAAATCCTCATTGAATCAGATTCAAAATCTTTTGTTTTTGTCTGCATAATGAAAGCTACTGGTCTTTGTATTGCATTATGTATTTATTGTTAGCTTGATATCTATATGAGGTGACAAATCACACTCTCTTTATATTGATTATATGTTATTGTTTTCTTATTTTATAAGTCTATTGCTGCTACATTGTTTGTAATCTACCTGTTGAACGGTTAATCGTGGGAAACATTGATAATAATGGAGATGACTATACGTATATGAAGTTAATAAGTTGTTGATCTACCGAGGGCTTAGCATATTGTTTTATTTTGGATGATATTATTGAAAATGCATGTTAGAGGCCTTTTCCTGTCTAGGAATGAGATGAATGTACGAGCGATCAGAACTTTCTAATATAGGGAATATGAGTGTATTGTATCATCTGTACAACTTTAGTAGAATTAATTCAATTGAAAAAAAGGAGGGTAACTCTGTTATCAATTCATGCTATTTGCTAATGAGATTATGGTTTGTGATATATGCATATTCTTGCAACCTTCACCACCATTATATTAGATTATGTGGATTACTATCCTTTATTGTCATTTATAGGTGTTTGGATGATGTGGATTATTTCTTAGATTATGTGGATTATTATGTTACTCTATAAATGGCCGGGTTGCAACCCAATGCCCCCTGAATTTTGGTTTTTCCCATCCTGGTAATTGTATTGTTTTATAACCAGAAATCAATGCAGGAATGGATTTATTTACTTTTTTTATAATGCACAAATTAAGCCTATTAATATATTACTTCCCATTTATTATTAGGATTTATATTATGAAATCGCAGTTATTTTTTACAGTTAGGTGAGGAAGGCATGTGGGGACAACAACCTCAATTATTGGAGTTATGGTAGAATTCAGTCGTATTCACTCACGATTTGCTGGACTTATTTTGGGTCTAATCCTTGGATCCATGTCTCTTAGCCTTCTTGATCTTGAGGTGCTCATAAAGGCTGGTCAGCCTATTGATCGAAAGAATGCAGGTTAGCTAAGCTTCTGATCCTGAGTTTGATAGGTAGAGGTTTCTCTTTCCTTATTGAAGTATCATTTTGTTTTCATCAAGGTCGTATGTTAACCAATTATATGGGTACTTGGACGACGAGAAGATGATAGTTTGGTGATGTACATGGCAAAAAAGAACAGGATGGAATACTTTTAATGCAATCAAGTACATGTTTCAAGACTTCATGTTGTTACCTTATACTAACTTGGATCGTGTATATCGTGGAGTCTATCCTCTTACACTAACCCCATGAGTGCTAAGTTTTACAATAGTCTGTTTGTACCCTGCAAGCCGAGAGTGGACTATCCCTAACAAAGTTTGGGGTTTTAATTTGTCATATGTATAATGTGCTTATTATTTTACATCGTTTTCGTCATATGTTGTTGTATCTTTGTTTACATGAGGGTGTCTATTGTCTTGCTAAATATCTCACTTTCTGGTGCTTCTTTATGTTATGTGTTGTGGTAGGTTTAGGCCTTTAGGGTGCAACTTTATGTGACTGATGAGACCATAAGAAGCGTTGTGGTGATGTTTGATGAGGTTGCGGAAAAACTGCTCAAGAACTGCAAGTCCCTGTAGATGAGCAGCTTGAGGTATAGTTACGATTTCACATAGGTTACATGACTGACATGTTTATTGGTTTATTTCACCTGATCCGCCCGTTTTGCCTCTGGCTATTGAAGCACTGATTCACACAAAACACGTAGATGATGATTACATCAAGAACGCTGGTGGCAACCCGTATTTGGAAAATATATTGTGTGTAATGTTAACCAACTGTTTTAAACTTACGATGTGTGATTCTAAACATAGTTTTGTTAGTTGTTCATGATTTTTTCTTTGTTTTGGGTTGCATTCAATTAGGATTTGTGGGTTGATTGGGTCAAAAGTTCCTTCAAGTTTTGATTTAATAGTGTTGTCCATTTATATTTTATATTTGTGTTTGTAAGTTGAAATATAATAGTGTTCTCCACTTGCATACATATAGCGTTTGTCAAAGAAATAATTCAAGTCGTGCATCGCATGGGTCCTCACTCTATACAAAAAAGAATAGGTAAAGAAAACTTTACATATCCACACTATACCACAAAAAATGTTTTAAATACCCATAAATTAAAACTCGATCTCAAAGTAATAAGCAACCATTTAGAAGAAGCCATAAAGATGAGCGAGACATGATCACGGGTTGGTGTGAGACTTTCACAATCGTAAATTGCATTTTTGTGAAGTTTCACATTGGAGGCAGTGGCGTAGTTGTATACTTGTATTAACAACATGAAACCAAACCTACCATTTCAAAGTCTTTATTCTTCAACTTTGACCTTAAATATTTTTGTTTGTGTTGTATAATATTTGATGAAAGTTATATGAATTGATTGAGTTTTAGATATATTTTCATTGGGTATAATTTTCATCAAGTATTATATAACAAAAAAATATATATTTAAGGTCAAAGTTATAAAACAAAGACTTTGAATATTCAAGGTGAGACACTTCTAGTGGGACGGAGGGAGTATATATGTAGACCCTGGACCATCATATATCATCGCAGCCTTGGTGTACGTTCGCCAATGCTTAGGACAAAAAACTATTAGCCCACTGGAAGCACAAATCAAGCCGGTAGACCATGAGCCCACCCGCCACAACCAATAAAACGGCCAGGTTCCATTTTTGTTAGTCACAAGCAGAAAATAAATGAAGAAGCAAACAAGATAATACATAAATAAAAAGGATATTTACCAAAAGAAAAGTGAAGACAACTACTAAGGCAGGCGGTGGACTCTTTTATTAGGGAAGGGAAGAAGGGGCCTAAGCACGGCAGATGCCGTACACTTGAGTGGAAAAGGAAAGTCTCCAGAAAACTGTGAGTAAAAATATCGTGGTCTGAACTTGAAGCAAAAAAATAAAATCACATCTTTCGAAATATTTTACTTGGACCCATGTGAATTTGAAAGTTGAGATTGACTTTTGAAAGTCAAAGTTCGTAGTTTCTTTGTTTTCCCTAGGAAATTTGCTTACACATTACCCTATCCTTCGATTGTAACTTCCAATGTAGATGCTTAACCATTTTATATAGTCTTCATCGATCAATTACCCTCATATTTAAATTTTTGTTTAAACTCGAAATATTTGTATTATGTCACAGCGATAACTAAATGGAAAATCTTGAGATAACTAAATAGTAATACTTAAAAGACCGATCGATCGAGTAATTCATGATGCACGTTTTTTCTCATCTGTAGTCGACGAGCGATCGAGTATCTCATGTCGGTAAGATAACATTGAATTGAATGACCATATATATAGTACGTACTCTAGTTAGAATGCAATGAATGCATGAGTAGTCAAAAATCATCCTCCATCCATTTTCATATTCAACATTGTTGCTGCAAAATGTGAATTCTCTCCCATGTATGTTTAGCCCACAAATTAACATAAAAAGCAACTAAAGTGGTGCACATCCTGCAAAATTAATAACAGGAGTCAGGAGAGTGTTATATGTAAAACATGTACTATTTCAATTGTTACTGTTAAAAGTTATTATTTCGTAAATGAACATAATTTAATTAGCTGTGCGAACCATGTTATTAGTGTATATTTGGAAAAGATAGATATTTTTATGTTTATTTAATTAAATGAACAAATATATCTACGAGTCTCATAACTTTGTTTACGGTCATTGAACATGCTGTAAGTTGTTCATTAAAATACGTTTCGATATGTATACATATAAACACGAAAACATATATGTTTATTCAAATGTTCATACTCTTGTTCATGAATTACAAACAGATAATACAACCAAATCCCCGTCATTTTTTGTTTACGATTTAACTTTTAATTGCTAATTAACATATACATATAGTTTCCCGACCAAAAACGGTAAAACTTTTTATGACAATCAAAGTTCCAAAATAAAATCTTTGGTCCATGCCCTCTGTTGAGTTTGTCTGGATACATAACATTGCATATTTTTTTCTTACGTACAGGATCCATTAGCACCTGGCGATTTCATGTTGCTACACCTTGACAACATAAAATGTCATTTCTTATAACGTGTTTAACTTTTCCTAACTTAAATATAAAATAAAACAGAAAACCATTTATAATTCAATTTACTCAAATACCCCTCTCAACCATCTATTTATTCCCACCTTAACTCCCACTTCATTGCACCCCACTCTTCATTTCCATTTACAACACCTTCCTTCTTTTCTCTTGCATGCATTTCTCAAAAGGTACACCTTTTATTTATTTCTTTCTCTCAATTTTCAAGATTGTTTAAAGTAGTTACATTTTTGTAACATTAGTTTTATTTTATTTATTTTTTTTGTAGGAAAAATGGCTCTAATTGGGCTTTTGGCAATATTGGGTCTTCTCTCAATGGTATCTATCGTTCAAGGGAACAATAATGGAGGTTGGATAGATGCTCATGCAACCTTCTATGGGGGTGGTGATGCTTCAGGCACTATGGGTAAATACTAATTACTTAAATTTATTCACATATATGTAAATTAAATATAAAGTTGTTACTTGTTATGCACATTTTTATGCCTAGATAAACATTTAAAATAAAAACTTAATTAATTAATAGCATGACAACTAACAAACTTTTAAAAGGACAAATTTACAATAATAGCATGAACAGTGTTTAGAAGAATTTTATTTTGTACGGAGATACAAAACAACATATTTTATATTTTGGGCTTAGCGTGGATGCAGTTAACTGCATCATTTTTTTATGAAGTTACCTTAAAAATCAGGGTATAATATATCAATCATTTATATGATATGTGTGTGAGACTTCATCTATGAACTTTGCAGCATATTCGATTTTCCCTTATATTTTATCTTTATTATTATTATTTGTAAGTTATGACATAAATAAATGAAAAGTGTTAACTGGGGACTAAATTTGACATGCATTCAGGTGGGGCTTGTGGATATGGGAACTTATATAGTCAAGGATATGGTACAAACACAGCAGCACTAAGTACAGCACTATTCAACAATGGGATGAGTTGTGGAGCTTGCTTTGAAATCAAGTGTGCTAGTGACCCAAAATGGTGCCATCCTGGTTCAATAGTAGTCACTGCTACTAATTTCTGTCCACCAAACAATGCCTTGCCTAACAATAATGGAGGATGGTGTAACCCACCCCAACACCACTTTGATCTTTCTCAGCCTATTTTTGAGCATATTGCTCAATATAGAGCTGGGATTGTT
>CM067168.1:35734547-35747219 GCA_034093135.1 Erigeron breviscapus
TTTCGTTATCTGAAGGGTACACCCGATTTAGGTCTCTGGTATCCAAGGGATACTGGATTCAATCTAACTACATACTTAGATGCAGATCATGCTGGTTGTAAACTTGATCGCAAGAGCACTTCCGGTACTCTACAATTTTTAGGTGATAAAATTGTGAGTTGGTCATCCAAGAAATAGAATTGTGTATCACTATCAACGGCTGAAGCTGAATATGTAGCAGCGGCTAGTTGTTGTGCTCAAGTTTTATGGATGAAGACACAACTAACTGATTATGGTCTGAAATATGATCATATCCCTATCTATTGCGATTCTCAGAGTGCCATTGCCATTGCAGTCAACTCAGTAAACCACTCTCGATCAAAGCATATTGATGTTAGATATCATTTTCTCAAAGATCATATTGAGAAAGGTGACATCGAGCTCTATTTTGTGGGTACTGACTTTCAACTTGCAGATTTGTTCACAAAACCATTGGATGAAAAGAGGTTTAACTTTCTCATCTCCATGCTTGGTATGTTAAATCTTAAACCTTAAACTCTTTTTCCATTTGAAGGAATTCTTGACACATTCCAGAAAATCAAAATACAAAATTTGAAAAGAAAAAATCAAATACAAAATTACAAATTTTCAAAATAAACAAAAAGATTTTTATTTTCAGTGGCTTGCATATACTATGTATACAACCCGTTCTTAAATGATATATTTATTTGCAGAGTGTTTTTACATTCTAAGCTTTTGTTATTATACATACAAATTGATATAAGATAACAAGGAATCGAACGCCTTTGTGTACTTCCAAGTGTTCTTATATGAATATGTATGTGTGATAGCAATCAAGTTGTTCAAATAAAGTTTTCAAAACTCTCAATTGTTGATATGAGACGCAAAGGATCGAACGCCTTTGTGTACTCCCTTGTTGTCTCATCTTGAACAATTGCTTGGGTTAATTTTTGGCTTAAATGTTTTAATTGCCTCCAACGTGTTGTTGTAAGATGCGACGGATTGAACGCCTTTGTGTACTCCCTAGCTGTCTTACTATCAACATTGTTGTTGAAGCAAAACTTTATGTTTTTCAAATAAAAATTTTGTTCACAATAGACTCTCAAATGTTTGATCTCACAAAACCAATTTTTGCTCCACCTTTCTATGAAAATTTTTGATCTATTCTTGCATAGATTAAGGAGGAGTTTGTGATTTCAAACACTTTCAAAACTTCAAATGTGTGCCAAATTTTTTTCCACACATTTGATGTTTTTCCAATGATTTTTAATCAAATGGAGTTCGGTGATTAGTTTGCACATGAGTGATAAGTATTTCTCAAAATTTACTCCATGAATTTCATCATCGCCGATGAATTCTAACCCCGGAGTATTCACTTCTTTCATTAGATAGTGAGGGTATTTTGAGTGATGTTGTTTTCGTGCAAATAGGATGGAGGGAGTAAAGTTGAAAAGTGAGAGGGTAAGGTGATATGATGTGAGAAAGGGCTAAAAGAAACAAAAGCCCTCCCCAAAATTCTCAAAAAGACGGGTAAACACGTTCCTATCGGATTTCATTTGTTGAAATTTCGATATTGAAGAAGTCTTCATGGACCCAGTGAAGCAATGCACATCTTTTCCTAACCACTCAAGTGTTTCTTAACAAATACTTGTTTCATTTCTCACGGAGATTTTCACATTTCTATTGACTCTTCATTTGGAAGATGTTGATATTGAAAAAGGGCGACATTCTGCTCCAGTCCCCGACTTCATTTCGCTCACGATGTGTCTAGAGCTATCTGGTTTGGTCATTAATTTGATCATCATTCATTTTTTTTGAACACATTCGAGTCATATCTTTGTGATCATATTGCTTATCTTTGTGATAAAGCCGGAACATTCGTAGTGATATCTTAATTGATATTCCACGATGATCGAATGGAAATCCTACCAATGCTAACATCTTTTCCAACGTTGAACGTAGGTCTCATAATTACATTTATGTGATTATTGAGTTAACAAGAAGTCTAAGTGACCTCGGTTTTCCCTAAAAAGTCTTTAAGGATAAAATTGTGGTTATCAAATGCTTCGGTAGTGTTAACCATGATTTATATTCTTTGAAGCAATCTCGTGGTTGCAAAGCCGCAGATCGAACTATGTTAGAGAATTGTTTAGTGCATATCTCGATGATACATAGGAAATCCGACAAATGTTATACATCTCAATCGGTCATTTCATTAATCCTTTCGATTTTTGAACATGCTAACGGATCATTCTTATCCGGTATCATTTCTCTTCACACAAACACAGAAAACAACAACACCATAATATAACGTTTGTCCCAACAACTTCAATCTTACGTTTTAGTCACTCCTAGGATCTATTGGGTAGGACTAATGGTTTGGGTTGTTGTTTTGATGGTTGACATTTCTTCATAAGATTATGTTTTCTTTTTGACTTTTAATCAATCAAATTTGTACATAATGACATTGGTTCCCAATTTTGTCATTATGAGGGGGAGAAAATATTATGATTGATTTACTGATTGATAAGGAAACAAGGAGAATAGTTTGTAGTTGGTTGTTTTCAATCGGTTTTTAGGCTTATCAAAGTTCTAGGCTTATCAAAGTTTGTGTATAGGGGGAGAAAATTATTCATGATGTGACAATAGTTTCAGATTTTCACTAGACTTTAGTTGATTGAGATTTTGATTTTAAAAAAGGGGAATCTGAATTGATGTCAAAGATAAGAATGAAACCAAAGATGAAAAGATTTTCACTCAAGATGCTTCAAAAGTCCAAAGATGCTCCAAAAATATTTATACTCATGGATTGAGGGGGAGCATAATTACTTCATAAGAATTTCATTCAAACTTCATTCAATTGCTTACTCTCCAAAGTGTTCGAATTGATATGACAAAGATCAAAGCTTCAAAAAGGATCAGAGATTGGTTAGAAGATTCAAGTCAAAGAAGTAAAAGCTTTAACAGAGTCTTCATCAAACACACTTCATTCAAGATCTTCAAGTCATACAACAACATTTTGTTCAAGAAACTCCAATGCATACATAAAGGGGGAGAGTTCATATTCATGATACTTCATTCCAAGAAGATGAAATTCATTCAAGAATTAAAACTGAAGAATCGAAAAGTTGAATTTCACTCAAGAATCGAAGATTGAAACATTCGAAACCAAGATTCATACCTTCCGCATTTCAAAAGACAACTCTGATTCATGATTCAACAATTCTCGAAGATTCAAGTCACACACATTTGTTCGACTTCATTATTCTCTTTATTCAAGACTCATACGCATTCATCATTCTCTGTTCTAAAAGAACATTGAGAATCCTCACATGATTTAACTTCAAGAAGTCCAAGACCAAAACCAAGACTGAATCAAGTTCTCCAAAGACAAAAGATAAAGCTTTGAAGACTTGTTTCAACACACCAATTGTCTTCACCACCGGGCTCATCAAATTCATTCCTACAAGACAATATAACACGTACTTAATTACAATGTATCACTAAGGGGGAGAATGTTAGAAATCCAAAAATAGTGATAAATTGTAATCTAGATTAGAGGAATTTCTTGTTATTAATTCATAGATAAATGATTACTAAGGTTGAGGGGCTAATTGTGACAATTAGCATAATTGTATAATTAGACTATAAATAGCCCTCTCATACCTTAGAGATCATAACTTTCACATAACCTTTGTATAACTTTTCCATAACTTTTAATACCAGTAACACACACACATTTTTACATACGATTCTCTCTCAAAACATACACAAACACTAAGAACACACACTATCCAAACCACCATTGATGAATTGAATTCAGTGATAGAAATCGTGTTATAACAACTTGGATGTGAAGGCTAGAAATTTCATTGTCCAGGCTGTGCCCAAAGACCTTTACCATTCTATTAAAATGTGCTCTACAGCAAAGAAAATGTGGTGTACATTGACTGTTATGTTTGAGGGTTGCTCTACCTCCATGGAATCAACAATAACCACTTTAACCAGGAGGTATGAGAGATTCTTTTCTTTGAGAAATGAATCCTTGACTGACACTCATACCCTTTTTAATGCTTTAGTTAATGATTTAACTGCTGTTGGAATAACTAAGAAAAATGAGGTTTTAAAGAGTAAATTTCTTGATTCATTACCACCTAAACGGAATAACTATATTTCTTCTGTTAAGTTGAGTTATGTTTATCATGATCTTGATCTCCTTGGTCTTTTTGGTTTGCTTCATAACCAAGAATGTTCAGAGGCTGAAAAATTGATTGCTATGGGTGATTCTTATAGTCAGCCTGCTGCTGCACTTGTTGCTTCTATGTCTGAACATCCCAGCTCAATAAGTAATGAGATCATTCCTTATGTTGATGATGATGTTCCTGTGATGTCTAACACTAACTCTGTTTGTGCTGAATCTGAATGTGATGAATCTGATGGTGATGAGCTAGCTAATGAAGTAGCTATGCTGGCTGATAGGATCAGAAGGAGATCCTTTGGTAAGTTTAAAGGAAAAGGAAAAGCTGGGCAATATGATAAGACCAAGAAGTCATTTGACATGTCCAAAGTCACTTGTTACAAATGTGGCAAAACTGGACACATGGCTGGTGATTGCAGATCCAAAGAGTCTACTCAAGCTGTGCTATTCAAAGGTGGTAGAAGTGAAAAGTACTCAAAGCTCAAGACAAAATACAAAGCCCTGAAAGCACAAGTAGCTAAGCTGAGTGAGAAGGTGAACAAAAATGAGGTTTTAAAGAGTAAATTTCTTGATTCATTACCACCTAAACGGAATAACTATATTTCTTCTGTTAAGTTGAGTTATGTTTATCATGATCTTGATCTCCTTGGTCTTTTTGGTTTGCTTCATAACCAAGAATGTTCAGAGGCTGAAAAATTGATTGCTATGGGTGATTCTTATAGTCAGCCTGCTGCTGCACTTGTTGCTTCTATGTCTGAACATCCCAGCTCAATAAGTAATGAGATCATTCCTTATGTTGATGATGATGTTCCTGTGATGTCTAACACTAACTCTGTTTGTGCTGAATCTGAATGTGATGAATCTGATGGTGATGAGCTAGCTAATGAAGTAGCTATGCTGGCTGATAGGATCAGAAGGAGATCCTTTGGTAAGTTTAAAGGAAAAGGAAAAGCTGGGCAATATGATAAGACCAAGAAGTCATTTGACATGTCCAAAGTCACTTGTTACAAATGTGGCAAAACTGGACACATGGCTGGTGATTGCAGATCCAAAGAGTCTACTCAAGCTGTGCTTCAAAGGTGGTAGAAGTGAAAAGTACTCAAAGCTCAAGACAAAATACAAAGCCCTGAAAGCACAAGTAGCTAAGCTGAGTGAGAAGGTGAACAAAAATGAGAAGAGTCTGGTAGCCAAAGACTGGGCTGAAAGTGCTACTTCATCTGATGATGAATTGTACAAAGATGCCAAGTGTTTTATGGCCAAGGAAGCCACTCAAAAGTTTGCTGAAGATCTGGTTAAAATTCAACAGCAATCTGAGTCAGCTCACCAGGCATCCACCAGTCAGACTGCTCCACCTTGTTATGCCTGAGATTTTCACCTCCAAGATCTTCGGGTCCAAGATCTTCGTGGTCCAAGATCTTCGTGGTTCAAGATCTTGGGGCTCTAAGATATCTGACCGTTATTACTTTGACTTAGTAGTACAGGAACAGGTAAAACGGAAGACTTGCCCCCAAAGTCGGAATTTATGGTTGAAAACGTGTGGAAATGGCTCCACAACGTCCATTTATCAAGTCATGAAGTCAAGGAGAACAACCTGCTCAAGATCCCTGATTTCCAGCTCAAGATCCCAGATTTTTAGGATAGTTAGTTAGATATTTTCTCTATAAAAGGGGCAAGTGATTGATAGGCAAAACCACTTCGACTTATCTCTGAAAAAACACTCTTTTCTCTCTATTTTCTTCTGTAAACACATTACACTTATCACTTTTCATCATTGTAACACTTAGATCAATCACTTGGGCTCTCGAATTGTAATTAACTTCGATTTATAATAATAAAAGTAGCACTGGAGGGACGATTGCTTCCTCCCGGGGTTTTTATGCCGGCAATCCAGAAGGATTAAGGGCTTTTCCTCGTCAACAAATCATGGTGTTCTTACTCCTTTTATGCATTTTACTTTATATATATTTTATATAGCGTTTTTCTTACGATTATTGCTCATATCTTTACATTTTGCTTACTTTTGATCAACTTTTACAAAGTAATCTTTTTATTTACATTCAAGTACTTTAGTTAATCATATTCTAGGCATTTATATTGTTTTTCAACGAATTATTAAGTATTATTACGTTTTAACGTTATTTATTCAAGATCTTGGCACTCTATTTGTTCATTTGTTAAGTTTTTTAAGTAGATCTTTATTTTTACAGTCTTAAATTGACAAAAACAATCATTTTAGCTTTATTTTACGTGATTATTCAATATTTAGCAAATACGTTACATTTTCGCAATTACTTTAACATCTCAGTATACTGACCTTTCAAGATCTTTAAGCACACAACCTCACGAACGAAAGTTTGGTTACATAATTAATCTAGGTCTTCAACGTAGATTATCTTAGGTAAATTTTTGACCAAAACAGTTTGGCGCCCACCGTGGGGCAAGTGGTGCTTTTCTCAAATTTTTCTTTAAATTTGCGATTATATTATCTTACAAAACTAATTGCGAAAATGTCATTTCAATCCAGATCTTCTTCTTCTTTTTTATCATCTTCAATTTCTGGGACAGATAACTCTCCTCTTCATATCCAATCATCTCAGGAGGAAGATGGTGATTCGGCCAAGATATTGACATCCAGGATAACTATGTTGGATCCCATTGTTTATTCTAACCAAGATCTTGTTTCTATGATTTTTCAAATTAAAGAACAGGTTCAAATGATGATAGAAATGCAAAGATCAAGAACCAGAATGCCGTTTGAAGCAACAACCACATCTTCGCATCCCGAGATCTTGGACTCTGATGTCATGGAATCTTCAAGCAATATCAAGGAGACATTCTAACCAGGCAGCCGCCATTTTTGATGCATCATCCAACTGAGGCTCTCAAGATCTTACCAAATCGGGATCTGACGTCACTCAGATCTTAAAACTCCGGATCTTAAAGCTCAGGATCTTAAAGCTCAGGATCTTAAAGCTCAGGATCTTAAGGCTCAGGATCTTAAAGCTCAAGATCTTAAAGCTCAGGATGTTAAAGCTCAGGATCTTAAAGCTCAGGATCTTAAAGCTCAGGATCTTAAAGCTCAGGATCTTAAAGCTCAAGATCTTAAAGCTCAAGATGTTAATGCTCAGGATCTTAAAGCTCAGGATCTTAAAGCTCAGGATCTTAAAGCTCAGGATCTTAAAGCTCAGGATCTTAAAGCTCAGGATCTTAAAGCTCAGGATCTTAAAGCTCGGGATCTTAAAGCTCAGGATCTTAAAGCTCAAGATCTTAAAGCTCAGGATCTTAAAGCTCAGGATCTTAAAGCTCAGGATCTTAAAGCTCAGGATCTTAAAGCTCAGGATCTTAAAGCTCAGGATCTTAAAGCTCAGGATCTTAAAGCTCAGGATCTTAAAGCTCAGGATCTTAAAGCTCGAGATCTTAATGCTCAGGATCTTAAAGCTCAGGATCTTAAAGCTCGGGATCTTAAAGCTCAGGATCTTAAAGCTCGAGATCTTAATGCTCAGGATCTTAAAGCTCAGGATCTTAAAGCTCAGGATCTTAAAGCTCAGGATCTTAAAGCTCCGGATCTTAAAGCTCGGGATCTTAAAGCTCAGGATCTTAAAGCTCGAGATCTTAATGCTCAGGATCTTAAAGCTCAGGATCTTAAAGCTCGGGATCTTAAAGCTCAGGATCTTAAAGCTCGAGATCTTAATGCTCAGGATCTTAAAGCTCAGGATCTTAAAGCTCAGGATCTTAAAGCTCAGGATCTTAAAGCTCAGGATCTTAAAGCTCAGGATCTTAAAGCTCAGGATCTTAAAGCTCAGGATCTTAAAGCTCAGGATGTTAAAGCTCGAGATCTTAATGCTCCGGATCTTAAAGCTCAGGATCTTGAAGCTCCGGATCTTAAAGCTCAGGATCTTGAAGCTCCGGATCTTAAAGCTCAGGATCTTAAAGCTCCAGATCTTAAAGCTCAGGATCTTAAAGCTCAGGATCTTAAAGCTCCGGATCTTAAAGCTCAGGATCTTGAAGCTCCGGATCTTAAAGCTCAGGATCTTAAAGCTCCAGATCTTAAAGCTCAGGATCTTAAAGCTCAGGATCTTAAAGCTCAAGATCTTAAAGCTCAAGATGTTGATGCTCAAGATCTTAAAGCTCAGGATCTTAAAGCTCAGGATCTTAAAGCTCAGGATCTTAAAGCTCAGGATCTTAAAGCTCAGGATCTTAAAGCTCAGGATCTTAAAGCTCAGGATCTTAAAGCTCAGGATCTTAAAGCTCAGGATCTTAAGGCTCAGGATCTTAAAGCTCAAGATCTTAAAGCTCAGGATGTTGACGCTCAGGATCTTAAAGCTCAGGATCTTAAAGCTCAGGATCTTAAAGCTCAGGATCTTAAAGCTCAGGATCTTAAAGCTCAGGATCTTAAAGCTCAGGATCTTAAGGCTCAGGATCTTAAAGCTCAAGATCTTAAAGCTCAGGATCTTAAAGCTCAGGATCTTAAAGCTCAGGATCTTAAAGCTCAAGATCTTAAAGCTCAGGATCTTAAAGCTCAGGATCTTAAAGCTCAGGATCTTAAAGCTCAGGATCTTAAAGCTCAGGATCTTAAAGCTCAGGATCTTAAAGCTCAAGATCTTAAAGCTCAGGATGTTAAAGCTCAGGATCTTAAAGCTCAGGATCTTAAAGCTCCGGATCTTAAAGCTCGGGATCTTAAAGCTCAGGATCTTAAAGCTCGAGATCTTAATGCTCAGGATCTTAAAGCTCAGGATCTTAAAGCTCAGGATCTTAAAGCTCCGGATCTTAAAGCTCGGGATCTTAAAGCTCAGGATCTTAAAGCTCGAGATCTTAATGCTCAGGATCTTAAAGCTCAGGATCTTAAAGCTCAGGATCTTAAAGCTCCGGATCTTAAAGCTCAGGATCTTAAAGCTCAGGATCTTAAAGCTCAGGATCTTAAGGCTCAGGATCTTAAAGCTCAAGATCTTAAAGCTCAGGATGTTGACGCTCAGGATCTTAAAGCTCAGGATCTTAAAGCTCAGGATCTTAAAGCTAAGGATAATGAGGAATATCCTAAGGATAAATGACTATCATTTTTCTGTTGACATTTCAGGTCTAATTTTTGCAATGTATGAACTTGGGAACAAAGTGAGATGGCCAAAAGTGAAAAATAAAAATCCTAAACGGAGCGGAAAACTCGATTGGTGCGCTTTTCTCAAGGATTCCAGCCACATGACTAAAGACTGTCTTACTTTAAGGAAAGAAGTAAGCATTCTCGTGAGCAAAGGGTACCTCGATGAGATCTTGAGTAGAAATGAGACGTGATCTCTACGTGAATAACATCAAATGCCAAGTAAGAATTTATCATATGCGGAAACGAGGTATTCTCTTCTTAAAAACATTACTTTATTATTACTTATATCTTCTATAAAATATCGGCAATATTTGAAATGCATGCTACATTTATAATGGCTAATAGCTTACAAAATACAGTAGAAACCTATATATAGGGCAGAATGAACGTTAAAAACTCAAAAAAAAAAAAAGATTCTATTTACTTGTTAATTGCTATTTTAATGGGAACTAAATATTATAATATTTTAAGCAGAAGACTTGGTCACGAGCACAAACACTTAAATCACTTTTGTTCGTTATCAATCAATTTTCAAATAAAATAGATTGCTGAAAAGTAGGGGGTTTAGTTATTTCTTATTTACTTTAATGGTACTGGCCGGTATACATATTAA
Source organism: Erigeron breviscapus (assembly GCA_034093135.1). NCBI lineage: Eukaryota > Viridiplantae > Streptophyta > Magnoliopsida > Asterales > Asteraceae > Erigeron > Erigeron breviscapus. Next base: position 35,744,454 of record CM067168.1, read on the forward strand.
CCACGTTTAGATAAGTCATGTAACAACCACCCCGCTTTAATTGGAGAATTTACGCGGCTACGTTTAAATAGGAGTTCAATTGAATGATCCAGATTCAATAAAAATAACACTCACCGGTGGCAATATATATATATATATATATATAATATTTTATAGATTACATAGTAACTAGAAATCACCAATAGGATGGCTGCATGATTCACTTGTGATTTAGAATATGATCTTAGAACGATAATAGAATCCCATATATTAGTAAACTTGTGACTGATTTTAGTAGTGATCTCTAACAATAAATAAATTTTGAAAATCTACTAATAGAAGTAGACAAATAAAAAGAAAAAAGATTAGATGTCATACTAAAATTTTCACAGGGGACATAATACCCCAATTTATTAGATGTTATTAAGCGAAATTTAATATAAGGAGTTGATAATACGATTATAATTAACTTGGAATATCAATTTCCAAAAATCTTTGAATACATGATTAATTTCTATTTTGAAATTTCCTTAGTTATTAAAAATATATTATTATTATTATTATTATATTATTATATTATTATTATTATTATTATTAGTAATGAAATTTGTGAAAATTTTCAATCTTTGACTTTGTTATGGGTGAAATTTCAGGTGTCAATATCTTGAAGGTCCAAGATCTTGATGTCCCAGGATCTTGACATAGTAGAATATTCTGATTACTTATTACTAATTTGCTAACGATATACTTCAAGTATTGTTGTTGTTTCCACGTGAGATAAGCATACAGGTACTGGAATATTCAATACAGGGCTAAGCAAAATACCTCTAACGGTATAAAAAGGATTTCGCACATGGTATAACTCTTCAACACGCAAAGAAGACTTAGTCTGCCAAGATAATCGGACTTCAAGTTGATTTCAACATGAGGAGAAAAGCTTCAACGGTCACTTGACTGAGCAAGATCCTCCACAACGTTCGATTACTGAAGACCAGGAAGATTCCTACAATATCGTATAATCAGTTAGATCCTAGGTCTATATAAACGAAGGAGGCTGATCGATTTAGGCATTCAATCTCATTTTATTTTTCTGCTCATTACTCACTTGTATACACACACAGAGCTTTCGTTTACTTTACACTTAGAAACATCGATCAACCGAATTCCACCATTTGTAAACATTTAACAAACATTAATAAGAGAACAAAGGCAGGGACGATTGCTTCCTCCCGGGGTTTTTATGCCGACAATCCATAAAGGATTAAGGGCTTTTCCTCGATAACAAATCTCGGTGTTCTTGTTCTCTACTCTTTACTTTAACTGCATTATTTATAAGTTCTTTACTTTGATTTGCATTATTTATCATTATTGCTTTCATTTCGATACTTATCATTCTGATCTTTATCAATTGACACCTTTATTCTTAGTTTAGTCGACATAATCATTCTTCAAATCTTTCTTTTTAAACGCATCTTTGAATCTCAAACCTATTTTACAAGCCCTTAACCTCACGAACGAAAGTTTGGTTACATTATTAATCTAAATCTTTATCGTAAATTATCTTAGGTAATTTTTGACCAAAACAATTTGGCGCCCACCGTGGGGCAAAAGGTGCTTTCGATCGATTAAAAACTCTTTTGATTTTTATAAGAACTGATTTTTCGAAATTAATTCCGATAATGTCGACTCAACCAACTAATTCTTCACAAAACACTCATGCTATTTCTTCTTTTATGATGCCTCCTCCTCCAGGAAATAATTCATATCGAAGGAACAAGAATAATGCTGCTCGAATTCCAAATCAAAGCAAAGACAAGGGACCAGCTGATCAAAGTGACGAATTCAATATCACTGGCGATACACCAGCAAGAAATCCGTCTCAAACTTATGATGGATCTGGATTAGCGAGAGGATCAGACTTTTTCAACAATCAAGGCTATGATCCATATAATATTGGATCCAAGGAAGCTGCTCAAAACATCAACGATGAAGAAGTCCCTAATCTACTTTCTATTTTGCAGAAATTAACTGACACTGTTGCAGCGAATCAAGAACTCAATCAGGCTCAATTCAGAATTTTGGAATCCAGAATTACAGAAAATAGACCTCCAATCACACCAAGGAATTTGTTTTCCACTCCAGGAGCATCTGTAGCCCCTGGATCTGCGCCGTTTAACACGTCATTCCCAACTGCAACTCAGAATTTTGGGAACAATATTCCACAAAATACTCATGCTGTTGGAACGTCTGCCACCATGGGTGCAGGTTTGCATAATTCTAATAATTATAATGGATCATTTGCTTTTACTAACTCATCGCAGGGACAAGGATCAAACGAATATATTGCAAGAGAGTTCCAGAGGCTCAAAGACATGATCTCTAGCGTTCCTGGATTTTGTAATCTAATTTGAGAGGTCAACCCTGCATCATACCTTAAATAGATATCGTGAGAGGATCACAAATGTAGAGATCCCAAAGAAGTTCCAGGTTCCAAATATGAAGCCATATGATGGAACTACTGACCCTCAAGAGCATATCGCGCTATATTTGGAAAAGATGGAGACTGTACCTATTCCATCCATCAAGAGGGAAATTGTCCTATTTGTCGCCGTTGTAAAAGGGCGGGACATCTGGAGAAGTTTTGTAAGGGCAAGGCACCAGCTCAATGCTACGAATGTGGGAGCGAAACCCATCTGCGACCTGCATGTCCAAGACTCAATCTGAACCCGAACAACAATGCAATAGTCCCAGTAAGGAACCATGCGGGGAATAATCAAGCAAGAAATC
>CM067168.1:35748219-35814928 GCA_034093135.1 Erigeron breviscapus
TAATCATTTTAATGGGACATACGCTGCAAAAAGTGAAAAATTGATGCAATACTTAGAAATTGTGAAAAAATTAGCTGAGAATTTTGATTTATTTGATATAGAACAAGTGCCTAGAGAAGAAAATACTGAGGCTGATGCTTTAGCAAATCTAGGATCAACACTTAAGATGTCACCTGAAACTAGGATTCCTATAATTCATGTGTTACATCCTGCCATAGAATCGACTAATATATTGGCTGTTCAAGATACAGAAACAGAAAATTCTTGGATTACACCGATAATGGAATATTTAAACAATGGGACAATCCCTAAAAATGAAAACCCAAGGAACTTTCTCATGAAAACGGCACATTATTCTATGATAAATGGTATTTTGTATAGAAAATCTCTTGCAGGACCATATCTTAGGTGCTTAGAATTTTCTGAGACCAATGAGGTTCTTAAGGATATACACGAAGGAGAATGTGGAAATCACACAGCTGGAAGATCTTTATATTCAAAGATCTTGAGAACAGGTTATTATTGGCCAACTATGAAACGAGACGCAGAAGAATATGCAAAGAAATGTGATGCTTGTCAACGACATAGCAACATTTATCATCAACCAGCAGAACCCATGTATCCAGTTCTATCACCATGGCCATTTATGAAATGGGGAATGGATATTGTTGGGCCAATGACAGAATCTTCAGCTGGAAAGAAATATTTCCTGGCTATGACAGATAATTATTCGAAATGGATTGAAGCTGAAACATATGCCAAAATTCAGGAATCACATGTCATATCTTTCATCAAGAGAAATATATTGACAAGGTTTGGAGTTCCAGCGGAAATAATTTGTGATAATGGGTCACAATTTATAGGAAAAAAGACTACAAACTTTTGTGAAAGATGGGGTATTAAGATGATTACTTCTACTCCAGTTCACCCACAAGCTAATGGACAGGCGGAATCGAGCAACAAGATTATTATGAATAACCTAAAAAAGAGATTGGGACAATCCAAAGGAAAATGGGCTGAAGAATTGCCATTTGTCTTATGGGCTGATCGAACAACTTCGAAGAGTGCTACTGGACAAACTCCATTTTCACTTGTATTTGGAGCTGAGGCAGTTCTACCCACTGAGATGGATCTACCTACTGCTAGAATTAGTTTTTTAACTTATGAGAAAAATAAAGAGCTGTTGCTAGAAGATTTGGAAGCTGTAACTGAGTTACGAGAAAGGACCAAGATAAGAATAGCAGCTTATCAACAACGAATCGCCAAGTCTTATAACAAAAATTTGAGATTGAGGCGGTTTCAAGTTGGTGATTTGGTTCTTAAGAAGGCTTTAATCAAACCAGATGGTAAGCTAAATCCAAAATGGGAAGGTCCTTATTTAATCGAAGCAGAGGCTGGAAAAGGATCTTATTGGCTTCAAGATTTACAAGGTAACTTGGTTCCAAGAGCTTGGAATGCCGTTCATCTCAAGATTTATCATGTGTAATTATTTTGTCTTTCGACAAAATCAAGGTTTTTTTACCCTTATTTATATTTACATTTTACTTATTATTGTTCTTTCCAAAATGATGATACTGACTTGGGCGTCGGAGTGGCGTTAGCCAAATGGCTAACGTCAGTTTCTAAGATTTGTGCTTTGTAGATCTCAAAGGATAATCAATATCATCAAACACATGCATTACAACGTGGAACAAGGTCTTCACCTTTTGGCTTTCACGCCAACTTTTGGTTGAAGGTTTTCACCTTCTCATAAATTCGCCCGTGTCGCACGCTAATTAATTTCACGGCTGAAGGGTTAAATTCCAAGGTCGTTGAAATTAATTCTGTTGGTTGTCGATGTTACCATCGATCTCCCGAATTGGCTAACCACGCCATCTCCCGAAATTGGCTAACCACGCCTCCCAAACAAGTTCAAGATATTGAGACCCCCTCTATATATTGAACACTCATGTCCCTAGAGAATCTTAAAATTAACCCCCTTCTTAATTTTAATCCCCTCCAAAAAATCAATCCACTCCCACACATATTATTGCAGGAATAAATGTTGGAGACTGACAACAATTAAAGATACTTCACACCAGAGATCATAGCCAATAAGTGGGATCTTAATTACCTATAAAAGGTGCATGTATCTTACTCTTTAATTACTACTTTGATTTGATTACTTACTGTTGATGTAGTCGAATAAGTCAAGTATAATTATTAACTGACATGTGACGTCATTAAATTGATTAGTCATTTTCCGTTTTTACCCTCAATAACACTTTTGATTATTGAATTTGAAATAAAATAGATTAAAAGACGGTTTTCATTCATTCAAAAGTTATTTACAAAAAACTACTCGAAAGCAGTTTTACAACCATAATTGATCATTCCAGATCAATCTCTCCCCTCCTAAATACATTGTTATTTTACATTTCACATCCCCTATCGATTCATCTTTTCTAACCAACAAAAGAGTTTAAAATGGGATCTTGCCTTTGCATTATATCCTTCATCGCTCACAAAAAAACTTCTTATTCAGAGATACTAGGCTTTAGCGTTTTGGCGACCCTTAGGTAGATCAAATCCACCTTCGCCATTTGAAGTTCTTCTTTGGTTTTAGCCAACTCTGTTTCTAACTCCTTTATCCTTGACGCCTGAGCTTTTCTTGACTCTAAGAGCCATTGAATATACTGATTCTGGCTTTTCAGTTCCTCATCCTTGATCCTTGCAACTTCCATATGTGCGTATCGCATCTGGGAAAAACACTATAGAAAAAGATAAATTTAGTTTTCGAAAAATACGAATAAAACCAAAATGATTTATCTTACGTGAAGAAGTCTTTTCTCTGATTTATTAACACCCCAATCGACTCTTGGAGGATCTTGGATTTGAAGATGAGATTGGCCACTTGTAACTTCGGACATTGTGGTATTGTGAGAGTTTATGGAAACTGAAAGTATAATGAGTACCTTTTTGAGCATGAAAATTATTTGTGATTTTCGAAATGAGAAAACTTTTGGATTATATAGAAGGGTGAAAAGATGGAAATGAACCGACGAGTAGTTACCTATCGAATCAAGACTCTTGGTTATCCAACTTACACGCGTCTTATCTTAAAGGTAGTTTCAAAATTTACTAATTGACTCCGGTCAAAGCTTTTTCTAGAAGATTCAAAGTTATTTTTACAAAATAGATTTTATTTAAATAACTTTGGGGACAATTGTTATGGGTGAAATTTCAGGTGTCAATATCCTGAAGGTCCAAGATCTTGACGTCCCAGGATTTTGATATAGTAGAATATTCTGATTACTTATTACTAATTTGCTAACGGTATACTTCAAGTATTGTTGTTGTTTCCACGTGAGATAAGCATACAGGTACTGGAATATTCAATACAGGGCTAAGCAAAATACCTCTAACGGTATAAAAAGGATTTCGCACATGGTATAACTCATCAACATGCAAAGAAGACTTAGTCTGCCAAGATAATCGGACTTCAAGTTGATTTCAACATGAGGAGAAAAGCTTCAACGGTCACTTGACTGAGCAAGATCCTCCACAACGTTCGATTACTGAAGACCAGGAAGATTCCTACAATATCGTATAATCAGTTAGATCCTAGGTCTATATAAACGAAGGAGGCTGATCGATTTAGGCATTCAATCTCATTTTATTTTTCTGCTCATTACTCACTTGTATACACACACACAGCTTTTGTTTACTTTACACTTAGAAACATCGATCAACCGAATTCCACCATTTGTAAACATTCAACAAACATTAATAAAAGAACAAAGGCAGGGACGATTGCTTCCTCCCGGGGTTTTTATGCCGGCAATCCATAAAGGATTAAGGGCTTTTCCTCGATAACAAATCTCGGTGTTCTTGTTCTCTACTCTTTACTTTAACTGCATTATTTATAAGTTCTTTACTTTGATTCACATTATTTATCATTATTGCTTTCATGTCGATACTTATCATTCTGATCTTTATCATTTGACACCTTTATTCTTAGTTTAGTCGACATAATCGTTCTTCAAATCTTTCTTTTTAAACGTATCTTTGAATCTCAAACCTATTTTACAAGCCCTTAACCTCACGAACGAAAGTTTGGTTACATTATTAATCTAAGTCTTTATCGTAAATTATCTTAGGTAAAATAAAACAAGATCAACAAAAAACAAAAAAAAAACAAAAAAAAAAAACAAAAAAAAAAAAAAAAAAATAACAAAAAAAACAAAAAAAAAAAACAAAAAAAAAAAAAAAAACAAAAAAAAAAAACAAAAAAAAAAAACAAAAAAAAAAAAACAAAAAAAAAAAAAAAAAAAAAACAAAAAAAAAAAAAAACAAAAAAAAAAAACAAAAAAAAAAAAAAAAAAAAATAAACAACAAAAAATATCTTAGGTAATTTTTGACCAAAACAATTTGGCGCCCACCGTGGGGCAAAAGGTGCTTTTGATCGATTAAAAACTCTTTTGATTTTTATAAGAACTGATTTTCCGAAATTAATTCCGATAATGTCGACTCAACCAACTAATTCTTCACAAAACACTCCTGCTATTTCTTCTTCTATGATGCCTTCTCCTCCAGGAAATAATTCGTATCGAAGGAAATAATGCTGCTCGAATTCCAAATCAAAGCAAAGACAAGGGACCAGCTGATCAAAGTGACGAATTCAATATCACTGGCGATACACCAGCAAGAAATCCGTCTCAAACTTATGATGGATCTGGATTAGCGAGAGGATCAGACTTTTTCAACAATCAAGGCTATGATCCATATAATATTGGATCCAAGGAAGCTGCTCAAAACATCAACGATGAAGAAGTCCCTAATCTACTTTCTATTTTGCAGAAATGAACTGACACTGTTGCAGCGAATCGAGAACTCAATCAGGCTCAATTCAGAATTTTGGAATTCAGAATTACAGAAAATAGACCTCCAATCACACCAAGGAATTTGTTTTCCACTCCAGGAGCATCTGTAGCCCCTGGATCTGCGCCGTTTAACACGTCATTCCCAACTGCAACTCAGAATTTTGGGAACAATATTCCACAAAATACTCATGCTGCTAGAACGTCTGTCACTATGGGTGCAGGTTTGCATAATTCTAATAATTATAATGGATCATTTGCTTTTACTAACTCATCGCAGGGACAAGGATCAAACGAATATATTGCAAGAGAGTTCCAGAGGCTCAAAGACATGATCTCTAGCGTTCCTGGATTTTGTAATCCAATTCCAGAGGTCAACCCTGCATCTACCTTATTAATAGATATGGTGACTGGATCGCAAATGTAGAGATTCCAAAGAAGTTCCAGGTTCCAAATATGAAGCCATATAATGGAACTACTGACCCTCAAGAGCATATCGCGCTATATTTGGAAAAGATGGAGACTGTGCCTATTCCATCCAATCTGAAAGAAGCTTGCCTATGTAGAAGCTTTGGATCTACACTTTCAGGATCAGCCTTAAAATGGCTGCAGAGTTTGCCTCCTTTATCTATTAACTCCTTTGCTGATTTAACTAATTTATTTTATAGTCAATTCTCATGCAGTAGAACCTTCGAAAAATTGACTGATGATCTTTGTAAAATTATACAAAAACCACACGAATCACTTAGGGACTTTATGACTAGATTTACGAAAGAATCTCTTAATATTCCTAAATTAGATATGTTAACTGCCATACAAGCTTTGCAGAGAGGGCTCCATAAAGGGTCCAAATTACAGGAAGATCTTATAATGACGCCATGCAGAAATCTGGATGAAGCTAAAGCGAGGGCTGCAAGATTTATAAAACTTGAAGAAAATGAGTTGACGTCTTCAAAACTGGAGGCTTTGTCATATGATCGTCCAAATAGGAAAGCAGAAACTCCAGTATTTAAGCCAAGAAATAAACCCTACACAAGACATGTTGATAATCAAGTGAATGCAGTTGAAGAAGATGATGGGATTGAATATCCTGCCCTTTCAACATACTGCTTTTCAGTAGGGACACCCGGTATTATAATGGCACTTAGAGATCTTGGAGACAGAGTAAGATGGCCACAAAAGAAAAATGATTCTTATTTCAAAAAGAAGGATCCTAGCCAATGGTGCGCATACCTTGAAGAATTTGGCCATCTTACCGAAGATTGCAAGATGTTGAGAAGGGAGATTTCTACTCTTCTGGCCAAAGGATATCTTAAAGAACTCCTTGGAAGGAAGAAGGCCAAGGATGTTGAGGGTATAAAATTTGCAGGGCCTGACTCAACTCAAAAAGCGGATTCTCCACCTCCAGATGCAAGAGTAATTAATACTATTTCTGGCGGATCAGAAGTATGTGGAACAACATACTCAGCAGCCAAAAGATTTGCAAAACAAAGCAAAGGAGATAAAGGAGAAAAAGGCGTGAAGAAAGCTTCAATTTCCGATTCAGATGTTGTCTCTTTTGAAGACGATGACTTCGATGACATAATGGAACCTCACCATGATGGTTTGGTTGTTACCCTTTTTATTTGTTAGAAATATAAAATGGTGTTAAATTGTAAATTAGTTGTTGTGGAAGGGGTTTTAGTATAAATAGGTTTAAATGTATATAAACCCCTTATCACTCCACATGTAACTAAGCCTTTCATTAATTCCATAGTTACATCTCACTAAATTACTTTCTCTCTCCTCCCTTCATCTTCAACTCCATTTCACACACAAATACACTTTACACACACTAACCCTAAAACCTCCATTGTTACTCATTTAAGCTCAAATCTATTCATATCAATTGGTATCAGAGCATAATCGGTGAATCCGAACGATCCACAAACAAATTGTTAACCGATTTTGTTCGAAAATTTGAGAATTTGAGCTTAATTTGATTCTGATTTTTTTCTGTTACTGTTCGAATTGAGACTGGTTAATGATTCTAATCATTAATTAGAGGTGGATTAGTGTTAATTTCGTCAAATCTGTGTTTAATTTCGATTTTGAAGATCTAAGTTTCATAATTTTTCGTCATAACCTGTATTCTGCTCGGCATTTGATATATTGCAAAAGTTAGAAAAGTCAACAATCGTTTTCAGCTACAGTAGTATTTCACGTGATTGTCCAGTCATTACATTGTTTACATCAATTTTTACATTAATTAAAAAAAAAAAAAGAAAAAGAAGAAAATCAACAAAATATTTTCATAACTTCTCTCTTCAATTCTGACTTCGTTGTTGATCGAATCAAGCTGAAAATCACGAGGTTTTTCTCGCGATCAAATTCTGAACATTTTCACCTTTTCAATTTTTCGATTCGTCGAGGTTGAATTTTCCGGCGAGATTTCCAGTTTTCCGGCGAGTGTTGTATTCAAGATTTCTTGGCTTTTGTTCACGGTGATTTTGAGTATTGGTGGTGATTTGTTAGGACCAGTTCACCTGGAACTGGCCAGTCACCAGTTCACACTTGCCAGTCACAGTTGCATCTGGAGACTAGTGAAACTGGTGACCAAGATGATTTGTCGAGAAATATATGAAGTCCAGTTGCACCGTACAGTTAACGCAACTGAAGACTTCCTCCAGTTGAGAACTGACCAGTTGAAGAAGCATTCCAGTTGAAGTCAAAGACAACAAATGGAAGAAAGAGAATGGCAATGGCAGCGAAGCCCAGTTGGCATTCTAGTCAGTTACAAACTGGAGACCATCAGTGGAAAGCCCTTACAAAGCTTTACACTGATTACGAGGAATTGACTTGTGTGCTTTATGTACCTTTACCGGATAATAAGCCTTATCTTATTATTTAAGTATTAAAAGGTACATAAAGGTGGTTATGTAAAGCCACTTTAACATGCGACTTTACAATGCTTTTTAAGGAATTAAATGCTATTCCTTAAATGCTCCCAACCACATTTGTACGGCTAAAGTTAACATCCCAATGTTAACTTTGCCTATAAATACAAGTCATTGCACAACCAAGAATTCAAGTATTCGAACTCACAAGATAAATACTTCACACTTTGCAAACCTGCAATATTCTTGGTGAACTTGTGCAATATTCTCTCAATCGCTAAAAGGAACATTTCACTACTTTAAGTGTTTCGATTGTTGAAGAGAAATTCCGAGTATAGATCAATTGTATTTCATAGGTTGTTAGGATATTTACATTCGTGTATTATCTTGGTTCCGCATCAACCTTGTAATTTGTTTAATATCAATAAATAAATTACACATTAAAAACTACATATTGTCTCATCAAGATTGTTTACAAGTTATTTGTATTATTGCATTGTTCTTTACTTATTGTCTTTTATATAAGTAATCTATCTAGAACTTGGTATATACCTCTGAAACTGGTCGTCTCCAGTTCAGCAAGTATATTGCAAAGTAACTCCACCATCGACATAGAGGTGTCTTCAGTAGTACCATCTAAAAAGTTGGGACTTACAAGTGGTATCAGAGCAGAAGGCTAATAAACTTGCCTAGATCTGCAAAGATGAACACTACTGAAGGTGGAGATGGTTCTGGTTCAGGTGAAAACCCATCGACACTAATGCACAACCTTTTAAAATGTTAACACCAACCCTCCTCCTCCTACTGCCCCAAACCATGTCCATGTACATTACTCTAACACTCCTGTTCCAAAATTTGATGGAAACAGTGAGACTTTTGGTACATGGAAAGCTAGAATGCTGTTGCATTTTGGTGGTATTGAGAGGTATATGTTGAAAATCCTTAAGGATGGACCATATATACCCATGTCTCTTGGGGGTGGGTGAGTCCTCTTCTTGATCCTACTGGAAGAAGAGGCTCAAGGGAAAAGCCAGAAGACCATTGGTCTGATGAGGATCGCAGACTGGTGGACTTGGACACCAGACTGAAAAACATGATCCTTGGGGCTGTCCCTGAAGACCTAATTCCAACACTTGTGTTGTTTCCCAGTGCAAGTCTATGTGGGATGAATTAGTGATTCAATTTGAAGGAGGTGATGACACTATTGTCACCAGAAAAGTTGCTTTGAACAAGAAGTATGAATCCTTCTTTGCCTTGCCCAATGAAAGTCTAACTGGTACATATACCAGATTTTCTAGCCTCATCAATCAGTTGAGAGGTTTGGGTGTAGAGAAGGATAAGGATATTCTTCTTGAGAAGTTTTGTGATATTCTTCCTTCCAAATGGGAAACATGGTTCTTGTCTTGAGACAAGGTAAAACCTTGCACACTCACACTCTTGCATCGCTCTATGGAGCCTTCAGGTTCACTGAAGATAATAATGCTGCAAGACTTGTGGCTGAGCAAGATGCCATGAACCATGCCCAGAGTTCCAAGGTTGCTAGTGCAACTGAGCGACCTTGTGCTGCTTTAATGTCTGCTGAGAGTGTCCAGGTACACTCGATGAAGGAGATGTTGAACAGTTTCTTAAACTCTGGACTGACCACTGAAAACAGTGATGGTTGTAATGAAACTGACGATGATGATCTGGTCGCCATGATTGCTAAGACCTTTAATAGGTTTAAGCATAAATCCAAAAGATTTAATGGCCCCAACAATGCTTCCAGCTCCAGCTCTCTGGATAAGACCAATCTTACATGCTATAAGTGTGGCAAGAAAGGTCATTTTATGAAGGAATGCAGATCTAGTCAGTTGAATAACCAAACTGGCCCCTCTGTCCCTAATTTCAATCGGCCTGATGATAGCTACAAAGCTAAATACAAGAAGCTTAAGGCCCAGATTGCCCTCCTGTCCATGCAAAAGGAAAAGGATCAGTGCTTAATGGCACAAACTGAGGGAAAATGGGAGTACTCTGATGACTCATCTGATGATGAAGAAGAGGAAAGGGACATGTGTTTCATGGCCTTGGAAGATCAACGACAGCAGCATGTGGTGAAAGAAGATGTCATCTCTGGAAGATGGGTGGACATCATACTGAAAAAGGTATGTGACTATGATAACCAGGTTGACCCTGAACTAAAACTGACCTGGCTGAATCATTAAGTGGTGATTTGGCATTTGTGGAAACTGTTAGAGCTGATAGTGAAAGATATCTTGACACTATCTTAATTGAACTGAACAATGTTAAACCACAACTAAATGATTTGCAAAGTGTCCAGTTGGCTCTCAAGGAGTCAGTTTTAAAGATTGAGGCTTTAGAACTTGATAATCAAAAAACTATCTTATGATTTTGAAAAGGCTCAAAAGATTATCAAGTCATGGGTAAAAGCATCTGGCAAAAACTACGATGCATTTTCAAGAACTATCGATGCCCAGAAAAATGCATGGAAATCTGAAGATCTGGAGATGGCAGCTCTTATACCAGATCTTCATGCATTGCCTCCAGCTCTCCAGGTTGAAACACCTTATGATCAACCTGAAGCTGTTGAAACTGAAACCAATGAGACCACCCCCATTGAGGTTAAAACTGGAGCCAAACAGGCTAAAGCTCCAGTCAAAAAGGCCACTGGTAACAAGCCTTTACCTCATAAGTCTAAGGAGCCCAAGACCCGACAGACTAAATCTCCAGTTGAACCAATGTCCAAGGTTCAACTGCCTGAACAAAATAATATTTTGGTTAATCTGGAAAGGCAACTCCAACTTTTGTCTCGGCAGGTTCAGAGTTGTACTGCCCGGATTAACAATCTGGAAGGAGGTTCACCACCTCCAGTTTTAAAACAAAATGTTAAACCCTCCCTTTCTAAACCTAAACAAAAGAATGTTCCATCTGGAACAAAATCTGGTAAACTTAAGGGGAGTAAGTATCAAATACCAATCGTTTTTACTTCTGCACCTGGAGCTGGTGATAATGCTCCAGATGTAGCCTCCAGTTCAACACCTCAACAATCAACTGTGGCTTCTGAAGAGAAGTCCAGTGGACCCATCAAGAAAAGATGGGTTCACAAAAAGAACTAATGATTTTTGTGTGTGTGTAGGGCGATCGAAAGAAAAATATCTGGTATCTGGACAGCGCTGCTGGCCGGACTATGACCGGATGTAAGCCCCTACTGGAAGAGTTCACTGTCCAAGATGGACCGACAGTGACGTTTGGTAACGATCAATCTGGAAAGACTGAAGGATATGGTGTGCTCAATAATGGACAAGTCGAATTCAAAAGAGTTGCATTTGTGAATGGTTTGAAATATAACTTGATCAGTGTAAGCCAACTTTGCGATGATGGCTTCAGAGTATTGTTCGATATTGCACAAGGCACCATATTTAACAAGGATTGGAAAGTGGTGATGATTGCACCAAGAAAAGGGAATGTGTACATCATGGATATGGAACCAGCTCCAAAAGAGCAATGTTTCTATACCAAAGCTGATGAGGACACCAACTGGCTATGGCATAAAAGGTTATCCCACCTTAATTTCAAAAACATTAACAAGTTGTCTCGCAAGCAACTGGTTGATGGGATACCTCAGATTTCCTTCAATAAGGAAAAGCCATGTCCAGGGTGTGAGATGGGTAAGCAGAAGAGAGCCAGTTTTAAAACTAGGCAAAATTTTAGCATCACTGAACCTCTTCACATGCTTCATATGGATCTTTTTGGTCCAGTGAATGTTCAAACTAGAGCTGGAAAGAAATACACTCTAGTTGTGGTTGATGAATTCACCAGATATTGCTGGGTGGTATTCATCAGATCCAAAAGTGATGCACCTGCTGAAATCATCTCTCTTATCAAAAGAATTGAGCTCAAGTACACTCGAAAAGTTTGTCAGTTGCGAAGTGATAATGGTACTGAATTCCAAAATAAGGTACTTGAAACATTTTGCACTGACACTGGCATCTCTCAAAACTTCTCATCAGTTCACTCTCCAGAGCAAAATGGAGTTGTGGAAAGAAAGAATCGTACACTGATAGAAGCGGCCAGAAGCATGCTATCTGAATCTGGTCTTCCCACCAGTTTTTGGGCTGAGGCAGTTGCAACTGCTTGTCACACCCAAAACCGGTCAGTCTACATCAAGAGACATAAGAAGACTGCCTACGAAGTACTCAGGAATCGTAAACCAAATATTGGATATTTCCATGTATTTGGTTGTCCAGTTTACATACTGAACGATTCCAGTCAGCTTGGAAAGTTTGATGCAAAAGCTGATGAAGGGGTATTTTTAGGCTATTCAGATATTCGAAAGGCCTTTAGAGTTTATAATTATAGACTCCAAAAGGTGCATGAGACAATTCATGTCACATTCGATGAATCAACTGAAGCAATCAACAAGAGACCAAGCCTTGATATTTCTCCAGTCATTCCAATCAACTTTGGTGAAACTGACCAAGTTCATCGGTCAGTTGTTTCACCAGAAGATGCTTCCAGTTACAACAAACTGGAACCAGTCAAGAAGAAGAAAAGCACCAGTGACACATCATTTTATCCCTCCATCAATTTCAACTTACCACAAGAATTGGTGATTGGATCAGATGTACGTGCCACTCCAATATCAGCACCAGTTCAAGCACCTACTTCTCCAGTTACTCATGAAATACCTTCAACTGAGGAATTTCATGATGCTAATCGAGACCTCATTGACTCTGATGAGGATGTAGAAGTTGTTTGGACTGATCCTTCTCCAGAAGCTGTTGCAACTGAAGAAGATCTCCAGGTGACTTGCACTGATATTGTAGTTCACCAGCCTAGTCAATACACTAGATGGACTAAAGCCCACCCAATTGAACAAATTGTGGGTAATCCAACTAGTGGGGTTCAGACTAGAAGAGCCACCAGTGAGCAATGCTTAAACGTCACCTTCTTATCCTTAATTGAACCAAAGAAGATTGACGAGGCTATGGCAGACCCAAGCTGGGTGGAAGCTATGCAAGAAGAGCTCCTCCAGTTTGAAAGGAACAATGTTTGGGAGCTTGTTCCTTGTCCACCAGGGTTAAAGAAAGAACCTATTGGTACCAGATGGGTCTACCGAAACAAAATGGATGAAGATGGCCATGTTGTAAGAAACAAGGCCAGACTAGTTGCCCAGGGTTATTGTCAAGCAGAGGGCGTTGACTTTGATGAAACTTTTGCTCCAGTTGCAAGACTTGAAGCCATAAGAATATTCTTGGCTTATGCAGCCCATCTGCAGTTCAAGGTCTTCCAGATGGATGTCAAAAGTGCGTTCCTTAATGGAACATTGGAAGAAGAAGTTTATGTTAAGCAGACTCCAGGTTTCATCGATGAGAAGCATCCTCATTGGGTTTATAGACTGAACAAAGCATTGTATGGTCTAAGACAAGCCCCAAGAGCCTGGTATGATACTTTGACTAAACATCTTCTTAAAAATGGCTTTCAAAGAGGTGCAATAGATAATACCTTGTTTATCTTGAAAGAAAGAGGTAATATCTTATTGGTACAAATTTATGTTGATGACATTATTTTTGGTTCAACTGATGATGCAATGTGTAAAAAGTTTTCTAAAATCATGTCATCTGAGTATGAGATGAGTTTAATGGGTGAATTAACATTTTTCTTAGGTCTTCAGATTAAGCAAACTGAAAATGGAATTTTCATAAACCAAGGAAAATATGTCAGAGATTTGTTAAGAAAATACAAATATGATTCAATCCCATCGAAAAACACACCTATTGCAGCACCATTGAATTTGGACTCTGACCCAACTGGCAAACCAGTTAACATAACTGACTATAGAGGTATGGTTGGTTCACTGATGTACTTAACTGCCAGTCGACCAGATATAATGTTTGCAACATGTTTATGTGCCAGGTTTCAGGCTAACCCTAAAGAATCACATTTGCACGCTGTAAAGCGTATCTTTAGATACCTGAAAGGGTGTCCTAATCTTGGTCTTTGGTACCCCAAAGGCTCAGGATTAGATCTAATGGGTTATTCAGATTCTGATCATGCAGGTTGTAAGATTGATAGAAAATCCACAACTGGTGGTTGTCATTTCCTTGGAGGAAAACTGGTAAGTTGGACCAGCAAGAAGCAGACTTCAGTCTCTATGTCCACTGCTGAGGCAGAGTACATTTCTGCGGCCAGTTGTTGTGCCCAGATTCTCTGGATCAAGAACCAGTTACTAGATTATGGTCAAAAGTTTACAAGGACCCCAATCTTTTGTGACAACACCAGTGCAATTGCTATTTTTCACAACCCAGTGATGCACTCCAAAACAAAGCATATTGATATCAGGTATCATTTCATTCGAGATCATGTTATGAAAGGTGATATTGAAATTCATTTCATCCCCACTGACAAACAGTTGGCTGATGTTTTTACTAAACCTCTCAATGAGAAAACCTTTAAACATCTCATCAGCGAACTGGGAATGTTAAACCCTTAACTGGAGCTTTCTTTGTTATTGAACGCGTCAGTGACACTGATGAAGTTCTCCAGTTGAGGAGGTCCAGATAATCTTTGCTCGCCAGGCTATCGAACGCCTTTGTGATACTATCTTGGCACTAATTGATTACTGGATCATCATTTTAGGGGGAAAGACTCAAAATAATTTTCTGACTAAAATTCGTTTTTGTTTGAAAATGCAACTGGAGAACTCTTCAGTTGGAAACTGGTACTGGACTGATCCTCCAGTTACCAGGTTCAGTCTTTGTCTAAATTTTTATAACGTTACAAATACTTGGTCAATATGTGTGACACGTGATGATACTTGAGTGTTTTAAACCACTTGATATCGTGATCTGACGTGTTTGAAACCATTTTAAGTACTTGAAAACTGTTTGTATTGGGAAAACAAAAAGTGAGTGGGGTCATGGGTAAAGTAAGCCGCCGTAGCATTTAATGCTGACATGGTAACATTTAATGCTTACATGGAAAGTTATATTTTCATTTCAAAACTCAAACTCTTTTTTGTCAAAATATCTTCAAAATTGATTTGGTTTAATAAAATATAATTTTTGGTTTTACATTGGGATCTTGAATCCCCTTATAAATACCCTTATTTACTCCATAACTCATTTATTTTTTCTTTCTCTTACATTCCTTCATTTACTTCCAATCATCAACATTGCTTCATTCTTCTCTTTGCTTCACAAATCAAAAACCCTAAATCCTAAATTTCATTTTCATTCTATGGCTCCTAGATCATCTCGTTCAAGAGATGTAAATCTCTTGACTGTTCCATATAATCCCTCACCAGATGTCACACAGGCACCTGGTGCTCCGAGTAGTGCTGCCATAAAACTAAATCCTATGGCCAGCCTACGAGGATCTCAAGGGTCCGATACTGAAAGTGCCGGGGACCGATCGATTCGCGATTCCTACGACTATGTAAGTGCGGAATCCAAACATAATCGTTATTGAGGTAATTGAATGAAACAAACACGAAATCAATATGAACAGGAGATATAAATCTGATTCCTTTATCATTAGTCGAATGATTACAATGAATAAATCCGTTTACAATACATTTACGATGATTACGGATTACAATCAACGAGACGACTCTTGATAATCGAATAATATGGTGGACTTACGGACTGAGGTTTGCGCATACCTCAGCCTGCCGTGAATGAAATCTGTTGCAACTAAAATCATCAACTAAAACCGAAACCTAAGAACAATATATATAGGCTACAAATGGGCTGGGCTTCAAACTCGTGGGCCTCCAAACGCGTGCTACAGTAACACGTGTTTAGTCAAACTCGTGTTACTGTTCACACGAGTTTGTCCAAACTCGTGGTACTGTTCACACGAGTTTGTCCAAACTCGTGGTACTGTTCACACGAGTTTGTCCAGTTGTCTGGATAATCTCTGTAAAGTAACAGCCCTTTAATTGAGATGCATCGGACACAAATTGTGCACCAAAACGTGCACTTACAGATACCCTTATTGGTAGAATTCAAAAGTTTTTAAAGAATTCTCCAATAGGACCCTCATTCTCTCTAAACCCACGTAAGTTGTTTCACAACTACTTATGTGAGTTTTGGTACACTGCCGTTCTTTCTTCCGATTGTTCCTCCATCAGTTTCACTTTAAAGGATGGAACAATCCAGTGTACCTTGACCGCTGAAGTGTTAAGGGATGCCTTACGCCTTAACTACTGGAGAGAGAATGAATCTCCAGTCATCTTGCCCCCTAATATAAATTTTCGCCAAGTGCTCCTAGAAATGGGACACAGGGAGTGTTTGGAGAATGGGGTGCTCAAGACAAAAGGTGCGATGACCATGAAGGGTCTTACCCCTTCATGGAGGTATTTTTTCATCCACCTGGTGGAGAGCATGGGTGGGAGTTCTGGTGGACTTGACCAGATCAACTCCTCACAAGCAGAGATGGCTTATTGCTTGTGGAACGGTTTGAGAGTGGACTTTGCAGATATTCTGCATAGAAGCCTGGTGCAAAAGCTGAAGGGCACAAGGGGTGTTTGTATTCCCTTTTCAAGGTTCCTCTCACTCTGTTTTAAGCAAATTCTGGGTAGGGAAGCATATAATGGTACAGATTCTCCGTACACTGCTCCAGATATGCTTAGGAATCTAGACTCACTGGTATCTGAAGCTGGTGAGGTCGAAATTCCAGAGCGAATGCAACTGGCATTTGCTAAAACTGATGCACCTTTGGAAAGTGAATCAGAAAGACAATTGGGCGGGCCTCAAAATAATGAGGGACCCTCCAGTTCGTCTCAAGTTGTGGTTGAGGATAGAGCAACCATAACTGAAGCAACTCCAATCACGTCTATCCCTGGTGAAGATACTTCGGTATCTGATCCTCCAACAGATGCACCCATCCAGGAAACTGGGGAAGGTCATCTGGAGACTGTCCAGGTAACTGAACAGCCCTCTGTCACATTCATGGATCTGGACATGAATGTTAATGACGAGGAAATCCTTATAGAATCTTCGGATTCTGAAGGTACTGAAACAGACCAGGAGATTCTTGATGCTTCTGTACAAGCTCAAGACCCTTCATCTCCAGTCTTACCTCTAGATGCATCAATTTCATTTTCACCCCCTCAAGAAAATACGCCTATAGATATATCTTTACCATTATATTCCGCTCCTTTACCAACTGGGCAATTCTCACTTGCTCGAGAAATGCCCCCACCACCGTCGCCGTTGTTCACACCTGAGCATTCTCAGCATGAACAACACATTGAATTTCCAGTCCTTTCTTCTTCCACCACTCCTTCTATATATTCAACTGCTGGCCTGACAACTGGGGAGACTTCCATTAGTTTGCCTCCTCCAGTTGCTCCAGTAGTAACTGCAAGTGGTCCAGTGACACCTTCTCCTTTGTCACTGGACAGTCAAGTTGTCTCACTACAAGCCGATCTCCAAAACCTTCTTACCAGGGTGGAGGAGATTCAGAAGACACTTGACAAGAATACCAAGTCTTTCTCCAGATACCACAAGGACTCTTTGACAAATATTAAGGTGGTCGATCTGGGGATAAACAAGTTTTCTTCAAATGAAGACTTGGTGTTCCAGAAGCTTAATGAGTTGGTCACTGGCTGCAACAATCTGGCTGGTACTCTAAAGGAAGCCTTTGACCTAACTCACTCCAAGGTCACCAGTTCCATCTCAAATCTACTTGGCAACACTGTTCGAACTTCCGAAGTAGATCTGAAGGAAATTGAGAGGCAGGTCAAGGAATTAGTTGAACGACCTGACCTAGATGTAACTGGCCTTGGAGAGCAATTGGTATCTTCAGTTGGTCAGAAGATAGAGGATACGTTGGGTGCTAGGGAAGCACATTTGATAGAAAGGGTGATGTCTGAGATCACCAAGCTGGCCACTCCCCAGGTTGATCTGGCCCCACTTACCAGTGAGATCAACCAGTTGAGGGGCAGAATTGAAGGTTTGAGCACCCAAGTATCTCTACATACTGAATCATTAAATAAACTGACCAATGAAGTGGAGAATTTGAAGAAGAGGGATGATGATATGAAGGAAAAGGTGGTTACTGGTATTGATGAAGAATCAAAAATTTTGAATGCATTGAAAACTGGTCAAGACAAAGTTGTTGCAAATGTCTTGGCCCAGTCTAAAGAAACCAACCACCTTTGGAGGTCCTTCAGGATGATGTGTGGGATATTCAAAGAGTGCAAGGATGTGCAGTCGTGGCAGCCTCTTGACCGGTTGCCATCACACCCCTCTGAATGGGAAGCAATTAGGGCAGGTCTAGATGCTGCCAAGGGGGAAAGAAGTACAGTCCTTGCACCACCAGTTGTACCTAGAAGGGAATTGAGCTTAGCTACCAGTACTAAAGCTGGTGAGCAAACTGGTGGAGATGCTAGTGTAAGGGGGAATGTGTTAGACAAGGGAAAGGGTAAAGTATCTGATGAAGCCCAGCCGGCCACTGAAATGCAAATGCTTGAAACTGGTAATACTGATGTACTGCCTCCAGTTTCAGATAGTGATAGTAGAAGACTGGCCAGACTTGGTGATGACATTAAAGAAAGAAAGAAAATAAAACAAAGGAACCAAGCTGAAGCCAGGGCACATCTCACACAATTGAAATTGCTAGATATGAGTGATGCCAATCTTCTGGGTATCACTAAGGAGGAGTATCTCAGGATTAAGAATGATCCTAGGATAGTTGACCAGTTAAATGAAATGCTAGATGTTGAACTGGAAAGACACTATCATGAGGATGAGGCTGAATTTGATGCCAGAAGCTTGAACATTTCATTGGAGAGGGCTAAGGAGTTAAGGGCCAGTGGGATTCTAAAGAGAATTGCTAATGTGAAGAAGGTTGTGAAGGAAGTAATGAATCCACCAAGAAGAAGGATTCCACAACCAAGAAGACCACTGACCAAAGCTGCAAGGGATGCTGACCTTAGAACATTCGTTGAACCAACTGGTGAGGTCTCAAATGAAGACATTAAGTCCGCTGTACTGGCTGCTGGTGCTGGGAGTATTAAAACACAAATGAAACTGAAGCAAGAAACTACTACTCCCAGATCATGTCAACCAGAAGACATGGTGGTACTATTACTAGTGTCAATGTTACAATTAAGCCAGGCACCAAGGTTTTTCAAGTAGAGGTTAAGTATGCTGGTGGGCCATTGGTTAGAACTGACAACCCTGGTGTGCTACAATTTGGGTTCAGCGAATGGGTCGAGATGGTGAATGTGCTTGATGCTAAGGCACAAAAGAATAGGTTTGAGAAGGCATGGGTAAATTTCTTAAAGGGCAAGATTCAACATAAAGAGAATCTGGAGCAAAGGCTGAATATTGACCCTGAAGACACTCAACCTATTTCTCTAGTGACCAAGAGAAGAAGAACTGGCGAAGGGCCATCTGTTTAAGTTCTTTCTTCAGTTATCTACTTGTAATTTGTATTTACATTCTGTAACTTGTATAAATTTCATTCCCTTGTATAAATGAAGTTACCAGTTTGTAACCACAAGGTAGATAATAGATTAAAATCTAACAAACATAAAAGAAAAACCTAAGGCATTTATTGATCTATAAAAATGCCTTAGATATCTTAGATAGATTTAAATCAAACAAGTCTCTATAGTTCACACTTGTACAGATACAAGAACTAGAAAAGACTTAAACTATATTTCTAGACAAATAGGGGGAATTTGTTAGGACCAGTTCACCTGGAACTGGCCAGTCACCAGTTCACACTTGCCAGTCACCAGTTGCATCTGGAGACTAGTGAAACTGGTGACCAAGATGATTTGTCGAGAAATATATTGAAGTCCAGTTGCACCGTACAGTTAACGCAACTGAAGACTTCCTCCAGTTGAGAACTGACCAAGTTGAAGAAGCATTCCAGTTGAAGTCAAAGACAACAAATGGAAGAAAGAGAATGGCAATGGCAGCGAAGCCCAGTTGGCATTCTAGTCAGTTACAAACTGGAGACCATCAGTGGAAAGCCCTTACAAAGCTTTACACTGATTACGAGGAATTGACTTGTGTGCTTTATGTACCTTTACCCGGATAATAAGCCTTATCTTATTATTTAAGTATTAAAAGGTACATAAAGGTGGTTATGTAAAGTCACTTTAACATGCGACTTTACAATGCTTTTTAAGGAATTAAATGCTATTCCTTAAATGCTCCCAACCACATTTGTACGGCTAAAGTTAACATCCCAATGTTAACTTTGCCTATAAATACAAGTCATTGCACAACCAAGAATTTAAGTATTCGAACTCACAAGATAAATACTTCACACTTTGCAAACCTGCAATATTCTTGGTGAACTTGTGCAATATTCTCTCAATCGCTAAAAGGAACATTTCACTACTTTAAGTGTTTCGATTGTTGAAGAGAAATTCCGAGTATAGATCAATTGTATTTCATAGGTTGTTAGGATATTTACATTCGTGTATTATCTTGGTTCCGCATCAACCTTGTAATTTGTTTAATATCAATAAATAAATTACACATTGAAAACTACATATTGTCTCATCAAGATTGTTTACAAGTTATTTGTATTATTGCATTGTTCTTTACTTATTGTCTTTTATATAAGTAATCTATCTAGAACTTGGTATATACCTCTGCAACTGGTCGTCTCCAGTTCAGCAAGTATATTGCAAAGTAACTCCACCATCGACATAGAGGTGTCTTCAGTAGTACCATCTAACAAGTTGGGACTTACAGATTTCAAGGTCGAATTCGAAGATTTGAGGAAGTAATCGGGTTTTGAAGTTTTCCGGCCAAATAACCGTTTTTCCGGCAGCCGTGTTCTTCATAATTTCTGCAGAAAAATACCTTTATTTGCAGAAGTCAAGCCAAAACAACCATTTGCCGAAGTAACTTCTCGACCAGATCTTGATTACTCGTGTTTGCCGACTTCAAGACACCCAAAACCCGCATTTGCCGAGCTTACTGCTCGGCACTTAGTACAACTCAAACACTTGGAAATTTTTTCGACCAAAACTTTCAATTTTAACTGCCGAGCTCATTGCTCGGCATACCATACAAACAGAAAAATTTCTAATTTCAACCTTTTGCAGAGCTCACTGCTCGGCATTCAATACAAACAGCCAAAGTCTTAGTCGAATTTTTCCAAAACATCCATTTGCAGAGCTTAATTCTCTGCAAATCGACTTTTCCAACACTTAACAATTTTTCAATAAATATCCCATTTGCAGAGCTCATTGCTCGGCAAACCATTCAACCAAGACTTAGAAATTTTTGGCCAAGTTTTCTTATTTAAACTATTTGTAGAGCTCTGAGCTCGGCAAATAGTACAATTAGCAAAATTTTCTATTTCAACCATTTGCAGAGCAATAAGCTCGGCAAACAGTACAAATAGAGAAAAATTTCAAAAATATTTTTCAAGTCTTTTTCAAAATCATTTTTGTTACTTACCCTTTGTTGGTGTGAAATTTGTGAAAAACTTGTTTTGAAACCCCCATTTGCCGAGATAAATGCTCGGCAAATAGTTCTTTTGATCTTCAAGAGCTGAATCTTGGCTGTGTGGTTGAGTCTTGCTTGAGTCTCTTGCTTTGTTCATAATTCTGGCTTTATAACCGTGTTTGTGAGTGGTTGTTTATGTAAAAGAAGGTATAATTGTTTAAGGTGAATTTGTTCTTTGAAAGAGAGAAACCAAATTGTTATCTATTATATTTTGTTTGTGAAATTTGTTCGAGAAAGAGAGATAAAAGAGAACCAGAGAGTGATAAATGGATTTTTGTTTAAGTGTTAAATCGTTGTAAAAGAAATAGAGATACTGAGAAAGCGTGTATAGGAGACTGTGCTGATATAAAATACTTTTTTCTCTAATTTATGTGGGTTAAGAATACGTGTTGTCAGGATAAAAGGAGTACACTCATTGCTTTGTGGCTGTATTTTTCTACGCGTGGGTCTGTAAGTGCTGTGTGAGCTGTCTGGTAAAACGCGTGAGTTGTATTTAATTTTTTATTTGCGTGTGAGGCTGTGTTTGTTAGCTTTATTCCGTTCAAAACTTTCATTTAATTTTCAAGAGTCCTTCACGTGATTTGTTGTTTAAGTTGTCATTGGCTGTAAAAGTTTTTTTTAATCGAGAAAACATCTTGCTGAGCTGTCACGTGGTGAGTGGTTAACTATTTTTTTTAGTGTGTAGTCAACATATTCCTGGCAAAGGAATCGTGTAAGTTTTTCAAACAAAAGTGTACAGTGTCACGTTGAGCTGTCAATTTTGAAACAAAACTTGTGTCAGTAACCAAAAACAAAGCATGAAATTCGTGGTAGTTGTTTTCTATAGTCATAAGTCTTGAATATAATTTCTTTTATTTGAAATAATTTTTGTTGTGAGCCGTACTTACTACTTAGATTGTTTTTAAAGTCCATTAAGGTGAACTGGGTCATAAATATTGATTGGACTAAAAATTGTTTGTTTGGGCTAAGATTTATCAATAAACTTTAGTTGGGCTTATATTTTTAATTGTTGGACTTACATTTTTCTATAATTGGGCTGATCTTTGTGATTAATTAGTAGGTTCTTGTCTTGGGTTGTTTCTTTTATTAAATTGTCATCAAGTTTCTTTTGAGTCAAAATGTCAACCAAAACGATCAAATTTGAACCAAACATGGGTTCATATGGTTTTCATAATAGTCAAAAGTGTACATGTTTTCAAGGAAATAATCATGCTTGTGTTGTTCGAGTGTATCAAGAGTTTGAGGATGTGTCCAAGAGATTCAAAGCTCTTTGTGAGGAACGTGTGTGTTTTGTGTCTGACATTAAAGACTTGAAATCGATTATTTCTTCTTACCAGACTACAGAAAATTTTGAGTCAATAAAGTTCAATGTGCCAGATAAACTGACGACTATGTTCATTCAAGAACCCACAGGGGATGAAATTTGGGATCATAAAAATGGTCGTTGTACATGTAATTTACATCCCAAGATTTTCAACAACAAACATGTTCCATGTGCTGTCATTCGTTTTCAAGAAAAACGATACATGTTTGAGACGAGTCAAAAACTCATGGAACAAAACAAAAATCTTCAACTTGAAATTGACCAACTCATGTCAGAGAACAAAGAACTCAAATCTGCAAATGATCTTATTTTGTCCAACATGGAAAGTCTTCAAAAAGAAAATGATCATTTGCAATCAAAGATGTTCAAATTCACAAATGAGTTGGACAATTCTTCCAAAAAGCTCAATAAAATTGTTTTGGACAATCAATCAAAAGAACTTGTTTTGCAACAAATGATTTCTGAGCTTAACCATGAGTTGCGAAACAAGTCCACCATTTTTGAGAGCAAAGTTGAAGAAGAAAGAACAAAGTTTTGTGCTCAAATCAAGTGTCTTGATGACAAGTGTTTGCAACTTCAGTCAAATGAAACATTTTTGACAAAGAAAATTTTCGACCTTGAGATTGAATTGCAAACACAAACCAAATCTTTTCAGCGTCAAAATCATTGTTCTGTCTCTCTTGACCTACCTAAAGAAGTTGTTGAAGGTTGCACTGAACCTGATTGTCCTGTATGTGAAGTTGTGAATTCTTCTGTAACAAGTGAATGTGATGTTGTTAAGACCGTTGAGACCTCAACTCAGACTGATCTTGAGTGTGTTTGTGACAAGACTGAGATGTCCAAAAGTTTTTCAAAATCTATTTCATCAAAACCTAAAGTTGATGTTCCAAAGAGGGTTTACACGGGTAAATCTTCAAAACCTTTTGAAAGAAGGGTGTCTCAGTTTACTAATTACTCCTTGCAAAAGGGTAAGAAGTACTCTAAGAAACCTATTTTTGATGGAACAACTACTTTTGTGTCTTTTCTATCATTTGAGGATAATTCTGGACATATTTCACAAACAAAATCTCAGTTGACTAATTCTAAATGGAAACCGATTTCAAAAGATAAGTCAACTGAGTCAAAATCATTCAAATATTCATTTTCGGAACTTTTTGATCTTGCACCAAAACCTGTGAAAGCAGTTGTGCAAAAAGTGAATGATTTTGCTTCAAAAAATCATTTTTCAACTTAATCTCCCAAGATTGACAAGTTTTCAAAGAATTCAAATGATTTTTCACCGTTGTTTCCACGAAAACTCTTTTCAACTAAACCACCGGGTTTTAGTTCACAGTGGAATGCAACTTCGATTCAACAAATCGATGAGACGTACATTTGGACTTTAAAGAATTCAAAAACTATTGGACTCAACTTCAAATGGGTTCCAAAAGTGATTTCCAAGTGATTTGATGAAAAGTGGCTTATGCACACATCAGTGTATAACCCGTTCTAAAACCGTGTTTATAATTTCATTCTTTTTAGAAAAATCCAAAAAGATTTTCATTTTCTTATTTTTAAAAATCCAAAAAGATTTTCTCTTTTCATTATTTCTATTTACTTTGTCTTTTAGTTTCTCACAAAGTATTAGGATGAGATGCAAGGCATCGAACGCCTTTGTGTACTGCCTTTGTAGTCTCATTTGTAATGTTTGTGAGCAACTTTCAAACTTTTTACTCACCCTTCATATGCAAAAACTTTGTTTATATATGCATATATTTAGGGGGAGTTTGTTTATAAAACCAAAACTTCCAAGTGTTTAAACTCATTTTCCATTTTTCAACACTTTGGAAGATTTTAAAACCATTTTCGATCAAATTCAAAGAAGTTCGGTGTTAAATTTGCACATGAGAGTTTAGTCCACTCATACATACTCCATGATCTTGTCATCGCCGATGAGATCTAACCCCGGAGTTATATTCTCAATCTTAGATTGTGAGGGTTTATGAGCGTGGTGATGATGTCTGTGCAAATAGGACATGAGGGAGTAGTCGAAAAGTGAGAGGTTACGGTGAAATAATGATGTGAGAAAGGGCTAAAAGAAATGAAAGCCCTCCCCAAAATTCTCAAAAAGCCGGGTCAACATGTTCCTATCGGATTTCATTTGTTGATTTCTCGATATTGAAGAAGACTTCATGGACCCAGTGAAGCAATGCACATCTTTTCCTAACCACTCAAGTGTTTCTTAACAAATACTTGTTTTATTCTCACGGAGATTTTTACATTTCTATCGACTCTTCATTTGGAAGACGTTGATATTGAAAAAGGGAGACACTCTGCTCCGGTCCCCGACTTCATTTGATCACTTATCGAGTCTAGAGCGTACTTGAAATATTCTTTCATTTGACTAGGACACAATGAGTCTTTATATGTCTTTGTGACATCGCATATCTTTGTGATATTGCCGGAACATTAGTAGTGATATCATATTTTTGATATTCCACGATGATCGAATGGAAATCCTACCAATGCTAACATCTTTTCCAACATTGAACGTAGGTCTCACATTTTCATTTTATGAATTTATTGAGTAAACGAGAAGTCTATGTGACCTCGGATTTATTTTCCCAAAAGTCTTTGAGGATAGTAAGACATGGTCATTGAACGCCTTTGTGACACTGACCATGAATTACATTCTTTAAAGCAATCTATCGGTTGAAAAGCCATAGACCAAACCATTTAGAGATAAGCTTTGTGCATTTCTTGATGATAATGGGAAGTCCTAAAAATAGTAATCGTATTTTTAGGCCACACCATTAATCCTCTTGATTTTTGGTTGTGTCAACGGATCATTATTATCCGGTTTTCATTTCTCTTCACACAAACACAAAGAACCTAAACACCATTATAAAATCTTTTTCCAACAACGCAACCTCATATTCTAGTTCACCAATAGGTTCATTGGGAATTGGGAATTGGGTTGGGTTAATTTGCGTGCTTGTTGTTTGTTGTCATCTACCATTTATGCTATCAATCATTATTGTATGATGAACATGTTTTACATTTTCATCATAAGGGGGAGAAATGATTAAATGATTGATAGATAGAATTCAAGGTTTTAGGTAGAATTTGATTGATAGATATTGATTGAGGATAATTCATAGTGTTTGGTTGTTCAAAGGATCGTTAGTTTAGGTGAAGAGAGTGAATAATTATCGTGCCAAGTTGAGAGATTGTTTCGAGAAAGTTAAAGGATTGATTCAAGATCGAGTATATTCAAGATGATGTACATGGTCGATATTTGAAAGATTTATTGGAAATTTGACCATTGTTTGATGATTAGAAGAGTTTGAGATTGAATGGAGATTGTTCGTTTGTTGATACTTGTGATAGCTAAGTTTGTTTAATGTCTTGAGAAGATTCATAGTTTGAAGAGATTGTTAATTTGAGGGGGAAGCAAGAGTAAACTCATGAGTCGTTAAATATGCTCCGAAATGATTGTTTGTTCGAGGGGGAGCAAGAGTAAACTCATGAGTCGTTAAATATGCTCCGAAATGATTGTTTGTTCAAGGGGGAGCAAGAGATTAAAGATTTGTTATTGAATAATTTGCTCCGAGATAGTTGTTTGATTGAGAGGGAGGAAATGTTTATTGATCAAAGAATCAAGTGCTCCAAGATGTTTATTGATTCAGAGACAAGTTAGATCAAGAATTGAAGTTTTAAAGTCAATTCAAATTTCCGCATTCCAAAACCAAGCTTCCGAAATGCCAAGAGATTTCAAAGTCAAAACCAAGCTTCCGCAAAGCCAAAAGAAGTCAAAGTTAAATCAAGCTTCCGCTATACCAAAAGAATTCATGGAATTCAAAGTCAAAAACCAAGCTTCCGCATGCTACTCAAAGTTCAAGTTACTTCTCCAAGCAACATCAAGTTGAAATCAATATTCAAAAGTTCAAGTTGAAGAAAGCTCAAAAGCTACAAAGATTTCAAAGATGCTTCCAAAGTATTCAATGTTGCAAGTGAAGATCAAGTTTTAGAAAGTCATCGTCATATATATATGTTTGTTGAGAAGATTCAAAGTCAAGGTTGATACAAGACGTTGAAGATAATGAGAAAGCTTCAAAGTCCATTCAACATTGAAGATTTTCAACAAATGGGCTCATCATGTTTATTTAAAGACCGAAGACGATGCAACATTTACAATTCAACACCAAGGGGGAGATTGTTAGAAATATATAATGGTGTTAAATTGTAAATTAGTTATTGTGGAAGGGGTTTTAGTATAAATAGGTTTAAATGTATATAAACCCCTTATCACTCCACATGTAACTAAGCCTTTCATTAATTCCATAGTTACATCTCACTAAATTACTTTCTCTCTCCTCCCTTCATCTTCAACCTCCATTTCACACACAAACACACTTTACACACACTAACCCTAAAACCTCCATTGTTACTCATTTAAGCTCAAATCTATTCATATCATTATTGCTAACCATTATGTGCGCAGGACTTTAATAGATAATGGAAGCTCAGTAAATATAATCAAGCTGGAGACCCTAAGAAGAATGGACATTTCTGAAGATAATATTATTGGAAAGGCGTCTCCATTAATTGGATTCAGTGGCGAAACTAAATATACAGTTGGAGAAATTAAGCTTCCAGTATATGTTGGAGGGGTTAATTCCATGCAAAAATTTTGTGTGGTCGATACTCTTCCAGGCTGCAATATAATATTAGGAAGGCCCTGGATTCATGAAATGAAGGCAGTACCATCGACGTATCACCAATGTGTTAAATTACCAACACCTTGGGGATTGGTCACTGTTAAAGGAGATCAACAAGAAGCTAGAGAATGTTATACATCCACCATGAAGTCAGCAGCAAGGCCAACTTCGCAATAGCAATTACAGAAGAGGATCTTCGATGTCAACGAACCAGAAGAGCAAGATGTTAAAGAAGTTATTCTGGTCCCTGAAGATCCTAACATCAAAGTATTACTAGGCGCAAAGATCTCTAAAGATCTGGAGGTTCAGCTCACTAACTTCCTAAGAGCCAGAATGAAAACTTTCGCTTGGAAATAAGAAGATATGACTGGAATATCTAAAGAGGTGATTACACATAAGCTTGGAATTGACAAAAGTTTCAAGCCAATTCAACAAAAAAAGAAGAAAATTTGCTCCAGAAAGAAATGCTATTGTTAGGACCAGTTTACTGGTAAACTGGCCAGTCTCCAGTTGCACCTGGAGACCCAGTGAAACTGGAGACCCAAAAGATTTGTCCAGAAATATATTGAAGTCCAGTTGCATCGTACAGTTAACGCAACTAAAGACTTCCTCCAGTTGAGAACTGACCAGTTGAAAAATCCTTCCAGTTGAAGTCGAAGACAACAAGTGGAAGATAGAGAATGACAATGGCAGCGAAGCCCAGTTGACATTCTAGTCAGTTACAAACTGGAGACCGTCAGTGGAAAGCTCTTACAAAGCTTTACACTGATTACGAGGAATTGACTTTTGTGCTTTATGTGCTTTTACCCGGATAATAAGATTTATCTTATTATTTAAGTACAAAAAGGAACATAAAGCTGGTTGAATAAAGTTGCTTTATACTGCAACTTTACACTGCATTTTAAGGAATTAAATGCTATTCCTTAAATGCTCTCAACCACATTTGTACGGCCAAAGTTAACATCCCAATGTTAACTTTGCCTATAAAAACAAGTCATTGCACAACAAGAATAACAAGTGATAAAACTCTTCAAAAGTTGAACACTTCACACTTTGCAAACCTGCAATATTCTTGGTGAACTTGTGCAATATTCTCTCAATCACAAAAAGGAACATTTCACAACTTTAAGTGTTTCGATTGTTTAGAGAAATTCCTAGTGTAGATCAATTGTAGTTCATAGGTTGTTAGGATATTTACATACTTTGTATTATCTTGGTTCTGCAACAACCTTGTAATTTATTTAAAGTTAATAAATAAATTACACTTGAAAATTACATATTGTCTCACCAATTTACTTTAAGTATTTTACTTTATTGCATTGTTCTTTACTTATTGTCACTTAATAAGTAATCTATCTAGAACTTGGTATATACTCTCTATAACTGGTCGTCTCCAGTTTAGAGCTTATATTGCAAAGTAACTCCACCATCGACATTGAGGTGTCTTCAGGTAGTACCATCTATTGAGTTGGGACTTACAAGTGGTATCAGAGCAGAAGGCTAATAAACTTGCCTAGATCTGCTAAGATGAACACTACTGAAGGTGGAGATGGTTCTGGTCAAGGTGAAAACCCTTTGAATACTAATACACCACCTCATCAAAATGCTAATTCTAACCCTACTCCTCCTACTGCCCCAAATCACGTCCATGTACATTATTCTAACACTCCTGTTCCAAAATTTGATGGAAACAGTGAGACCTTTGGTACATGGAAGGCCAGAATGCTTTTGCATTTCGGTGGGATAGAGAGGTATATGTTGAAAATCCTTAAGGATGGACCATATATACCCATGTCTCTTGGGGTAAGTCCTCTTCTAGATCCAACTGGAAGAAGAGGTTCTAGAGAAAAGCTCCAAGACCATTGGTCTGATGAGGATCGTAGACTTGTAGATCTGGACACCAGACTCAAGAACATGATCCTTGGAGCTGTTCCCGAAGATCTAATTCCAACACTTGTGTTGTTCCCCAGTGCAAAGTCAATGTGGGATGAATTAGTTATTCAGTTTGAAGGAGGTGATGACACTATTGTCACCAGGAAAGTTGCCTTGAACAAGAAGTATGAATCCTTCTTTGCTCTACCCAATGAAAGTCTAACTGGTACATACACCAGATTTTCTAGCCTCATTAATCAGCTGAGAGGCTTGGGTGTAGAGAAGGATAAGGATATTCTTCTTGAGAAGTTTTGTGATATTCTTCCTTCCAAATGGGAAAACATGGTTCTTGTCTTAAGATAAGGTAAAACCTTGCACAGCCATACTCTTGCATCGCTCTATGGAGCCTTCAGATTCACTAAAGATAATAATGCTGCAAGACTGGTGGCTGAGCAAGATGCCATGAACCATGCCCAGAGTCCCAAGGTTGCTAGTGCAACTGAGAGACCTTGTGCTGCTTTAATGTCTGCAGAGAGTGTCCAGGCACACTCAATGAAGGAGATGTTAAACAGTTTCTTGAACTCTGGCCTGACCACTGAAATCAGTGATGGTTGTGATGAAACTGACGATGATGATCTGGTAGCCATGATTGCTAAAACCTTTAACAGGTTTAAGCATAAATCTAAAAGATTTAATGGCCCAAACAATGCTTCCGGCTCCAGCTCTCTAGATAAAACCAATCTTACCTGCTATAAATGTGGTAAGAAAGGTCATTTTATGAAGGAATGCAGATCTAGTCAGATGAACAACCAAACTGGCCCCCTGCCCCTAATTTCAATCGACCTGATGATAGCTACAAAGCTAAATATAAAAAGCTTAAGGCCCAGATTGCCCTCCTGTCCATGGAAAAAGAAAAGGATCAGTGCTTAATGGCACAAACTGAGGGAAAATGGGAGTACTCTGATGACTCATCAGCTGATGAAGAAGAGGAAAGGGACATGTGTTTCATGGCCTTGGAAGATCAACAGCAGCATGTGGCAAAAGAAGATGTCATCACTGGAAGATGGGTGGACATCATTTTGAAGAAGGTATGTGATTATGACAATCAGGTTGACCCTGAACTGAAACTGGACCTTGCTGAATCATTAAGTGGTGATTTGGCTTTTGTGGAAACTGTTAGAGCAGATAGTAAAAGATATCTTGACACTATCTTAATTGAACTAAACAATGTTAAGCCACAACTGAATGATTTACAAAGTGTCCAGTTGGCTCTCAAGGAGTCAGTTTTAAAAATTGAGGCTTTGGAGCTTGATAATCAAAAATTATTTTCTGATCTTGAAAAAGAACAAAAGATTATCAAGTCATGGGTAAAAGCATCTGGTAAGAACTATGATTCATTTTCTAGAACTATCGATGCCCAGAAGAATGCATGGAAATCTGGAGATCTGGAGATGGCAGCTCTCATACCAGATCTTCATGCATTGCCTCCAGCTCTCAGGGTTGAAACTCCTTATGATCAACCTGAAGCTGTTGAAACTGAACCCATTGAGACCACCCCCATTGAGGTTAAACCTGGAGCCAAACAGGCTAGTGCTCCAGTTAAAAAGGCCACTGGTAACAAGCCTTTACCTCAAAAGTCTAAGGTGCCCAAGACCCAAAAGACTAAAAATCCAGCTGAACCAAGGTCCAAGGTTTAGTTGCCTGATGAAAACAATATTTTGTTTAAACTGGAAAGTCAACTCCAACTTTTGTCTCGACAGGTTCAGAGTTGTACTGCCCGGATTAAAAATCTGGAAGGAGGTTCATCACCTCCAGTTTTTAAACAAAATATTAAACCCCCCCTTTCAAAACCTAAACAAAAGAATGTTCCATCTGGAATTAAATCTGGTAAAAATAAGGGGAGCAAGTATCAAATACCAATCGTTTTTACTCCTGCACCTGGATCTGGTGAAAAAGATCCAGATGTAGTCTTCAGTTTGCCTTCACAACAATCAACTGTGACTTCTGTAGAGAAGTCCAGTGAACCCATCAAGAAAAGATGGGTTCACAAAAATAACTGATGATTTTTGTGGGTGTGCAGGGCGATCGAAAGAAGAATATCTGGTATCTGGACAGCGCTGCTGGCCGGACTATGACCGGATGTAAGCCCCTGATTGAAGAGTTCACTGTCCAAGATGGACCGACAGTGACGTTTGGTAATGATCAAAGTGGAAAGACTGAAGGATATGATGTGCTCAATAATGGACAAGTCGAATTCATGAAAGTTGCATTTGTGAATGGTTTGAAATACAACCTGATCAGTGTCAGCCAACTTTGTGATGATGGCTTCAGAGTTTTGTTCGATATTGCTCAAGGCACCATATTTAACAAGGATTGGAAAGTGGTGATGGTTGCACCAAGAAAAGGTAATGTGTACATCATGGATATGGAACCAGCTCCAAAAGAGCAGTGCTTCTATACCAAAGCTGATGAGGACACCAACTGGCTGTGGCATAAAAGATTATCCCATCTTAATTTCAAAAATATTAACAAGTTGTCTCGCAAACAACTGGTTGATGGGATACCACAGATTTCTTTTAATAAAGAAAAGCCATGTCCAGGGTGTGAGATGGGCAAGCAGAAAAGGGTCAGTTTCAAAACTAGGCAAAACTTTAGCATCACTGAACCTCTTCACATGCTACATATGGATCTCTTTGGTCCAGTGAATGTTCAAACTAGAGCTGGGAAGAAATACACTCTAGTTGTGGTCGATGAATTCACCAGATACTGTTGGGTGGGATTCCTCAGATCCAAAAGTGATGCACCTGCTGAAATCATCTCTCTCATCAAGAGAATTGAACTCAAGTATACTCAAAAAGTCTGTCAGTTGCGAAGTGATAATGGTACTGAATTTTGAAATAAGGTACTTGAAACATTTTGCAATGATACTGGCATCTCTCAAAACTTCTCATCAGCACACTCTCCAGAGCAGAATGGAGTTGTGGAAAGAAAGAATCGCACACTGATAGAAGCAGCCAGAAGTATGCTATCTGAATCAGGTCTTCCCACCAGCATCTGGGCTGAAGCAGTTGCAACTGCTTGTCACACCCAAAACCGGTCAGTCTACATCAAGAGACATAAGAAAACTGCCTATGAAGTACTCAGGAATCATAAACCAAATATTAGATATTTTCATGTATTTGGTTGTCTAGTTTATATCTTAAACGATTCCAGTCAGCTTGGAAAGTTTGATGCAAAAGCTGATGAAGGGGTATTTTTAGGTTATTCAGATATTCGAAAGGCCTTTAGAGTTTATAATTATAGACTCCAAAAGGTTCATGAGACAATTCATGTCACATTCGACGAATCAACTGAAGCAATCAACAAGAGACGAAGCCTTGATATTACTCCAGTCGTTCCAATAAATTTTGGCGAAACTGACCAAGTTCATCAGTCAGTTGTTTCACCAAAAGATGTTTCCAGTTACAACAAATTGGAACCAGTTAAGAAGAAGAACACCACCAGTGACACATCATTCTATCCCTCCATCAATTTCAACTTACCACAAGAATTGGTGATTGGATCTGATGTACGTGCCACTCCAATATCAGCACCAGTTCAAACTCCAACTTCTCCAGTTCTTCAAGAAATGCCCTTGAATGAAGAATTTCATGATATAAATCGTGACCTCATTGACTCTGATGAGGATGTAGAAGTAGTTTGGACCGATCCTCCTCCAGAAGCTACTGCAACTGAAGAAGTTCGCCAGGTGACTTGCACTGATATTGTTTTACACCAGCCTAGTCAATACACTAGATGGACTCGAGCACATCCAATTGAATAGATTGTGGGAGATCCAAATAGTGGGGTTCAGACTAGAAGAGCCACCAGTGAGCAATGCTTAAACGTCACCTTCTTATCACTAATTGAACCAAAGAAGATTGACGAGGCTATGGCAGACCCAAGCTGGGTGGAAGCTATGCAAGAAGAGCTCGTCCAGTTTGAAAGGAACAATGTTTGGGAGCTTGTTCCTTGTCCACCAGGGTTAAAGAAAGAACCTATTGGTACAAGATGGGTCTACCGAAACAAGATGGATGAAGATGGCCATGTTGTAAGAAACAAGGCCAGTTTAGTTGCCCAGGGTTATTGTCAAGCAGAAGGCGTTGACTTTGATGAAACTTTTGCTCCAGTTGCAAGACATGAAGCCATCAGAATATTTCTGGCTTATGCAGCCCATCTGCAGTTCAAGGTCTTCCAGATGGATGTCAAAAGTGCGTTCCTTAATGGAACATTGGAAGAAGTTGTGTATGTTAAGCAGACTCCGAGCTTCATCGATGAGAAGCATCCTCATTGGGTTTATAGACTGAACAAAGCTTTGTATGGTCTAAGATAAGCCCCAAGAGCCTGGTATGATACTTTAACTAAACATCTTCTTAAAAATGGCTTTCAAAGAGGTGCAATAGATAATACCTTATTTATCTTGAAAGAAAGAGGTAATATCTTATTGGTACAAATTTATGTTGATGACATTATATTTGGTTTAACTGATGATGCAATGTGTAAAAAGTTTTCTAAAATCATGTCATCTGAGTATGAGATGAGTTTAATGGGAGAATTAACATTTTTCTTAGGTCTTCAGATTAAGCAAACTGAAAATGGAATTTTCATAAACCAAGTAAAATATGTCAGAGATTTGTTAAGAAAATACAAATATGATTCAATCCCATCGAAAAACACACCTATTGCAGCACCATTAAATTTGGACTCTGACCCAACTGGCAAACCAGTGAACATAACTGACTATCGTGGTATGGTTGGTTCACTGATGTATTTAACTGCCAGTCGACCAGATATAATGTTTGCAACATGTCTATGTGCCAGGTTTCAGGCTAACCCAAAAGAATCACACTTGCACGCTGTTAAGCGTATCTTTAGATACCTGAAAGGGTGTCCTAATCTTGGTTTTTGGTACCCCAAAGGCTCAGGATTAGATCAGTTGCTGTGCCCAGATTCTCTGGATCAAGAACCAGTTACTAGATTATGGTCAAAAGTATACAAGGACCCCAATCTTTTGTGACAACACCAGTGCAATTGCTATATCTCACAACCCAGTGATGCACTCCAAGACAAAGCATATTGACTTCAGGTATCATTTTATTTGTGATCATGTTATGAAATGAGACATTAAAATTCATTTCATCCCCACTGACAAACAGCTCGCTGATGTTTTTACAAAACCTCTTGATGAGAAAACCTTTAAATATCTCATCAGGGAACTGGGAATGTTAAATCCTTAAAACTGGAGATTTCTTTGTTATTGAACGTGTCAGTGACACTGATGAAGTTCTCCAGTTGAGGAGGTCAAGGTAATCTTTGCTCGCCAGGCTATCGAACGCCTTTGTGATACTATCCTGGCACTAATAGATTTCTGGATCATCATTTTAGGGGGAAAGACTCAAAAATAATTTTCTGACTAAAATTCGTTTTTGTTTGAAAATGGCAACTGGAGAACTCTCCAGTTGGAAACTGGCACTGGACTAATCCTCCAGTGACCAGATTCAGTCTTTTCTTATTTTTTATAACGTTAGAAATACTTGGTCAATATTTGTGACACGTGATGGTACTCGAGTGTTTTAAACCACTTGGTATCGTCATCTGACGTGTTTAAAGTCATTTTGGTAAATGAACACTGTTTGTATTGGGAAAATTAATGTTAGTGGGCGCGTGGGTAAGATAAGCCGTCGTAGCATTTAAGGCTGACACAATTAATTATGTTTTTATTTCAAAATTCAAACTTATTTTGTAAAAATATCTACAAAATTGATTTTGTTGATAAAATATAATTTTTGGTATTCCATGGGATCTTGAATTCCTTATAAATACCCTTATTTACTCCGAACACATTTACTTTCCTTCACATTCTTTCATTTACTTCCCAATCATCTAAAATTGCTTCATTTCTCTCTCTGCTTCATAAATCAAGAACCCTAATTCCTAAATTTCAATTTCATTTTCAAATGGCTCCTAAATCATCCCGTTCAAGAGATATAAATCTCTTAACTGTTCCATATGCTCCTTCACCAGATGTCAAACCGGCATCTGGTGCTCCTAGTAACACTTCGCTCATCAAACTCAATCCAAATAATCCGATGGCGAGTTTACAAGGATCTCAATGGTCCAATACCCTTATTGGAAGAATTCAAAATTTTTTGAAGGATTCTCCAATAGGACCCTCATTCTCTCTAAACCCACGCAAGATGTTTCACGACTACTTGTGTGAGTTTTGGTACACTGCCACTCTTTCTTCCGATTGTTCTTCCATCACTTTTACATTAAAAGGTGGAACAATCCAGTGTACCTTATCCGCTGACGTATTGAGGGATGCCTTACACCTCAACTACTGGAGAGAGGGTGAATCTCTAGTTGTCTTACCCCCAAACGTTAATTTTCGCCAAGTCCTCCTTGAAATGGGACATAAGGAATGCTTGGAGAAAGGGGTTTTGAAGACAAAGGGTGCGATGACCATGAAGGGTCTTACACCTTCATGGAGGTATTTTTTCATCCACCTGGTGGAGAGTATGGGTGGGAGTTCTGGTGGTCTTGACCAGATTAACTCCGCACAAGCAGAGATGGCATACTGCTTGTGGAATGGATTGAGAGTAGACTTTGCTGATATCCTGTTTAGAAGCCTAGTACAAAAACTGAAGGGCACCAGGGGAGTTTGTATCCCCTTCTCAAGGTTTCTCTCTCTCTGCTTCATAAATCAAGAACCCTAATTCCTAAATTTCAATTTCATTTTCAAATGGCTCCTAAATCATCCCGTTCAAGAGATATAAATCTCTTAACTGTTCCATATGCTCCTTCACCAGATGTCAAACCGGCATCTGGTGCTCCTAGTAACACTTCGCTCATCAAACTCAATCCAAATAATCCGATGGCGAGTTTACAAGGATCTCAATGGTCCAATACCCTTATTGGAAGAATTCAAAATTTTTTGAAGGATTCTCCAATAGGACCCTCATTCTCTCTAAACCCACGCAAGATGTTTCACGACTACTTGTGTGAGTTTTGGTACACTGCCACTCTTTCTTCCGATTGTTCTTCCATCACTTTTACATTAAAAGGTGGAACAATCCAGTGTACCTTATCCGCTGACGTATTGAGGGATGCCTTACACCTCAACTACTGGAGAGAGGGTGAATCTCTAGTTGTCTTACCCCCAAACGTTAATTTTCGCCAAGTCCTCCTTGAAATGGGACATAAGGAATGCTTGGAGAAAGGGGTTTTGAAGACAAAGGGTGCGATGACCATGAAGGGTCTTACACCTTCATGGAGGTATTTTTTCATCCACCTGGTGGAGAGTATGGGTGGGAGTTCTGGTGGTCTTGACCAGATTAACTCCGCACAAGCAGAGATGGCATACTGCTTGTGGAATGGATTGAGAGTAGACTTTGCTGATATCCTGTTTAGAAGCCTAGTACAAAAACTGAAGGGCACCAGGGGAGTTTGTATCCCCTTCTCAAGGTTTCTCTCTCTTTGCTTTCTACAAATTCTGGACAGTGAAGCATACTTAAGCACAGATTCACCTTACACTGTGCTAGATTTGTTGAGGAATTTAGACTCTCTAGTATCTGAAGCTGGAGAGGTCGAGATTCCAGATCGAATGCAGCTGGCATTCGCCAAAACTGATGCACCAATTCTAGGTGAGTCAGAAAGACAACCGGGCGGGCCTCAAAATAATGAGGGACCCTCTAGTTCGTCTAATGTTATGGTTGAGGATAGAGCAACCATAACTGAGGCAACTCCAATAACATCTATCCCTGGTGAAGATACCTCGGTATCTGATCCTCCAACAGATGAACCCAACCAGGAAACTGGGGAAGGTCATCTGGAGACTGACCCTTCTGGTCAGCCCTCAGTTACATTCATGGATCTGGACATGAATGTTAATGACGAGGAAATCCTTATAGAGTCTTCGGATTCTGAAGGTACTGCTTCAGACTTGGAGATTTTTGATTCTGCTGTACAAGATCAAAACCCTTCATCTCCAGTCTCGCTTCCAGATGCATCAATTTCACTTTCACCATCCCAACAAAATGAGCCTACAGATATTCCATTCCCAACTTATAACTATATGTCTGGAAACAGACGTATGGCACTTTCACTATCTGGGCAATTCTCACTCCTTCGAGAAATGCCACCCCCACCGCCGCCGTTGTTCACACCTGAGCATTCTCAGCATGAACAACACATTGAACTTTCAGTCCTTTCTTCTACCACCACTCCTACTATTTCTTCAACTGATGGACTGACAACTGGGGAGACTTCTCTAAGTTTTCCTCCTCCAGTTGCTCCAGTAGAAACTGCTGCTGGTCCAGTGATACCTTCTCCTCCGTCACTGGACAGTTAAGTTGTCTCTGTACAAGCCGATCTCCAAAACCTTCTCACCAGTGTGGAGGAGATTCAAAAGACACTTGACAAAAACACCAAGTCTTTCTCCAGATACCACAAGGATCACTTGACCAATATTAAAGTGGTTTATCTTGGGATTAACAAGTTTTCATCTAATGAAGACTTGGTGTTGAAGAAGCTGAATGAGTTGGTCACTGGCTGCAACAATCTGGCAGGTACGTTAAAAGAAGCCTTTGACCTCACTCAGTCCAAGGTCACAACCTCAATCTCCAATTTGCTGGGCAACACTGTTGGAACATCAGAAATGGACTTAAGGGAGATTGAAAAACAGGTAAAAGAACTAGTTGACAAGCCTGGGTTGAATGTGACTGAACTTGGGCAGCAGTTAATGACTTCAGTTGGTCAGAAGATAGATGATACGCTGGGTGCTAGAGAACAACAATTGATTGAAAAGGTGATGTCTGAGATCACCAAGCTGGCCACTCCTCAGGTTGATCTGGCCCCACTCACAAATGAGATCAACCAGTTGAGGGGCAGCATTGATAACTTGAACACCCAGGTTTCACTTCATGCTCAATCTTTGGATAAACTGATAACTGAAGTAGAAAGTTTGAAGAAGAAGGATGAAGAAGTGAAGGATAAGGTGGTTTCTGGTTTGGATGAAGATTCCAAGATTTTAAATGAATTGAAAACTGGTCAGGAACAAGTTGCAGCTAATGTTCTGACCCAGTCTAAAGAAACCAACCACCTTTGGAGATCTTTTAGGATGATGTGCACAATCTTCAAAGAATGCAAGAACATGCAATCATGGCAGCCTCTTGACCGGTTGCCAGCTCACCATTCTATGTGGGAAGTGATTAGGGCAGGTCTAGATGCTGCCAGGGGGGAAAGAAGTGCAGTTCTTGCACCAATTGCAACTGAAAGCACTCCATCTGGAAATCAAGCAGGTAGGGAAATGGTTGTAGCTGCCAGTACTGAAGCTGGTGAGCAAAGAACTGGTGAAACTGGTGATATAAGTGTTAGGGGGAATGTTGTGGATAAAGGAAAAGGTTTGGCATCTATTGTATCTGCCCAGCCGGCCACTGATGTACCAATGTTAGAAACTGGCAATGCTGATGTACTTCCTCCAGTTTCTGAAAGTGTAAGCAAACAACTGGCTAGACTTGGTAATCAAATAAAAGAAAGAAAGAAAATGAAACAAGCCAACCAAGTTGAAGCCAGAGCACATCTTACACAGATCAAACTGCTTGATATTAGTGATGCTCATCTTTTGGGAATCACTAAGGAGGAGTATGCCAGAGTAAAGAATGATCCCAGGATAGTTGACCAGTTGAAAGAAATGCTTGATGTTGAACTGGACAAACACTATCCTGATGACGAAGCTGAATTTGATGCCAGAAGCTTGAATATATCAGTGGAGAAGGCTAAAGAGAATAGGGCCAGTGGGATTCTAAAAAGAATTGAACATGTTAAGAAGGTTGTGAAAAGAGTATTGAATCCACCAAGGAGGATCCCTCAACCAAGAAGACCACTGACAAGAGATGCTGACCTTAGAACCTTCATTGAACCAGCTGGTGAAGTATCAAATGATGACATCAAGTCTGCTGTACTGGCTGCTGGAGCTGGGAGTATTAAAATAACAAATGAATCTGAAGCAAGAAGCTATTACTCCCAGATCATGGCAACCAGAAGACATAGTGGGACTATCAATGATGTTAATGTAACCATTAAGCCAGGCACCAAGCACTTTCAAGTTGAAGTTAGTTATACCAGAGGGCCACTGGTTAAAACTGAAAATCCTGGTGCAATGCAGTATGGGTTCACTGAATGGGTTGAAATGGTAAATGTTTTGGATGCAAAGGCACAAAAGAATAGGTTTGAGAAAGCATGGGTGAACTTCTTAAAGGGCAAGATTCAACACAAAGAAAATCTGGAGCTAAAGTTGAATATTGATCCTGAAGACTCTCAGCCTATCTCTTCAGTGACCAAGA
The DNA here is from genome assembly GCA_034093135.1 of Erigeron breviscapus. Classification (NCBI taxonomy): domain Eukaryota; kingdom Viridiplantae; phylum Streptophyta; class Magnoliopsida; order Asterales; family Asteraceae; genus Erigeron; species Erigeron breviscapus. Next base: position 35,787,717 of record CM067168.1, read on the forward strand.
GAAGAAGAACTGGCGAAGGGCCATCCCATTAAGTTCTCTTTTAGTTATCTAACTTGTAATTTTATTTACATTCTGTAACTTGTATAAATTTCATTTCCTTGTATAAATGAAGTTACCAGTTTGTAACCACAAGGTAGATAATAGATTAGATCTAACAAACTTAAAAGAAAAACCCAAGGCATTTATTGATCTATAAAAATGCCTTGGAGAACTTAGATAGATTTAATCGAACAAGTCTCTCCAGTTCAAACTTGTACAGATACAAGAACTAAAAAAAAGACTTGGCAATATTTCTAGACAAATAGGGGGAATTTGTTAGGACCAGTTTACTGGTAAACTGGCCAGTCTCCAGTTGCACCTGGAGACCCAGAAGATTTGTCCAGAAATATATTGAAGTCCAGTTGCATCGTACAGTTAACGCAACTGAAGACCTTCCTCCAGTTGAGAACTGACCAGTTGAAGAATCCTTCCAGTTGAAGTCGAAGACAACAAGTGGAAGATAGAGAATGACAATGGCAGCGAAGCCCAGTTGACATTCTAGTCAGTTACAAACTGGAGACCGTCAGTGGAAAGCTCTTACAAAGCTTTACACTGATTACGAGGAATTGACTTTTGTGCTTTATGTGCTTTTACCCGGATAATAAGATTGATCTTATTATTTAAGTACAAAAAGGTACATAAAGCTGGTTGAATAAAGTTGCTTTATACTGCAACTTTACACTGCATTTGAAGGAATTAAATGCTATTCCTTAAATGCTCTCAACCACATTTGTACGGCCAAAGTTAACATCCCAATGTTAACTTTGCCTATAAATACAAGTCATTGCACAACAAGAATAACAAGTGATAAAACTCTTCAAAAGTTGAACACTTCACACTTTGCAAACCTGCAATATTCTTGGTGAACTTGTGCAATATTCTCTCAATCGTAAAAAGGAACACAACTTTAAGTGCAATATTCTTGGTGAACTTGTGCAATATTCTCTCAATTGTAAAAAGGAACATTTCACAACTTTAAGTGTTTCGATTGTTTAGAGAAATTCCAAGTGTAGATCAATTGTAGTTCATAGGTTGTTAGGATATTTACATACTTTGTATTTCTTGGTTCCGCAACAACCTTGTAATTTATTTAAAGTTAATAAATAAATTACACTTGAAAATTACATATTGTCTCACCAATTTACTTTAAGTATTTTACTTTATTGCATTGTTCTTTACTTATTGTCACTTAATAAGTAATCTATCTAGAACTGGTATATACTCTCTGTAACTGGTCGTCTCCAGTTCAGAGCTTATATTGCAAAGTAACTCCACCATCGACATTGAGGTGTCTTCAGGTAGTACCATCTATTGAGTTGGGACTTACAGCTATTATCCAAGAAGATGTGGAAAGATTATTAAAAGAAAAAATGATCAGGGAAGTAAAATTTCCTGAATGGTTGGCAAACGTAGTAGTGGTACAAAAGAAGAATGGGAAATGGAGAGTTTGCGTAGACTTCATGTTAGGTCCAGATTTAGTCCAGACTTACTGGACTGGCTCCAGACTGGACTACTGGAACCTTATTTAGGTTTGTTAAGGAAACTTGTTTTGCTGGTCTCGCTCCAGACCCGACTACTGGAGCCTCACTGAAGATCTGACCAGAAAACATATTCTACTGGACCTACTCCAGACTTGGAATCTGGAGTCCCTCTAAAGATTTGTCCAGAAATATTTGAAGACTAGTGAGCATTTACTTGTACAGGTAATCTGGAGCATTTTCCAGATTAGCTCACTGAAGACTTCACCCCAGTCCAGATCTACTCTACTGAAGACATTCTGACTGAAGTCAAAGACTGAAGTCTGAAGGAAGAAGACTTAACAAATGGCGGAGTCCACTGGAAAGTCTTACCAGATCTGCACACTGGAGGATTGTTAGTGTTCTAGATCCTGCAAGTCTGAACACTAATATCGAGGATTGACTTTAGCCTTTAACACACTTCCAAAGAACAATCCACTTGTTCTTTAACAAAAGTATACGTGTGTTAAGGTGGTTGGATAATAGGATACACTTGCACTTGATGTGACTTTATCCTTATTCTTATCCAATACATTTAATGTTCTTGTCGGATCATTAAATGTATGCCAACCATATTTGTACGGCACAAATTCACTGGTGAATTTGTTGCCTATAAATACTAAGTCATTCCTTGAACAAAAAATACTTTTTAGCATACACCTTGCAAGAAAGTGAATTTGTCTAAAATACTCTCGATCTTAAATAGGGATACTTCACAACTTTAAGTATCTCGATCCTAAAGAGCTATTTGACAAATATAGATCATTTGTAATCATAGGTTGTTAGGATACTCACTTAATTGTGTTATCTTGATTCCGCAACAACCTTGTATTTTATTTAAACATCAATAAATGAAATACCCATGAAACATACATAATGGTCCACTTTATTTGTTTATTGCTTTAAGTCTTGTATTACTTTGTTTATATATCTTGCATCTTTATTTACAAGTAATACTAGTCCAATTCTAGTGATTATTAGACTTGTTGTATTTTACACTTTCTATTGGTTAACCATCTCGTTAATTAAAAGGGACTCACATTTGGTATCAGAGCAGAAGGCTAATCATTGCCTAGATCTGTTCTTGATGGCTAACCAAGAAAATACACAAGGTTTTAGTCTTGGTCCCGATCCTAATGTAAATATGCATGATCAAAATGAACCACAAAACGTTAATAACACTAATCCTCCACCTCCTCCTCCTACTCCTGCTTCTCCACACGTGCATGTGCACTACTCGAATAATCCTGTTCCTAAATTCAGTGGGAACAGTGATGAATTTGTACGTGGAAGGCTAGGATGGTTTTGCATGTCACTGGTATTGAGAGGAACATGATGAAGATTTTAAACGAAGGTCCTTATGTACCTACATCACCTCTCAATCTACTTCTTGATCCTTCTGGATCTAGAAGGGGAAGGGAAAAGAGGGAGGAACATTGGTCAGAAGAGGAGAGGAGACTGGTGAATCTTGACACCCTCCTTAAAAACATGATCCTCGGGGCCGTTCCAGAAACCCTAATTCCCACACTAGTTCTTTTTCCTAGTGCCAAAACCATGTGGGATGAGCTTCTAAACCAACATGAAGGAGGAGATGACACCATTGTCACCAGAAAGGTCTCCTTAAACAAGAGGTATGAGTCATTTTTTGCTAAACCTAACGAGTCTCTCACTGGTACTTACACCAGATTTATGAGGATCATAAACCAATTGAGAGGTCTTGGGGTTGAGAAGGACAAGGATATACTTCTGGAGAAATTTTGTGACATTCTGCCCACCAAATGGTCTCACATGATACTTGTTTTACGACAAGGTAAAACTCTGCACACACACACTCTCTCAACTCTTTATGGAGCCTTCAGGTACACTGAAGAAAATCAAGCTCAGAGAGTGGTTGCAGAACAAGATGCTTTTAACCATGCCTCCAGTAATCCTAAAGTGGTTAGTTATTCTGAACCACCAAGTACAGCACTGATATCTTCTGAGAATGTATTTTCTATGAAGAAGATGGTGTCTGAACTTATGGATTATGGAGAGTCCAGTCAAATCTCTCCAGACTGTTGTGATGAAACTGAAGATGATGACCTTATTGCAATGATTGCTAAAACGTTTAACCGTTTCAAAGCAAGAGCAAATAAGCCATCTGGACAATTTGCATCCAGTTCTTCCACTGACAAGACCAATTTGACATGCTTTAAGTGTGGCAAAAAGGGTCATTTCATGAAAGAGTGCAGGTCCAACCAGTTTGCATCCAAGCCTGGTCCATTCTCTTCTAATAATAAGCCTGATGATAGCTATAAATTGAAATAAAAAGCTTAAGGCCCAAATTGCTCTCATGGCACAACAAATGGAAACAAATAATAAGTGCATGATTGCTACAACTGAAGAGGAGTGGGTTCCTTCTGATGACTCATCTGTTGATGAAGAAGAAGAAAGAGATTGCTGTTACATGGCTCTGGAAGTTGATGAGCCCTGGTGAAGGAAGATGTCACATCTGGACGATGGGTGGACATAGTTATTAAAAAGGTTAGTGATTATGATAATGCAACTGACCAAGAACTAAAATTGGACATTGCTGAAGCTTTAATTCTGATTTAATTTTTGTAGAAACTGTTAGATCTGATTGTGTAAATGGTCTAGAAACAAATTCTTCTGAAATAAATGCTTTAAAATCAAAATTAAAAGAGCTTCAAGACATTGAACTGGCATTTCAAGCCCAGGTTCTGGTAACTGAATAATTGATTCAAGAAAAGCAAGATCTTGAGATCATTCTAGAGAAAGAAAAACTGGTAATAAAGTCATGGCTAGAAACTAAAAAGCCATATGATGCTTCAGTTAAACAATTTCCTGCTCAAAAACGTGCATATTTAGATGGAAATACTCATGTAGCATCATTAATACCAGTAATCGATCGATTACCAGAGGTGTTAAGGCCCACAACTGTTTATGATATGCCTGTGAAACACCCAAGACCAATTTAGACCCAGTTCAATCCCCAGAGGTTAAGACTGGAGCTGTCCAGATGACTGCTCCAGTTAAAAAGGTGAAGCAGAATAGACCTTTACCTCAGACCAATCCCTTACCAAAGCCTTTGACTGGAAAGGCTAAGGTATCATTGAAGAAAATATTTTGTCCAGGATAGAGAGCCAGATTCAAATTCTGACTCGTCAATCACAAAGTTTTAATGCAAGATTAAAACTTTCTTGAGGGTACTTCATCTGGCCCTAGACAAAATACAAAACCTTTTTCAAAAAAAGACAAATTTATTTCTCCAGTTGAGAAAAATGAAAAGGTTTTAAAACCATCAACCCCAGTGGTCTTTTCAACTAAGACCACTGTTGAAGAAAGTGAACTAAACCAGATTGCCCCAGGGACCTATAAGGGAGGGTCCAGTGAACCCATCAGTCGATGGGTTCCCAAATCTAACTGATCAATATCTGGTGTATGTGTAGGGCGATCGAAAAAGCTTATCTGGTATCTTGACAGTGCAGCTGGCAGGACGATGACCGGATGTAAGACCCTACTGGAGGAGTTCACCATTTCGGATGGACCCTCCATCACGTTTGGAAATGATGGTTGTTGGAAGACTGAGGGATATGGTGTTCTGAACAATGGACAAGTCAAGTTCAGACGAGTGGCATTTGTGAATGGTTGGAAATATAACTTGATCAGTGTAAGTCAACTGTGTGACGATGGCTATCAAGTCTTATTCAATGTTGCTCAGGGCATCGTATTCAACAAGGACTGGAAGGTAGTGTTGATTGCTCCCAGAAAAGGGAATGTGTACGTGATGGATATGGCAAGCTCTCCTTCAGAGCAGTGTTTCTATACTCAAGCTGATGAAGACACAAACTGGTTATGGCATAAAAGGTTATCCCATTTAAACTTAAAAAACATTAACAAGTTGTCCAGAAAACAACTTGCAGATGGGATACCTTCAGTCTCCTTCAAAAAGGAAAGACCATGTCCAGGATGTGAGATGGGTAAGCAAAAAGCGTACCAGTTTCAAGACCAGACAGAATTTCAGCATTACTGAACCTCTTCACATGCTTCATATGGACCTTTTTGGTCCAGTGAACGTTCGGACTCGTGCTGGTAAAAGATACACCCTGGTGATCATAGATGAGTTCTCCAGATATTGTTGGGTGATCTTTATGAGGTCCAAAAGTGAAGCTGCTGCTGAAATCATCAGTCTTATCAAGCAAATTGAGCTCAAGTACAGTCGAAAAGTGTGTCAGTTAAGAAGGACAATGGAACAGAATTCCAGAATGCAACTCTGGAGTCATTCTGTACTGACACTGGCATCTCCCAGAACTTCTCTTTAGCCCGCTCTCCAGAGCAAAATGGAGTTGTGGAAAGGAAAAATCGAACGCTGATAGAAGCTGCCAGGAGTATGCTTGCTGAATCTGGACTGTCTACCAGTTCTGGGCGGAAGCAATTGCAACTGCTTGCCACACCCAGAATCGATCAGTGTACATCAAAAGACACAAAAAGACAGCCTATGAAGTCTTAAGAAATAGAAAACCAAACATTGGTTATTTTCACGTTTTTGGATGTCCAGTTTACATCCTGAACGACTCCGGTCAGCTAGGCAAATTTGATGCCAAAGCTGATGAAGGGTATTTCTTAGGCTATTCAGCCATTCGCAAGGCCTTCAGAGTCTATAACAAGAGACTGGAGAAGGTCCATGAGTCAATTCATGTAACATTTGATGAATCAAATGCCTCAATCAACAAGAAGCTAGTCCATGTCACTCCCCCAGTAACACCAATTGTCTTTTGTGAATCTGATCCTATAAACGACAAATTTGAAGATTCACCAGACACAGTTTCCAGTCATCCTGATCTGGAACCTGTTCAGAAAAAGAAACTCTCCAGTAGTACTCCATTCTATCCCTCTATTATTTTCAAACTACCCTCTGAAATTAATATTGGTTCAGATGTGCGTACTACTCCAGTATCAGTGTCAGTTGAGAATTTACCAGAAATGTCTTCTGGTGAAGAATTTCATACTGAACCAGTACTCAGGAAATGCCTTCAAATGAAGAATTTCATGATGCAAATCGTGATTTAAATGACTCAGATGAAGATACTGAAGTAATTTGGCAAGACCCACCTCCAGAATCAACTCCAGAGGAGACTCAACTGAATTCTTGCACTGATATTGTTGTCAGTAACAATCCTGGTCAGTACTCCAGATGGACAAAAGCTCACCCTATTGATCAGATCTTAGGTGACTCCAGTCGTGGTGTTCAGACCAGAAGAGCCTCCAGTAATCAATGCTTATACGTCAGTTTTCTATCGTTGATAGAACCTAAGAAGATTGACGAGGCTCTGGAAGATCCAAACTGGGTGACTGCTATGCAAGAAGAACTTCACCAGTTTGAAAGGAACAAAGTATGGTATCTGGTTCCTTTCCCAGTTGGAAAGAAAGAACCAATTGAAACAAGATGGGTCTTCAGAAACAAAGTAGATGAAGATGGCCACGTAATAAGAAACAAGGCCAGACTGGTAGCACAAGGCTACTACCAGTCAGATGTCGATTTTGATGAATCATTTGCTCAGTGGCTAGACTTGAAGCGATCAGAATATTCTTAGCATTCACTGCTAATCATCAGTTCAAGGTCTACCAGATGGATGTAAAGAGTGCTTTCTTGAATGGGAAGCTTGAAGAAGAAGTTTACGTCAGACAACCTCCAGGTTTAGTTGATGACAAGCATCCACATTGGGTATATCGTCTGGACAAAGCGCTATATGGCCTCAGACAAGCCCCACGTGCCTGGTATGATACTCTGACTAAACATTTGTTGAAAAATGGTTTTAATCGAGGTGCAATTGACAATACCTTGTTCATTCTCATGAGAAAGGTAATCTGTTAATGGTACAAATTTATGTTGATGATATAATTTTTGGGTCTACTGATGAAAACATGTGCAAGAAATTTCTAAAATCATGTCCACTGAATATGAAATGAGTTTGATGGGTGAATTAACATATTTTCTTGGACTCCAGATTAAACAAAACAAAGATGGAATTTTTATTAATCAGGAAAATATGTTAGAGATCTTTTAAAGAAATTCGATATGATTTCTTCACCATCTAAACCAACTCCAATTTCTGCACCACTGACACTGGACTCGGATTCAGATGGCAAACCAGTGAACACCACTGTCTATAGAGGCATGGTTGGTTCACTGATGTATTTAACGGCCAGTAGACCAGATATTATGTTTTCAACATGTTTATGTGCCAGATATCAGTTCTAATCCAAAGGAATCTCATATGCTCGCTGTAAAGCGCATACTGAAGTACCTAAAAGGTGCTCCCAGTTTAGGTCTTTGGTACCCCAAAGGCTCTGGAATGGATCTAATGGGTTATTCAGATTCAGATCATGCAGGTTGTAAGATAGATAGGAAATCCACAACTGGTGGATGTTATTTCCTAGGTGGCAAACTGGTCAGCTGGACCAGTAAGAAGCAAACTTCAGTTTCATTATCCACTGCTGAAGCTGAATACGTGTCGGCAGCCAGTTGTTGTGCTCAGATACTCTGGATGAAGAACCAGTTGCTTGATTATGGTATTAAATATTCAAAAACTCCAATCTTTTGTGATAATACCAGTGCCATCGCTATCTCCAACAATCCAGTTATGCACTCCAGAACCAAACACATCGATCTAAGGTACCATTTCATTCGCGATCATATTATGAAAAACAACATTGAACTCCATTTTATTCCCACTGACAAACAACTCGCTGACATTTTTACTAAACCTTTGGATGTAAAAACTTTTGAACATCTGGTTGGTGAGTTGGGAATGTTGAACCCTTAAATCTGGAACCTTGGTATTGAACGCCATTGTGTACTACTAAGGATCTTTGATTTAAAGATTCAAAAATTTATTTTTGGATCAACATTCCAGGGAAGACTTGAAAAATATTTTCTCTTAAAAATGTTTAAGTTCAGGGGGAATTAATTTTCTCACTGGACAAATTCTTCAGAAAATATTACTGGTGCTTTGTAAATATGTCCCTCTCACTGGTAACTGGACAGGTTGAAGTGCGTGTTTGAGTTGACTTATGTCTTCTTGTAAATGTGTCCCTCTCATTTGTCTGTATTAGTTGACGTGCAAGTTTGAGGTTTCCAGTCTTTCAAATTTGGTTGTTCACTGGTACTTTACTGGAGTGTCCCTCCAGTGTACCATCAGTACATGTTTCACTGGACTAATCCACAAGTGATACTGGACGGTCCTGTCAACCTCCAGATGCACTGAATAATGTCATAATATTTTCAAAATACTTGATCTTTGTATGTGCCACGTAAGCAAACCTTTTCAAAGATATTTATCTTATAAATCCTATGTGGCATGGATATTTTTCAAAACTAATGATGGTCTTTTTACTTTGGGAACACAAAAAGTACAAATTTGCTTGTTTTTGTGGGCGGTGAACCATCAACCATTTATGGGTGATGTGATACAATTAAATGCGGATCTCAAAACACGATCAAAAATGTTATTTGATAAATTCAAATTGAACGTTTGAAATCCACATTATCTCTCCTATATATACCCACTTTCACTTTCAATTTCATTTACTTCGAACATTTACTCCCAAATCTTCAAATTCCTTCATTCAATTCTTCATTCATTTTCCAATCATAATACTCGCATATTAACTTCAAATTCATTAAATTCTTCATAAACCTTAAATATTCATTCAATTTCATCTTCTTCTATATATCAAATGGCTCCTAGACAATCAAATTCACCAAGAAATCTTCTATCCGCTGAATATGCTCCGGCGGCTGATGTAGTTAGAGCACCTCATATCAACCTTGAAGCTAGGGCTTTAAGGATGAATATGAATAACTGGATGGCAAAACTCACTCTATCCAGTGTCCATGATCCACAATCAATAATTGGGAGATTAAACACCTTTTTTCTCTCATGTCCACTGTATGGTGCCCTAACTTTAAATCCAGAAAAGATGTATCACGATTATCTTTGTGAATTCTGGTATACAGCCGAATACAATGAGGCAAATTCCTGTATTGTTTACTCTCTTGAGCAAGGGACCAGACCCTTGACTCTTTCAGTACATTCTCTCAGAATGGCTCTTCAGTTAAATTATCTGGATGAGAATGAGCTGGCAATGCCACTCCCTTCTGGTATCAATTTCAGGGAGGTATGCAGATTAATGGGGCATACAGAGATAGTTGATGAAAATGGTCAGTTGTTGAGGAAAGGGACCATTTATATGAGTAGACTGACGGATTCGTGGAGATACTTCTTCACACACATCGTCGAGTGTCTTGGAGGCAGTTCTGGAGGATTGGATCAAATCAATCAAACACACCTCCAGATTGCCTATTGCTTATGGTTTGGGCTAAGGGTTGATTTTGCCCAGATATTTTTTGATGATCTGGTGGAACGTATAAAGGCCAAGGGGAGAAAGCCATTCGTGCCATATATTCGCTTTCTTTCTCTTATATTCAAAAATGCCCTTGGAGAGGGGTATGACTTTGAAACTACTCATTTTTCAATGAGTGAGTATATGAGAGACCTGGCAAATTTAAGGTCCAGAGATGGAGAGGTAGATATTCCTCCAGCAATGCTGACACTTCAAAGAATTGAAGAGAATGTGGCACCAGTAAGGGTACAAGTTGTTGATGTACCTACTGGTAGTGAAGATATTGAAGTTGTTGAAATGGTTCAACCTATTCAACAAGTGGCTCCAGTTGGTGGACCAGAAACAGTTGAGCTCTCCAGACGACCAAGATCACATAGGCGTCTAATGAGAGGTGGAGTCCAGGTAAACCCATCAACCCATCATGGTGATACAATAAATATTGATGGTTCTCCTATCTTTGAAGAAAATATTGAATCTCTTGTACAAACTGAACAGAGAGTGGACACTGAAGTCCAGGCTGTTGTACGAGAAGAGGATGTTGAAGTTGTTCAGACTGAAGAACAAGCTTCTGGTATGCAAGAGGCTGAACTGGATTTAAATGTGGAAGCTGGTGAACAGATAGATGTGGTTGGTGCTTCTTTTTGGGACGAGGCTGACTCTCCTATTTCTGGAGGTCAGAATTTGGATGTTAATATGGATTTTTTGGGCGAAGATGTACAGATTGAAACTTTACCAGAAATGCCACCTCCTCCACCAGAAACCGAAACACCTCAACCAGAAATACCACTTCCTACACCAGATATGCCACCACCAGAACCTTCAATGCCACCACCACCACCATCAATTCCTCAATCAACTTCATACTTCACACCATTCATTCCACCAACACAAACTCAATCACCAGTGCACCAAACCGAACAAAGTGTGCCAGTCTCACATGTTGAAACTGAAGAGGACTGGGCACAAGTACCATTGATGACCAGAGTGACTTCTCACCTGGAACAACCCAGTGGTCTCTCCACTTCTTCTTCCACCGAGGTCCAAGGCCTTCTTAGTAGGGTGGCGGACCTGGAGAGATCACTCCAGTCATCTTCCCAGGTTATTTCTGATTTCAAGTCTCTATTGTCAAACAACTTAGCATCAGAAATGAACCTCTTCGCTGGGAATGAGAAGATGGTTTTTGACAAACTGGATGAACTGGTACTGGCCACGAATGTTAATTCTCAAAATTTAAGGGTGGCAGTACAAGGGTTGGAAGGAAAGATTGTGAACTCTGTTGAGACTGCAGTGGAGAATAAGGTTGTACAACCACTGGCAGGTCTTAAAGATGAGGTTGAGAAGATTGTGACAAGAGTTGGTGCACTGGAGAGCAGGCCAACATTTGATCAGACTGATCTGGTCAACACCCTCAGTAACGAAGTTGTCAGAAAATTCAAGGGTGATATGCTGAAAGAGATATCAGATGAAATATCTGGATCAATCCTTAGATCTTTTCAGGATGTGATGTTGCCAGAAGTTGTTAAGAGGATAGAAGTTGAGCTGCCCAAGGACTTGCCAGAATCAATTGAAAGTATTAAAAGGGAAGTCCAGGCACTCAAAACTGGTATGACTGCTTCATTGCCAGAACAAGGAAGAACCTTTGGTTCCCTTGATAGACATATGATGGAAGAGTTGTGGAATGATCTGAAGTCAAGGACTAGAGATCATTCCAAGGGGGAAAAACGTTCAGTTCCATCTACTGGTGAACAAGAAGGATTAATAAGGAGAAAGAGAGAAGTTGCCAGAGCAGTCGCTACTGAAAGCATCGTGCAACAGAGACAAGTGACTGGTACTGATGCCAGTGCACGTATGGTTGAAAGAACACAAGAAGCTACTGGTACTGAAGCCAGTGAGCCCCAGTTCGAAAGCTTCCCAGACATTCCTACTACACTGAAGGCTGTGAAAGGAAAAGAAAAAATGGTGTCTGGTGAAGAACAAGAACAAGTTGTTGAAGATGTTGACAATGAGACTTCCAGGAAGTTGCAACAACAGTGTATCATGATAGAAATCTTCAAGGATAATCAAAGAAATGAACTGCTGGCCCATCATAGGGATATGGCTACAATGGGTACTCTGGACTCCTATAACGCTGGCAGATTAGGCGTAAACATTGAAGTTTTTAAAAGGATGAAGGAGGATCCCAGAGTTCAACAATGTCTTGATGCACTGGACGATGTCCATATACGCTCGTTCTATGCTGAAGAAGAGTAGGTATATGACTCGTTGATTTATGGTGTAACCATTCCAGAGTTGATCAGACAGAGAAAGGAGGAGCTGGTAAGCCTCCAGAAAAAGATCAAAAAAAATGCTGGTGCTCTGGAATTGGAATACAGAAAGAGGATAACTGGTCTACCCAAGTTAACTGCCAAGCAACTGAAAGCTATCAAAGATGGTGATCTGAGCACCTTTATTCCTTTGGATACCACTCATAGAATCAATAGACAAGAATACCAGTCCACTGAAGGACAGCAGAGTGGTGTATCCAGGGATACTGAAGAGATGGTCCAGTTGGCAAAGCAAAGGGCTAATTTGAAGAAATGATGACGTTCAGGGCCAATGCAAGAAGAATTATTAATGCTGAAATCACATTGGCTGAACATCATCAAGGTATGACCAGGTTTAATGTGAAGTTGACCAGAGAGGGTAACTTTACAGATGAGAGGAAGGATACTTCAGTCCAAGCATTTGGATGGACTGAACTAAAGGAGATTGGATTAACTTTCAAAGGTAAGACTGATCTCTCTCCAGATGTGAAAGCCTTTATGAAGAGGATTGAGAAAGTCTGGAAGAGAATTCAAGAAATGGAAGCTGTGTTGGGTCGGAGACCACCAGTGTCTGTTCCATCATCATCTCCAAAGAGGAAGGCCACTGAAGATGCACCAGGGCATTCATCAAGAAGAAGGGCCTGAATCTTTTACCATTGTACTTGTTGTAATTATTTGTTTATGAAAGTTGTAATTATTTTCCTTTTTGATGAAAGTAATAATAATTGCAAGTTTTTATATTTACAAGTAGAATGACCAGATTTAGTCTAAGTTAGAACTTAAAAGATGAAACTGAAAAACTCATGATCTATAAAGTGTTTTCCAGTAACTTAGATTAGACTTAAATCGACCAAGTGTTTTCCAGGCATACAAATTTGTATATCTATAAGCCTGAAAACACTTGCATTATTTCTAAACAAATAAGGGGAATTTGTTAGGTCCAGATTTAGTCCAGACTTACTGGACTGGCTCCAGACTGGACTAATGGAACCTTATTTAGGTTTGTTAAGAAACTTGTTTTGCTGGTCTCGCTCCAGACCCCGACTACTGGAGCCTCACTGAAGATCTGACCAGAAAACATATTCTACTGGACCTACTCCAGACTTGGAATCTGGAGTCCCTCTGAAGATTTGTCCAGAAATAATTGAAGTCTAGTGAGCATTTACTTGTACAGGTAATCTGGAGCATTCTCCAGATTAGCTCACTGAAGACTTCACCCCAGTCCAGATCTACTCTACTGAAGACATTCTGACTGAAGTCAAAGACTGAAGTCTGAAGGAAGAAGACTTAACAAATGGCGGAGTCCACTGGAAAGTCTTACCAGATCTGCACACTGGAGGATTGTTAGTGTTCTAGATCCGGCAAGTCTGAACACTAATATCGAGGATTGACTTTAGCCTTTAACACACTTTCCAAAGAACAATCCACTTGTTCTTTAACAAAAGTATACGTGTGTTAAGGTGGTTGGATAATAGGATACACTTGCACTTGATGTGACTTTATCCTTATTCTTATCTAATACATTTAATGTTCTTGTCGGATCATTAAATGTATGCCAACCATATTTGTACGGCCCAAATTCACTGGTGAATTTGTTGCCTATAAATACTAAGTCATTCCTTGAACAAAAATACTTTTAAGCATTCCTTTTGCATATAAGTGAATTTGTCCAAATACTCTCGATCTTAAACAGGGATACTTCACAACTTTAAGTATCTCGATCCTAAAGAGCTATTTGACAAATATAGATCATTTGTAACTCATAGGTTGTTAGGATACTCACTTAATTGTGTTATCTTGATTCCGCAACAACCTTGTATTTTATTTAAACATCAATAAATGAAATACCCATGAAACTTACATAATGGTCCACTTTATTTGTTTATTGCTTTAAGTCTTGTATTACTTTGTTTATATATCTTGCATCTTTATTTACAAGTAATACTAGTCCAATTCTAGTGATTATTAGACTTGTTGTATTTTACACTTTCTATTGGTTAACCATCTCGTTAATTAAGGGACTCACATTCAATAAAGCTTGCCCGAAAGATCCATTTCCACTGCCACATATTGATGCAATGGTCGATGCAACTTCTGGACACGAGATGCTCACATTTATGGATGCTTCTTCTGGATTTCAGCAAATTCAGATGGAGCCTGAAGATCAAGAAGCCACCGCCTTCATGACCCCAACAGGTATTTATTGTTATATTGCTATGCCTTTTGGTCTTAAAAATGCAGGTGCAACCTATCAAAGGTTGGTGAATATGATGTTCAAAGACCAACTGGGGATACGATGGAAGTCTATATAGACGACATGGTGGTGAAGTCGAAGAAAGCTGAAGATCATCTGAAAGATCTTGAAGTAGCCTTGAACGTCCTGGATAAATACAACATGAAGCTGAACCCTGCGAAATGTAATTTTGGAGTAGGCACTGGAAAATTCCTGGGGTATATGGTGACAAAAAAAGGAATAGAAGCAAGTCCAGAGCAAATCAAGGCTATCTTGAACTTAAAATCTCCATCAAATACCAAAGACGTTCAAAGATTAACTGGAAGACTGGCCGCTTTGAATAGATTTATATCAAGATCTTCTGACAGGTGCAAAGAGTTTTATGATATCTTGAAAAAGAACAAAAAATTCGAATGGGGAGAAAAACAAGAAGAAGCTTTCCAAGAATTGAAGAAGTATTTATCTACTCCACCGCTGCTGATGAAGCCCGAAGATGGTGAGCCTCTATCTGCAAATGCAGTGAGCGCTGTCTTAGTAAAGGAAGTGGAAGGTCAATAGCATCCAGTCTATTATGTAAGTTAAAGTTTAATTGATGCTGAAACCAGGTACTCTCATCTCGAAAAACTTATATTATGTATAATTAGTTATTGATGCTGAAACCAGGTACTCTCATCTCGAAAAACTTATACTTGCATTAGTTATGGCATCTACTAAGCTTAGGCATTATTTTAAAACACATGCTATACACATTAAAACTAATTATCCTATAAAATGTGTGCTTAGAAAACCTGAAGTATCTGGTAGAATGGCTAAATGGTATGTGAAATTAAGTGCTTTTAATTTAATTTATGAACCTAGGACTGCTATAAAATCTCAAGATTTAGCCGATTTTGTGGCTGATTTTAGTACTGATTTGCAACCTGAAGTAGATCTAGAAGTAAAAATGTTAGAAGAAGCTACTGAAAAATGGATTTTATACACTGATGGTGCAGCTAATGTTAAAGGAATAGGTCTAGGTATAGTACTAAAATC
The DNA here is from genome assembly GCA_034093135.1 of Erigeron breviscapus. NCBI lineage: Eukaryota > Viridiplantae > Streptophyta > Magnoliopsida > Asterales > Asteraceae > Erigeron > Erigeron breviscapus. Next base: position 35,803,247 of record CM067168.1, read on the forward strand.
GCCACAGGGGGATATTATACCCCAAGCAGTGAACTGTCATTTTATAGCTACTAATAATGAAGCAGAGTATGAAGCTTTAATTTCTGGTATGCAATTAGCTAAGATATGAACATTAGAAACCTTAAGGTGTATGTAGATTCATTACTTTTAGCTAATCATTTTAATGGGACATACGCTGCAAAAAGTGAAAAATTGATGCAATACTTAGAAATTGTGAAAAAATTAGCTGAGAATTTTTATTTATTTGATATAGAACAAGTGCCTAGAGAAGAAAATACTGAGGCTGATGCTTTAGCAAATCTAGGATCAACACTTAAGATGTCACCTGAAACTAGGATTCCTATAATTCATGTGTTACATCCTGCTATAGAATCGACTAATATATTGGCTGTTCAAGATACAGAAACAGAAAATTCTTGGATTACACCGATAATGGAATATTTAAACAATGGGACAATCCCTAAAAATGAAAACCCAAGGAACTTTCTCATGAAAACGACACATTATTCTATGATAAATGGTATTTTGTATAGAAAATCTCTTGCAGGACCATATCTTAGGTGCTTCGAATTTCCTGAGACGAATGAGGTTCTTAAGGATATACATGAAGGAGAGTGTGGGAATCATACAGCTGGAAGATCTTTATATTCAAAGATCTTGAGGAAAGGTTATTATTGTCGAACTATGAAACAAGATGCTGAGGAATATGCGAAGAAGTGTGATGCATGTCAATGACACAACAACAATTATCATCAACCAGCAGAACCCATGTACCCAGTTCTATCACCATGGCCATTTATGAAATGGGGAATGGATATTGTTGGGCCAATGACAGAATCTTCAGCTGGAAAGAAATATTTCCTGTCTATGACAGATTATTTTTCGAAATGGATTGAAGCTGAAGCATATGCCAAAATTCAGGAATCACATGTCATATCTTTCATCAAGAGAAATATATTGACAAGGTTTGGAGTTCCAGCGGAAATAATTTGTGATAATGGGTCACAATTTATAGGAAAAAAGACTACAAACTTTTGTGAAAGATGGGGTATTAAGATGATTACTTCTACTCCAGTTCACCCACAAGCTAATGGACAGGCGGAATCTAGCAACAAGATTATTATGAATAACCTAAAAAAGAGATTGGGACAAGCCAAAGGAAAATGGGCCGAAGAATTGCCATTTGTCTTATGGGCTGATCAAACAACTTCGAAGAGTGCTACTGGACAAACTCCAATTTCACTTGTATTTAGAGCTGAGGCAGTTCTACCCACTGAGATGGATCTACCTACTGCTAGAATTAGTTTTTTAACTTATGATAAAAATAAAGAGCTGTTGCTAGAAGATTTGGAAGCTGTAACTGAGTTACGAGAAAGGACCAAGATAAGAATAGCAGCTTATCAACAACGAATCGCCAAGTCTTATAATAAAAATTTGAGATTGAGGCGGTTTCAAGTTGGTGATTTGGTTCTTAAGAAGGCTTTAATCAAACCAGATGGTAAGCTAAATCCAAAATGGGAAGGTCCTTATTTAATCGAAGCAGAGGCTGGAAAAGGATCTTATTGGCTTCAAGATTTACAAGGTAACTTGGTTCCAAGAGCTTGGAATGCCGTTCATCTCAAGATTTATCATGTGTAATTTACTTTGTCTTTCGACAAAATCAGGTATAGTTTTTTACCCTTGAATTTATATTTACATTTTACTTACTATTGTTCTTTCCAAAATGATGATACTGACTTGGGCGTCGGAGTGGCGTTAGCCAAATGGCTAACGTCAGTTTCTAAGATTTTTGCTTTGTAGATCCCAAGGAGGATCAATATCATCAAACACATACATTACAACGTGGAACAAGGTCTTCACCTTTTGGCTTTCACGCCAACTTTTGGTTGAAGGTTTTCCCCTTCTCTTAAATTCGCCCGTGTCGCACGTTAATTAATTTCACGGTTGAAGGGTTAAATTCCAAGGTCGTTGAAATTAATTCTGTTGGTTGTCGATGTTACCATCGATCTCCCGAATTGGCTAACCACGCCATCTCCCGAAATTGGCTAACCACGCCTCCCAAACAAGTTCAAGATATTGAGACCCCCTCTATATCTTGAACACTCATGTCCCTACGAGAATTTTAAAATTAAGAATCCCCTTCTTAATTTTAATCCCCTCCAAAAAATCAATCCACTCCCACACATATTATTGCAGGAATAAATGTTGGAGACTGACAACAATTAAAGATACTGCACACCAGAGATCATAGCCAACAAGTGGGATCTTAATTACCTATAAAAGGTGCATGTATCTTACTCTTTAATTACTACTTTGATTTGATTACTTACTGTTGATGTAGTCGAATAAGTCAAGTATAATTATTAACTGACATGTGACGTCATTAAATTGATTAGTCATTTTCCGTTTTTACCCTCAATAACACTTTTGATTATTGAATTTGAAATAAAATAGATTAAAAGACGGTTTTCATTCATTCAAAAGTTATTTACAAAAAACTACTCGAAAGCAGTTTTACAACCATAATTGATCATTCCAGATCAATCTCTCCCCTCCTAAATATATTGTTATTTTACATTTCACATCCCCTATCGATTCATCTTTTCTAACCAACAAAAGAGTTTAAAATGGGCTCTGGCCTTTGCATTATATCCTTCATCGCCCACAAAAAACTTCTTATTCAGAGATACTAGGCTTTAGCTTTTTGGCGACCCTTAGGTAGATCAAATCCACCTTCGCCATTTGAAGTTCTTCTTTGGTTTTAGCCAACTCTGTTTCTAACTCCTTTATCCTTGACGCCTGAGCTTTTCTTGACTCTAAAAGCCATTGAATATACTGATTCTGGCTTTTCAGTTCCTCATCCTTGATCCTTGCAACTTCCATATGTGCGTATCGCATCTGGGAAAAACACTGTAGAAAAAGATAAATTTAGTTTTCGAAAAATACGAATAAAACCAAAATGATTTATCTTACGTGAAGAAGTCTTTTCTCTGATTTATTAACACCCCAATCGACTCTTGGAGGATCTTGGATTTGAAGATGAGATTGGCCACTTGTAACTTCGGACATTGTGGTATTGTGAGAGTTTATGGAAACTGAAAGTATAATGAGTACCTTTTTGAGCATGAAAATTATTTGTGAATTTCGAAATGAGAAAAACTTTGGCCTTAAGAAGGGTGAAAAGATGGAAATGAACCGTCAAGTAGTTACCTATCAAATCAAGACTCTTGGTTATCCAACTTACACGCGTCTTATCTTAAAGGTAGTTTCAAAATTTACTAATTGACTCCGGTCAAAGCTTTTTCTAGAAGATTCAAAGTTATTTTTACAAAATAGATTTTATTTAAATAACTTTGGGGAAACTGTTATGGGTGAAATTTCAGGTGTCAATATCCTGAAGGTTCAAGATCTTGACGTCCCAGGATCTTGACATAGTAGAATATTCTGATTACTTATTACTAATTTGCTAACGATATACTTCAAGTATTGTTGTTGTTTCCACGTGAGATAAGCATACAGGTACTGGAATATTCAATACATGGCTAAGCAAAATACCTCTAACGGTGTAAAAAGGATTTCGCACATAGTATAACTCATCAACATGCAAAGAAGACTTAGTCTGCCAAGATAATCGGACTTCAAGTTGATTTCAACATGAGGAGAAAAGCTTCAACGGTCACTTGACTGAGCAAGATCCTCCACAACGTTCGATTACTGAAGACCGGAAGATTCCTACAATATCGCATAATCAGTTAGGTCCTAGGTCTATATAAACAAAGGAGGCTGATCGATTTAGGCATCTAATCTCATCTTATTTTTCCTGCTCACTACACACTTGTATTCACACACACAGCTTTCGTTTACTTTACACTTAGAAACATCGATCAACCGAATTCCACCATTTGTAAACATTTAACAAACATTAATAAAAGAACAAAGGCAGGGACGATTGCTTCCTTCCGGGGTTTTAATGCCGGCAATCCATAAAGGATTAAGGGCTTTTCCTCGATAACAAATCTCGGTGTTCTTGTTCTCTACTCTTTACTTTAACTGCATTATTTATAAGTTCTTTACTTTGATTCGCATTATTTATCATTATTGCTTTCATTTCGATACTTATCATTCTGATCTTTATTATTTGACATCTTTATTCTTAGTTTAGTCGACATAATCGTTCTTCAAATCTTTCTTTTTAAACGCATCTTTGAATCTCAAACCTATTTTACAAGCCCTTAACCTCACGAACGAAAGTTTGGTTACATTATTAATCTAAATCTTTATCGTAAATTGTCTTAGGTAATTTTTGACATAATCGTTCTTCAAATCTTTCTTTTTTAAACGCGTCTTTGAATCTCAAACCTATTTTACAAACCCTTAACCTCACGAACGAAAGTTTGGTTACATTATTAATCTAAATCTTTATCGTCAATTGTCTTAGGTAATTTTTGACCAAAACAGACTTCATGATCCTAAACTTCAAGATACTGGGGACAATCCAGGACCCTTAGAATCTTGGATCTTATATTCATGCAATCATATTTATGTAGAAGCTTTATGTTAAATTAAGATTAATATTCCTATTATATTAATCTATTTCAATTTTATGGAATTTAATTTGTTTCTATCACAATACTGACTTGAGCGTTGGAGTGGCATTAGCCAACAGGCTAACGCCGGTTTCTCTTTATCAAATTCCAGTTTTGCAGGATAATCTTGAAGAGTGATCACTACCAACGAAAGCAAGCATAGCATCGTGGAACAAGGTCTTCACCTTTTGGCTTTCACGCCAACTTTTGTCTAAGGTTTTCACCTTATCGCCCTGGTCGCACGATATTAATTTCTAGCTGAAGGGTTAAATTCCAAGGTATTAGAAATTAATCTGTTGGTTGTCGATGTGACCATCGATTTCAATTTGCCCCTAGTCGCACGTTGTTAATTGCATGGTTGAAGGGTTAAATTCCAAGGTCGTGAAATTAATTCTACCGAATCTTGATGTTACCATCGATCTCCCGAATTGGCTAACCACGCCACCCAATACTCATTCACACGAATTGGCTAACCGCCACCCATTAATATTCAAGGACTGGGGACACCCTCCAGATCTTGGATACCAACATCCCAAATGCAATGATCCGTTGAAATTAAGGGTCTCCCCTCTTAATTTTGGCTCACTCATTGTAATCCTGGACGCAGGATTTATCTATCTATATACATATATACTATTTTAATGCAGATCTTCTATGAAAGTTGTTGAAGTTTAGTTACTATCAAGACGTTGGAGCTAGAGATCATGACCTCCAAGTGAAAATCTTACTATTGTCTTGTCCCTAAGGATTCACAGGGGACAACAAAGGAAAAAGTTCCAGCCAATAATGACCTCCTAAACGATCGTCAAGACAGAAAAGGAACACCAATAGCGAATTGGGAAACAATCTTCCATGCACGGTCACTTCTTCCCCTTATACTTTTGATTATCATTTTGATTTGACATTGTTAAAGATGTTTTCTGGAAAATTCTAACTTTGTTTAAGTAGCTAAACGCGAGTCAGAATTTTGGGGACAATTGTTATGCCTGAGATATTCACCTCCAAGATCTTTGGGTCCAAGATCTTCATGGTCCAAAATCTTAGTGGTCCAAGATCTTCGTGGTCCAAGATCTTGGGGCTCTAAGATATCTGACCGTTATTACTTTGACTTAGTAGTACAGGAACAGGTAAAACGGAAGACTTGCCCCCAAAGTCGGAATTTATGGTTGAAAACGTGTGAAAATGGCTCCATAACGTCCATTTACCAAGTAATCAAGTCAAAGAGAAAAATCTGCTCAAGATCCCTGATTTCCAGCCCCAAGATCCCAGATTTTTAGGATAGTTAGTTAGATATTTTCTCTATAAAAGGGGCAAGTGATTGATAGGCAAAACCACTTCGACTTATCTCTGAAAAAACACTCTTTTCTCTCTATTTTCTTCTGTAAACACATTACACACTTTTCATCATTGTAACACTTAGATCAATCACTTGGGCTCTCGAATTGTAATTAACGTCGATTTATAATAATAAAAGTAGCACGGAGGGACGATTGCTTCCTCCCGGGGTTTTTATGCCGGCAATCCAGAAGGATTAAGGGCTTTTCCTCGTCAACAAATCACGGTGTTCTTACTCCTTTTACATTTTACTTTATATATATTTTATATAGCGTTTTTCTTACGATTATTGCTCATATCTTTACATTTTGCTTACTTTTGATCAACTTTTACAAAGTAATCTTTTTATTTACATTCAAATACTTTAGTTAATCATATTCTATGCATTTATATTGTTTTTCAACGAATTATTAAGTATTATTACGTTTTAACGTTATTTATTCAAGATCTTGGCACTCTATTTGTTCATTTGTTAAGTTTTTTAAGTAGATCTTTATTTTTACAGTCTCTTGATAAAAACAATCATTTTAGCATTATTTTACGTGATTATTCAATATTTAGCAAATACGTTACATTTTCGCAATTATTTTAACATCTCAGTATACTGATCTTTCAAGATCTTTAAGCACACAAACACGAACGAAAGTTTGGTTACATAATTGATCTAAGTCTTTAACGTAAATTATCTTAGGTAATTTTTGACCAAAACACCTGAGGTAAATTCTTTTTCCAATCTGACTGATAATTAGAAACTGTCTAGACTGAATAGATTGGGTGATGAGGTTCTTTTACAAAAACACTTTAATCAAGAGCTCAAAAATGAAATACATGTTTTGAAACTTGATATCAGTTCTAAAAATCACACAATTGAAAAACTGGAATCTGAAGTTAAAGCTCAAAAACATTTAAACTCCATTTTGATTAAAGAAGCTAAGACTGCAGAAGAAAAGTTTTTGAAAATTAAGCATATCACTGAATCATGGTGTACTTGTTGTAAAAGAACTGCTAAGTGTGTAAATGATCAAATCCCTAATCAGATCCAAGCTATCTTTGATGGGGACTATGATAGGGCCATAGCCATAGTTGAAGTATGTGCTATGGAGCCTTGTTATCAGCCTCCTTCACCACCCAAAGTCCAAACCAAAGGAAACTCTAAACTAATTAAGTTGGTTCAGAAATCTGGTATTGGGTTTAGTGATCCTGAAACCATTGGTCAGACCATTGCTGAAGCTGATAAGGTTGTTGAGTTAAAACCTGAAGAAAGTCTTGACTTGTCCAAGCTGACCATCACCCAATCTGTGTCAGATTCAAAGAATAAAACAAACAATGGAAGAAGAACAAAAGAAAAAGGTTAGAGATCATAGTGTTCCAAAAGAATAGTTAAAGCTTTCAAAGAATGAGAAGTCTGGTTCTCAAGGAAATGTGTTACAAACTGAATCTGTGTCTATTTCAAAAGATACCAAATCTGACTCTGACAAAATGATTTCAAAATATGTTGAGTCTAGAAATGGTAAGGTTTCAAATGATAACTTTCTAAATAAAAAAAAAAAAAAAAAAAAAAAAAAAAAAAAAAAAAAAAAAAAAAATAATCTTTGAAAAATGTGTCTGATCAAATTGTTGATCAAGGAAATTAAGAGAAGAATGTAAGAAATCTGGAATAGGCAAAGGTTTTGTTAAAAAGGAAACTCTAAATGTTGCTAAAAAGAATTTCAAATCTGGTAAAGGACAGATCAAGCAACAATGGGTGTCCAAATGTGATAAGAGTTTAAGTTCTGTTTCCCAGTCTGAGTCAGACCAGATGGTCAGCTCTGGTGAACCCATCCTTGGATGGGTTCCCAAAAAGAACTAATCTCTTATTATAAATGCAGGGCAGTCATGACGATAATACCTGGCACTTGGACAGTGGGTGTTCCAAGCATATGACCGGATGTAAGTCCCTGCTATGTAGCTTTAGGATTCGCGCTGGTCCTAATGTTACTTTTGGAGATGATTCTCAAGGAAAGACTGAAGGATTTGGTATACTTTCAAATGGTCCCCTTACTTTCAGAAGTCTCATATGTAAATGGTTTGAAGCACAATCTGATCAGTGTAAGTCAGTTGTGTGATGCTGGTTATGAAGTGAGATTCAGGTCTGATAAGGGTATTGTTCTTGATTTAGAAGGCAATGTGGTTCTTATTGCAAAGAGGGATGAGTCTTTGTATTCTTTTGACATGAGAAATCCAACTGTCACAAGAGAAGTCTGTTTCATGTCAAAGACTCAAGATGAGCTGAACTGGTTGTGGCATAAAAGGTTGTCTCATATGAATTTCAAAGACATTCAACAAGCTGTGCAAGAAAGAGTTGGTGTCTGGTCTTCCAGTGATTAATTATGAGAAGGACAAGCTGTGTGGAGCTTGTAAAAAAGGCAAGCAACACAAAGCTTCTTTTAAGTCTAAGACATGCTCAACCATTGATAATTGTTTGGATCTGCTTCATATGGACTTATTTGGACCAATTAGTACTCCATCATTCACTGGAATGAGGTACTCCTTGGTAATTGTTGATGAGTATTCAAGATACACCTGGGTTTTCTTTCTAAAACACAAGAGTGAAACTGCTGACAGCATTATTCATTTCATCAAGCAAGCTGAAATTCTCTACAAAAGGCCTGTTAGGCAATTAAGAGAGTGATAATGGTACTGAATTTAAGAATATCACTCTTAATTCTTTTTGCAGTGAAAAAGGAATTTCACAAGTCTACTCAGCTGCCAGAACTCCTCAACAAAATGGTGTTGCAGAAAGAAGAAACAGAACTCTCATTGAAGCTGCCAGATCCATGATGGCTCAAAACAATGTCAAGTCTCATTTCTGGGCTGAAGCAGTTCACACAGCTTGCTTTACCCAGAATAGATCCCTAATTGTGAAAAGGCATCAGAAGACTGCTTATGAACTTCTTAAGGGGAGAAATCCTGAAATTGGTTTTCTAAGAATGTTTGGGAGTCCTTGCTACATTCTAATCAGAAAGACCATCTTGGAAAGTTTGATGAGAAATCAGATGAAGGTATCCTACTTGGATATGCTACAATGATGAAGGCCTACAGAGTGTACAACAAAAGAACCAAAACCATTGAAAACTCTGTGAATGTAAGCATTGATGAAGGTTGTTCTAAGCCAGATTGCTCTCCTCCTGAAGATGAGGACTTCAATTTTGAAGAACTGGCTGTACCTGAGAATGAGCCTCCAACAAATCCTCCAGTTGGAGCTAATAATGCTCAAACTCAGGGGGAGCAACTCATTGAAAGAAGAAGAAGAAGAAGTATCTTTGAAGATAAAAAGATCCTACAGAGATAGACAGAACAACAACAGAAAAGAGAAGATACCAGCAAAGAAGGAAGAATAAAGAAGAAAACTGGTCAAAGTACCAATCTTTGACAGATGTAACAGGGGCAAGCGTGATCCAACTCCATTGTGAAGAAATAAACTGTTCAGGACGAAAGTCCATCCAATGAAGTGGCTCAAATGATCTAGAAGCACAAGACTCAGATTCCTCTACACCAGTCCAAGCTGATCAGCCTCTTCCACAAGCAGATCAGGCTGGACCTTCAAATCTAAATCAGCCCATTGTCCCAATTGCAAATAATTCAACTCATGTTACTAAATGGACAAGGAGTCATCCAATTAATCAAATCATTGGTGATCCTCTTTCTGGTGTTAAAACAAGAAGAAAGGCAACAGGCAATTTTTGCATGTTTGTTAATTTTGTGAGTAAGATGGAACCAACTAAGATTGATGAAGCTCTGGCAGATCCATCTTGGGTAAATGCTATGCAAGATGAACTCACACAGTTTGAAAGAAACAAGGTTTGGGAACTTGTTCCAAGACCTTATCACAAGACTGTGATTGGAACCAAGTGGGTCTACAGAAACAAAATGGATGAAAAGGGGAGTGTGTGACTAGAGAAACCAAAGCTAGAATTTGGGAGCTCTTGGCTTACAGACAAGCAGACGACTAACTGACTTAAGGAGGATGGGGAATATGTAATGGAGTGAGAACCTTATTCCACCTTGTTGGCGAAGGTAAGAAAGAGAAAGCAAACAATAGTAAATGTTCTACTGGGTTACTCTGCACACAAAGGTTTCTAGCAAAAGTCTAGTCACTATATTACGCGTGGAAAGTGTTTGAAAAAAGGGCATTTCTGGAAGGGGACCTTGGAAGGAGGATAGACTAGCAGAGGAGAAAGTCTATGTTGATAAAACCTCAGCAGGGTTTTGAAAATTCAAAGTTTCCTGACCATGTGTTCAAGCTTGACAAAGCTCTCTATGGCTTGAAGCAAGCTCCAAGGGCATGGTATGATACTTTGTCTAAATTTCTCTTGGCCAACAAATTCAAAAGAGGTAATGTTGACAAGACTTTATTTGTGAGAAAATATAATGGTGATATTCTTCTTGTACAAATTTATGTAGATGACATTATATTTGGGTCTAGTAGTGAAAGACTTTGCAAAAAGTTTTCTGAATTAATGTCTAAAAAGTATGAAATGAGCATGATGGGAGAACTAAACTATTTTCTATGGGTTTACAAGTTAAACAGACTAAAAATGGAATTTTCATAAACCAAGGAAAATATGTTAAAGATCTCTTAAGTAAATTTGGATTTAGTGATTGCTCACCTATGAAAATGTAAGTCCCAAATACGAATAGATGGTACTAGTTGAAGACACCTCTATGTCAATGGTGGGTTAACTTTGCAATACGTTACTAAACTGGAGACGACCAGTTGCAGTGACAGTATACCGTATGGAATAGCTTACTTATTAAATGACAATAAGTAAAGACAATGCAATAAGTAAATACTTGTAAAGTAAATTGATGAGATGATATGTAATTTTCAAGTGTAATTTATTTATTAATGTTAAATAAATTACAAGGTTGTTGCGGAACCAAGATAATACAAAATGTAAATATCCTAACAACCTATGAAATACAATTGATCTACACTTGGAATTTCTCTAAACAATCGAAACACTTAAAGTTGTGAAATGTTCCTTTTTGCGATTGAGAGAATATTGCACAAGTTCACCAAGAATATTGCAGGTTTGCAAAGTGGTTTCTTGTTGTGCAAAGACCTCTATTTATAGGCAAAGTTGACATTGGGATGTCAACTTTGGCCGTACAAATATGGTTGAGAGCATTTAAGGAATAACATTTAATTCCTTAAAATGCTGTGTAAAGTTATGAATAAAGTAACTTTTCTCAACCTGCTTTATGTACCTTTTGTACTTTATACATAGATAAATTCTTTTATCCGTGTAATAGCACATAAAACATAAAGGTCTTTTCCTCGTAATCAGTGTAAAGCTTTGTAAGAGCTTTCCACTGAGGGTCTCCAGTTTGTAACTGTGACTAGAATGTCAACTGGGCTTCGCTGCCATTGTCATTCTCTATCTTCCACTTGTTGTCTTCGACTTCAACTGGAAGGATTCTTCAACTGGTCAGTTCTCAACTGGAGGAAGTCTTCAGTTGTGCTGACTGTACGATGCAACTGGACTTCAATATATTTCTGGACAAATCTTCTTAGTCTCCAGGTGCAACTGGAGACTGGCCAGTTTCAACAAAACTGGTCCTAACAAATTCCCCTATTTGTCCTGAAATATTGCCAAGTCTTTTCAAGTTCTTGTATCTATACAAGTATGAACTTGAAGGACTTGTTTGACTAAATATATCTAATTTTCCAAGGCATTTTTATAGATCATTAAATGCCTTGGGTTTTCTTTTGAGTTTG
>CM067168.1:35815928-35826944 GCA_034093135.1 Erigeron breviscapus
CTTCGGCGATAATTAGGCTACCGCTCAAGGGATTTCTTGGGGAGGCCGGTCTCCTGGACAAGATCAATCACCACTGGCGCAGTGAGCGTGGCTGCACCCTCGTCACCTCGCGAACCACCAAAGGTAAGTACCAACTCTTCCCTCAACCTTCCAGTATGGAGGTGCCGAAGTCTTACTATTTTGGATTGATCCATCCAGGCTCGAAACTCACTCCTCACATATGTGAGGTTGAGCCTATTTGGGTATTTTTACGAGTCTTGACTTCAATTCTATACATTTGTTTAGGAGTATAAATAAATAAATAATTGAGTTTAGACAATTATTAGATGCGTTTTAAAACACTTAAACCCTTGTTATAACAATAATTCCATTTGGTACTTCAGTGATGCATCAATCGTTATAAGAAAAATGAACATCTCCTCTGGTAGTAAGTTAACTCAGATTTAAATCGTTACTTTTTACCATCAACAAATTTTGCAAGACACTGACAACTTTGTTGGTGGATTTAGATGTCAATTTAACTGAACGTTCTTCGTTCCTACGAACCTGTACTGTATAAGCAACAGTTTAAATCATACACAATAATTTAGACCGGAAGGAGTACATCTTACTACAATGATATCAAAGGGTATAGAATACGTAAAGATCAATAAACTTGAACTTTTATTCATTGATTTTAATTGTCTTTTTCATGAGCGACTAAGGAGAATCTTTATGTCGAAAATGATGTTAAATTCGCTATATCGAATAACTTTGTTACATTGTGTAACAAGAAAACGATAGGTGCAATTCAAGTTGAATAATTGAAGTGGGTATTTCTTTTGGAGTGGCCAATAGTACTTTGGTATATGCTATGGATACTACATGCGTAAACAAGACGTATGCACTTGTTTGTTTGGCAAGTATCCAATCGCCTCAGTTCTCTTGTTAGGAGTGTAAATAACCATAAAATGTATGAATACATATGGTAGCCTGAATGATAAGATTCATGTGATAAGAAAATTGTAACATCAAGACATAGATTTGACACAAAAAAAAAAGTGTACATTTTCGTTTCTTTGTTTTCTATAACCTAAATGAAGAACATTAACAACACGAAAGTGTTGTTCAAGTGTACGCATTTGTTTGCATTTCTGTTCAGACTTTAACGAATAGATACAAACAAGCATTGTTTGTGTTCGATAGTTCACAATGAAAAGAAAGTAAAGAAACAGCAAGTGGTTATCCTAATTGTTAGACCATTAGTAAAGGTTGGTTAACATGAGAAGATGATGCTGATGTGGCATGAAAAAGGGTAAGTGAAGAAAGTGAACGGTTAAAAATGGTCTTAGAAGGGAAAATATTACCACATAGCTAAATAACTAAGATCATCTGTAATGGTTTGTACTGGTTCTCGACGTTGGATTTGGTTTCAACGGTAGGGGCTCATGGTCGTGCTTGGCGGAATTTTAAGCTCTATTAGTCTATTACATTTACAAGTTACAACCAACAAACAGAAAGGCCAACAAAAGAAAATGACAGATAAAAGCTTTGTTACAACTCTTTTACTATGAAACAAATGGTAATCTACATTTCACACAAAGCCAATTAGACAAATACCTCCCTATCAAGAAAACATATTAAATCCACAAGGGAAGTATATACCTAAATGACAATTTCCGGAGTCAACAAGTCAAACTCAACTTCACGACCCATCACGGTCACGACTAGTGCTTGCCTCCCCAAAAGAAACTGAAGCCAACGATTTTGATGCCCATGCAGCCTTAGCCTTTGCATTCATGGCTCCGTGAAGATTGCCTCTCTTGCAAGGTTCAGTGAGTGAACTGAACAATTGTATTGCACGGTTCATGTAAGCCAAAGGATACTCCCATAAGTTTCTAAATCGAATGTTTAGGATCCTTCTTCTCCATGAAACCCGAGCACATGTCATGATATATGGGTAACTCAGGTAAATTAACCTTAAAACTACAAATATGGTAGCCAATGCTAAGTAAGTTTCGTGTCTAAGCATGTTTTCAGGCGACTGTGCCCATGAAAATGGGCAGCTTTCTGGCTCAGTGACATTTCTCTTCTCGTGCTCGTGTATTGTTTCACCCAGGGATGTTTCATTGACAGATTCACCTCTAATACCTGTCCAATAAATACTGTCTGGTCATTTATCATTCATATTATACGGGTCTCAACATGATTCTACACACTATTTGGTAGATACAAAGTAGAGGTTACGAAACTAGTGAGTTGGGTGACAGATCAAAATGAGTAGTGCTTCAATATGGGCGGGTTGACCCACCAACACCTGTTTGTCCATTCTTTCTGCTTATAAATAAGTAATGTATAAAGTGTATCTCCAAAAAATATATTATTATCAGCATAATAATGCAACTACATTTTCTAAACAAACCGTAGTCGGATATTGCAAGCAATTTACTACACTTTTGTTGACTTGGGTCATGTCTTCATCCGTAAACCAGTAAAAAAAAAAAAATCCGCTTAAAAGGAAACAGATCAAATGTCCAAAACCGTTTTGACCTTAAACCTTACCGGACCCAGCCCTTCTACCCCCGCAAGAAAATAGTTGAACTAACGGAAAGAAACTTTACCTGTAACATTAGTGTAAAAAGACATAAGTGAACCAAGTGTTCGTGTGCCATGATAACGTGCTCGCATAGTTGAGTTCAAGACAAAGAGGGTAGGAAACCCATGAACTCCGTATTTCGAAAGTATACTGCAAAACAAATTTCTCATGTTATTCATAACATATATATCAAACCGAGTAAAAACTAACTAATTTTTATTGGAAATTTTAGCTAACAAGAAAACTGAATCTTATATCAAAAACTTAGTTATAGTAGATAAAAAATTCGAACCTTGGTTTTATAACAGATTCTTCGATAGCAAAATGAGAGACTGAAGGATATAAAGAAGACATGACTGATAAAGTTGGCCTAAATGTTATAGAGAAGGGGCACCATGATGCATAGAAGAGAACAACAACATAATCTTGAGGATTCTTATGAACCAAACCCAATGCCTTTTGCAATGAAGTCTCATCTCCCTTCAAATAAAGATTAACAAACTGGAATCAGCATATCATCAAGGATGAAAATATAGAAATCTCAAATAATAGCCACAGTTGGAATCAGTAATCATCCTTTAAACTATCAATACCAGAAGAACATAACATTTCCAAGAAAAGACTAGTTTAAACAGATTGTGATAATGATGAAAAAAGACCCTCCATTCTTGACATTATAGTCCAAAGTCGAACATCCTTATAAAGTGTAGGTTATTTTTTGTACAGTATTTCATAAGAACAGATTTTGTTAGCAACGAAAATGGTATAAAAGGTTGATCAGTGAAGAGCTAAAATGTTCCTCCTTACACTCCAAGATATTTGCAAGCCTGACCAGATAACCAAAATGTTTACTGATATAGCGAGACACCCCTTCAAGTAAAACAATTACTCCCTCCAACCGAAAAAAAGTTTGACGATAGTCAGATGTACTAAACACCCTTCAAGAAAAACTTTTACCCCTTCAGCTTAAAATTGGTACAACAGTATGCTGTTGAAAAACGTCCTACCACCCTCAACCCTGGACTAATTACAAAATTTCAACATGATAACAGTATATCTCTGTAGCTAAATGTCCGCAACGCCTTCAAGCTCAAAGTTTATTCCTAAACCCCCAAGTAACTGATATATTCAACTTGATAACAAAAAAATCTTTTGACTATAGTATACTCTTCACTCTTTCAAGCTAAAAAACTGCTCCTACAATCCCAAAAAAGTTGCTACATCAACATGATAACACAAGTTTGAAATTTTTGGGCCAAAATGAAGTATTCTTAGCTCAAAATATGCACACACAGGAAAAAAATTCCAAAATTTTTAAGTACAACATTTTACTAGGTAGCAAAATCCAAAAAATCTTTCATCTATCCCAACTACTAAAAGAATCAAATAATATCAACTGAACAATAAACATTAGATTAATCAACTAAATTAAGAAAAAAAACATACAAAAGCACCAAAATTTAATAATATAACATGAGAAAGAAGCTATATATACATACCTCAATAACACCAATATAATTATCAATCAAATTCAAGGAACAAACATGAGATTGAAAGCTAAAGATTGAATCTTTAATAGATTTAGGTGCACAAATTGAATTAGAAACCCTAGGGCTTTCATATGCATATGTCAAACCAATAAAAATCACCAAAAACAAGAACCCAAATCTTGAAATCCTAATTGGATTCATTATATGTATATATTTCAACATATATTGAAATGGGTTTTATTTAATTTTATATAAAAACAATTAGGAAAAAAAAAACCCTAAATATTTATGAGCAAAAATGAGCCCTTTATATAAATCTTAAAATATGAATTGACTTTCTGAAAAGTTTGAATTTTTGGGAAAGGGAAAGATGAAAAACATGAAAACTGGAAATGGGTTGTGATTGTTAGAATCAAAAGTGTGTTATTTTTTGTTCTTTTTGTTTGGGATTCAACAGGATATAAGATGATATTGTTAGCCACTCTGGAAAATAAATATATATGTATTAGATATTTGTGATTTTTTTATATAAATTTTTGGTGGCCATACATTTTTTATATTTTTGCTATGGAATCTTGTTTGCAAGATATGGACACCTAAACTAAAAAAGAAAACTTGTACAAAATATTGAATAGGTGTCGGGTCGGGTTTAGTTGACTTTACCAAATGGAGTTTGATAAATTACTCATCTTTATTACGTATTACTCGTAATAATTTACTATTGATTGATTTCTTTGTCAAAATATGGAGTTTGATATGGGGGTGGGGCCGTGGGGTTGATCAAGAAGAAGAAAGATCCCTATTAGACGATTAGACGATTTGAAGGTATATTTATTTGTTTCATAAAATTTTATTTATTGAAATTAGATATAAATAATATAAAATAATTAGGAAGTTCATTAGATTAGAATAATTATATCACTATGTGTAGAGATATGTATTTGTTAAGGGTGTATTATGTACTTAGCTGATAGTTAGAGTGTAATAATGTAGTTAGTTATTTATCTTTTGTATTTAAGCCACTTAATGGCCTCTTTTTCAAAGTTAATGAAAAATTTAATCATTCACTATATTATCTGAATTCTTTCATATTTCTCATGGCATCATAGCCACATTCCTGATTCATATAGTTCGTTAGTTTGATTCTATATTCAAATTCAACAAATCACTTCATTCGAATTTATTTTGTTCTGCTTTATCCATTTCAATCACAAATTCATTGTAATTCTCGGTAATATAAAACTTCAATTTGGCCAATAGTTCTTTTGCTCTTTTCATTCATTTGCAAATAATTGTTTTATACATCTTTCATTTGGTGCCATCATTCCATTAGATTTAATATATTTGACCATTTGCAAACCTTCTAATTGGTTGGTTGTTCAACAAATATATTAATTCCACCGCTCCATCTCACGCAATTCTATTCTAGTTTTGTGGCGGCTATATTTGTTTCAAACCCTAAGGCGTATTGTTCCTATACGGGCCTTCCCCTATACGATCCTATTTCACTTACATACGCTATTAACTATACGACTTTCTTCCTATACGCTGTTATTTGTCCTATACACCGTTAAGCCATTGTCTCTATACGTAGTTCTTATTTCATATACGTGGTTCCAATTCTATACGTATATCATATACGGGCTTATTTTCCTATACGTGGTTTTCTATACGTACCTATTTCTATGCTCAAGAGTGTACCTTTTTTTGATTTTCTTTGAGTGGAGTTATAATAGTGCCTTATCAATTTCCATTGTATTCACTTTGAGGTTTCACTTGGGTCAAGATTTGGTTCAGTATGTCAGATAATGCACAATGGCTTCATAGTTGGTACAAAATTCTCGTTAATAATGAAGGGGCTGTATTCGGCATAGCTCCCAATGGGAAGAGATCAAAATTTTTCTGTACCAATTGTCGTATTTGGGGTCACTGCATTGAACGATGTTTCAAAGTTCATCCAAAAACTCATGAAAAGAAAGATGTGCCATGTGTTTCTGAGGTTGATACACCACTTGTTGCCACTATAACTATTTCTCATGTTTCTCCGGTATTTACTCAAGAGCAGATGCGTCTATTGATTGCATGATGTCACAACATAATTTGACTCCTCGCACAAGATCATATTTGACTGCTGCTTATTTAGCAGGTAAGCGAATCTGTTTTGTTTCATCTTGTTTCGAAAAGAGTTGGGTTGTTGATAGTGGTGCTACTGATCACATGACACCAGATCTTCACATGTTTCTTGACTACACTGTTCCTGATAAACCATGTTATATTGAAATGCCTAATGGTCAAAAAGCAAGAGTTCATCACATTGGTTCTGTTCGTCTAGATGCGCATGTCATTCTCAAAAACGTGTTTCATGTTCCAGACTTTCATTTTAATCTTCTGCCTGTGTACAAAGTATTACATCAGTACAATGTTTCCATCACTTTCACTATTGCTTCTTGTGTTCTCAATATTCCTACAATGCAACAACCTCTTGTTCTTGGAAATGTTCAGCACGGGTTATACCTTGTTGCACCTTCTGACAAGGTTACTCCAACTCCGGTGCTTTCTCTAACTGCTTCCAATACTAAGTGTTCAACTCAGCTTTGGCATTGTCGTCTTGGGCATTTGCCTTTCGATCGAATCAAATGTATTAATTCGTTGCATGTTCTTCTCAAATGTCTGAAGACATTTGCACCACTTGCCCGAAAGCACGAATGAATAGGCTTTCATTCCCTTTTAGTTCTATCAAGACTTCTGCAATATTTGAATTAATTCATGTTGATATACGGGAACCTTACTCTAGACCTACTCATAATGGTTTTAGGTATTTCCTAACCATCGTTGATGATTTTTCTCAGTCTACTTGGACTCATATGCTTGCCACTAAGAGTGTTGCTTTTCAAACTCTTATTGGTTTCATTGCATATATTGAGAACCATTTTAAGACCACTGTTAAAATCATTCGCACGAACAATGGGATTGAATTCAAAGATACGAAAGTAAATGAATTTTATTCTCAGAAGGGCATCATCCATCAGACGTCTTGCAATGCTACACCCCAACAGAATGGTGTCGTTGAACGAAAGCATAAACTCCTTCTCGAAATTGCTAGAGCTCTTTTCTTTCAAGCCAACCTTCCCATTTCTTATTGGGGATATTGCATTCTCACTGCTTCATATTTGATAAACCGATTTCCACTTTCAATCCTTCAAAATAAGACACCTTATGAAATCTTGACCAACGAAGCTCCTTCATATGATCACATTCGTTCATTTGGATGTCTGTGTTATGTTTCCACCCTTCAACATGGTGGGCTTAAATTTGAGTCTCGTTCTATCCCATGTGTATTCTTGGGATATCCTTTCAGTAAGAAAGCCTACAAATGTCTTGACCTTCAAACCCGTCAGATCATTTATAGTCGTGACGTTATTTTTCATGAACAACATTTTCCTTTTCACTATCTGCCAAAGTATCCCGATACAATCGCATTTCCCTTACCACTTGAGGACCCTTCCCACAACTTTGTCCCTAAACACACTACCCCTACTACACCTTCCGATTCAGTTTCATCACAAATATCTGATAATACCCCTTTACAACATGAACTTTCTACACCTGTTTTTACAGACATTCCTGCTCAAAATACTTCAGAGTCCACAAATGCTTCCGCACCTGTTACTTTTGCACCTGTTACTTCCGCACCTGTAACCTCCGCACCTGTTACTTCTGCACCAGTTAGCCAAACTAATGATGAGCCAGATCCTGTTCGTCGCCCTACGCGAATTCCCATACAACCTGCTCATCTTAAAGATTTTGTCTGTCCAAAATCTACAACTCCCAAACACTGGTGTAATCTGGTTTCTTTCTCCAGTTTTCCAGGTACGCATCAAGCTTTTTCAGTTCATGCTAGCACTTTCACTGAACCTAGATCTTATAATGAGGCTTCCAAACATCCTGATTGGGTACAAGCAATGAATAAAGAAATTGATGCTCTTCAAGCTAATGACACTTGGGAAGTTTGTGATCTTCCTCCCGAAAAGAAAGCATTGGGTAATCGTTGGGTTTACAAGGTCAAGCTCAAATCTGATGGTTCATTGGAACGTTTCAAAGGTAGATTGGTCGTTCAAGGTAATCATCAACGCGAGGGCATTGATTATTTTTGTAACACCCGTTTCGTAAAAATATGGACTTCCAAAAATTTCGCCTAACGGCGTTAAATCATGCGGAAACGATTTAGGAAAATACTCAACCAAGGAAAACAGTTGAGAAACATAAGTGGTGTTACTAATAGCATCAAATCAGTAATAAAAGAAATCCATAAGATTGCCCAACATAAAGCAATCATAACATAGTCATTACATAAGTTCCATAAAGGAAATCAATAACAGAAGGTCTATGTGAAGCTATTGGGTAAACTAAAGCCAGCTTGAATCATCTACCCATCTCTCGCCAAAGCTTCATACGTCATCTCACTGCCTAACCTGAGGGGTGTCAACACATTAAAAGAAACAAGTGTTAGCTATAAAGCTAAGTAAGATAACACCAGGTTTAAGCAAAACATTTCATCCATTAAACACGTCACTTTAAAACATTACGTCATTTGATTTAGGCATTTATATCACCACATAACGTATCCGTATCACATATAAGCATAGAGTCCATGACCCTAATTGTGCCTAATCAATTTCATCATTTCATCTCATCTCTTTAAGTTGTGACTAGGTCACCATTAAACTGTAACCGAAGTTACCATTAAGGAAAGACAATGTCGATCCATGAGTAGCACGTTATGTTCATAACATTAGGTGGGTCATCAGGCCACCCGAAACTACTCGCCACATATGACTTGTTGCAAGGAACCACCCGAGCAACCATTTTAACATACCTATAACCACCGTCAGGCATGACGTACCTATTACCACCGTCAGGCACCATTCATACGTACCTATTACCACCGTAAGGCACAGGTTATGCATAACACTTAACATCTAATTAGCTCGAGCATTTATCATATTTAGTTTAGATTTCCACCTTTAACCTAAACTAATCCATACTATCATCTTTTCACGTTAGGGCCCTTAAAACGTGCACGTGTCATGGCAACCCTAAAAAGGTCTAGTGTTCTAGATGAACAAGCCACAAATACATGCACATAACAACATTACAACATATCATTAACCACCGTTCATCATAACATATCATATCGTAAACATATCATTAACCACCGTTCATCATAACATTTCATATCGTAACCACATGTACGGGGAAACATTTTAGGCATAAACATCGTCATCATTAATCCCCGAGTACCTCCCATATCAACCCAACCACCTATAAGTTATACATTACTGTTATGGAGGTTATAGTTTACGAACCATTTTCGTTGCACCCTCAGCGTGACAAAAGTAGTGTATCTTACCTGTTGGGAGTGTGCGCGCGTAATGAAAGGCTAAAAGTGCTTAACAATAATCCCCGACACCTAAGATACATTAATATACAAAATATAAGTCATTTGGGACCCAAACGAACTTAAAACGAACTTAGGTTTGTTCTTACGAACTTAGACTCACTGAACGAACTTAGTTGCCTTCAAACGAATTTAGTAGGCCATAAACGAACTTTAACTTCGTTTGTTGAACGAAGTTAGGGTTTACTCAAACGAATTTAAGTCTCAAAACCACTTAGACATTCACTTTAAACGAATTTAGACACCTTAGGGTTCAAACGATTTTTTGAAGGCTTCAAACGAACTTAGTTTGGGTTCAAACGAACTTAGGCTCATCTTCAAACGAATTTAGAGTGTTCCAAACGAACTTAGGAAGCTTAGAACGAACTTCAAGTTCGTTCGGAAGCTGTTGACATCAGAAAACGAATTTAAGACTCAATTTCGACCAGAATTCATAAAACGACTATGTTCTTCGATTTTTTCCAGAAACAAACGACTTGGGCTTCACCCAAAACATGATTTTGACATTGTTAAACATATTTTGATCATTCATATCGATTGCAAACTCGTTTGACACCGTTTAGATCATTAATTAGCCAAAGACACAACATGAACCCTAATTAATCAAAAACCCTTTTAAAATCAGATTTGAATCCTTTAATTATCACCTTTGAATCTGAAATATACGTAGTAGATCGTTGATTACCTGAACAACAAGTGACCGATCCAATCCAATTACAAAAACACTCGAATGATTAACCAAAAACCTTGAAGATTTGCTTAAGAATTTAGTTTGGGAATTAGAGAGGTTGTGTGTATGTTTCTAATTAGATTAGAGGCTGCCAAATTAACCTAGATTAGTCTAATCCCTTTCTTAACCCGTTTTTAACTTTCCAACATTGGCAAAATTGGTCCCTGGACTTCATATTGACTTTATTTCGCTTAAAAACACCTATTGGGGATACATATAACACACCAAAGCACTTTCGCACACTACAAAGGCCTTTTACACATCATTTAAATCTACTTTATTGTCACTCATTAAAGATAATTAAATCTCACGTATAGGGTACATAAACATATAAACACATATTTCCACACAAACGTATCACGGACTTATAATTTGACCTAACGACGTTAGTCAACATGAACGATTAAGTTTTGGGATGTTACAATTACCTCCCCCTTAAGAGGATTCCGTCCCCGGAATCACTTCAGCATCAAAAAGGTGGGGATAGGTCTCCTGCATTACGGACTCGGTCTCCCAAGTCATACTTTCGCCGTGATTGTGTTTCCACGTTATGAGAACTAGATCAATAGTCTTTCGTCGTAACTTCTTTTGTTTCCTTCCCATTATTGCAACAGGTTCATCCACAATCTGCTTGTTGGGATTTATACTTACGTCCTCGAGTGGAATAACATCTGCTTCGTTTGCATAGCATTTACGCAGATAACACACATGAAATGTGTTGTGAATTGCGTGTAGTTCTGGAGGTAATTCCAGTTGAAATGCT
>CM067168.1:35827944-35845385 GCA_034093135.1 Erigeron breviscapus
GATGGGGCACACGGATATCTTGGATGAGCATGGCCAGCTATCCAGAAAGGGACTATCTACATGAGCAAGCTGTCAGACTCATGGAGATATTTCTTCACTCATATTGTTGAATGTTTGGGAGGCAGTTCTGGAGGGTTAGACCAGATAAATCAAACCCACCTCCAGATTGCCTACTGCTTAGAGTGGACTTTGCCCAAATTCTTTTTGATGACCTGGTTGAGCGCCTAAGAGTGAAAGGAAGAAAACCATTTGTTCCTTATATTCGTTTCCTTTATCTATGTTTAAGAATGCTCTTGGCGACCAGTTTGATTTTGATACTACTCACTTTTCTGTGAGTGAGTATATGAGGGACTGGTCAACCTCAGGTCTCCACTGGATGAGGTAGATATTCCTCAGTCCATGCTTTCCTTCCAAAGGGAAGAAGCTGAAATGGGTCCAGATAGAGGTCAAGCTGTTAAAGGACCATCTGGTGATGATGTACAGATCATTGAGGCTGTACAGCCCATTAGACAAGTTGCTCCAGAAGGTCAAGGTACAGAAGTTGTTGAACCTTCCAGACGACCTAGAACTAATAGGCGTCTGATGAGAGCTGGACTCCAGGTGAATCCAGAAAGACATCCTGGTGATGTTATGAATCTAGATGGATCACCAATTTTTGAACAAGAGGTTGTTGAGCAGGTTGTTGAGGAAGTTGAGCAAGAGGCTCCACTAGACTTGAATGTAGAGGCTGGTGAACAGGTTAATGTAGAAACTGGTGAACAGCCTGGTGAACAGACAGTTGGGATGACTCCAGAATGGGATGATGTTGATTCCCAATGTCTGAAGGTTTTGATGTTAACATGAATTTTCTGGGTGAAGATGTACAAGAAGAAGAAAATCTACCAGAAAAGCCAACACCTCCACCAGAAATGCCACCACCACAATCAAACATGCCACCACCACCACTACCTTCAATTCCAGAACACACTCAATACTTCACTCCAGCAACCACTCAACCTTCAGAATCTCAACCTCCACCTCGTGCGTCGGAGTCACCAGTTGCAACATCTGAAGCTGCAACTGAAGAGGACTGGGTACAAGTTCCTCTAATGACCAGATTACCTTCAACTCTTGAACCTCCCAGTGGTCTCTCTACTTCATCTTCTGCCGAGGTCCAAGGCCTTTTAAGTAAGGTGGCGGACCTGGAGAGATCACTCCAGACTTCATCTCAGGTTATTTCAGACTTCAAATCTTTATTATCAAATAACCTTGCTTCTGAGATGAATGTCTTTGCTGGGAATGAGAAGCTGGTTTATGAGAAGCTTGATGAACTGGTACTGGCCACAAACAACAACACTGAAAAGATCAAAATGGCAGTCCAGGGATTAGAGACTAGGCTGGTTAGTTCTGTTCAGACTACAGTCACTGGTGAACTGGCAGGTCTGAAAGAAGATGTTCAGAATTTGGTTTACAGGGTCAGTTCTCTGGAGAGTAGACCCACACTAGACCAGGGTGCAGTTGTTAGTACTATAAGTGATAAATGTACAAGGAAGTTCATAAACAATATGTTGAAAGAATTATGTGAAGAAGTTTCTGGGACTGTTCTTCGTAGCATTATGATGGGGTGTTACCCCAAGTAGAAAAGTTACTGGATGAGAAGTTGCCAAAACACTTGCCTAAAGCAGTTGCAAATGTTCAGAAGGAAGTGCAGGCACTTAAGAAAGTTGTGTCTGAAAACAACTCCAGTAGAAGGTATAACTTTTGGTCCACTGGACAGACTTATGCTTGAACAGTTATGGAATGATCTCAAGTCAAGAACTGGAGATCGTTCCAAGGGGGAAAAGTCGTCTGGTGACCAAACACTGAAGCACATGTCACAAAGAGCATATGGCACTGAAGCCGGGCTAACTGAAGAAGCTACTGGTACTGAAGCCAGTGAGCCCCAGTTTGAGACCTTCCCAGATATTCCAACTATACTGAAGGCTGTTAAAGGAAAAGAAAAAGTGGTATCTGGTGAAGAGGAAGAGCAAACTGAAGATGCTGATGATGAAACATCCAAGAAACTTGAACAAGAATGCATCATGATAGAGATTTTCAAAAGAAATCAAAAAGATGAACTACTGGCCCATCAAAGGGAGATGGCAACTATGGGTACTCTGGATTCTTACAATGCTTGCAGGTTAGGCATTAATATTGAAGTGTATAAAAAGATGAAAGATGACCCCAGAGTTCATCAATGTTTGAGTTTATTGGATGATGTTCATGTACGCTCATTCTACGCTGAAGAAGAACAAGTCTATGATTCTATTATTTATGGCGTGAGTGTACCAGAACTCATCAGACAAAGGAAGGATGAACTGGTAAGTCTCCAGAAAAAGATAAGAAAGAATGTTGGTGCTCTGGAGATAGAGTACAGAAAGAGACTTACTGGTTTACCAAAATTGACTGCCAGACAAATCAAAGCAATCAAAGATGCTGATGTAAGCAATTTCATTCCCCTGGACACTTCTCGAAAAATCAATCGTCAAGAACTCCAATCTGCTGTAGAGCAAAGGAGAGTGTCCAAGGAAACTGAAGCATTGATCCAGCAAGCCAAGCTGAAAGAAAAATACAATGAAATGTTAAACTTCAGGGCTGATGCTAGAAGGATCACTGGTGCTGAAATCAAATTGGCTGAAGATCATGAAGGCATGTCTAAGTTTGAAGTAAAGTTGACCAGGGAGGGTAACTTTACTGATGAGAGGAAAAGTACTTCAGTCCAAGCTTTTGGATGGAGTGAACTGAAGGAAATCGCTTTAACGTTCAGGGGGAAGACAAATGTGTCGACTGATGTTAAAGCATTTCTGAAAAGAATTGAAAAGGTATGGAGAATAAAGCAACAGATGGAAGTTGCAATGGGCATAAGAATGCCAGAATCAATACCATCTTCTCCATCACCAAAGAGAAAGGCTACTGAAGATGCTCCAGGACAGACATCAAAAAGAAGGGCCTGACTCTTATCATTTACTTGTTGTAAATTATTGCTTTATGAAAATTGTATACTATTTATCAGTTGATGTATGTAATAATAGTTGCAATTTTTGATTCATATAAGTAAATGATCAGATTTAGTCTAAGTTAGAACTTAATTGATGAAACTGAAAACACTCATTATCTATAAAGTGTTTTCCAGTAACTTAGATTTTTTAGACAAATCGAAACTTGTGTTTTTCAAGCATACAAAATGTATAGATTTAAGCTTGAAAACACTTGCATTATTTCTAAACAAATAGGGGGAATTTGTTAGGTCCAGATTTAGTCCAGATTTACTGGACTCGCTCCAGACTCGACTACTGGAGCCTTACTGAAGATCTGTCCAGAAACGTGTTCTACTGGACCTATTCCAGACTTGGAATCTGGAGTCCCTCTGAAGATTTGTCCAGAAATAATGGAAGACTATTGAGCAAATACTTGTATAGGAAATCTGGAGTATTCTCCAGATGAGCTCACTGGACTTCACCCCAGTCCAGATCAACTCTACTGAAGACATTCTGACTGAAGTCAAAGACTGAAGTCTGAAGAAAGAAGACTGACAAATGGCGGAGTCCACTGGAAAGTCTTACCAGATCTGTACACTGGAGGATTGTCAGTGTTCTAGACCCTACAAGTCTGAACACTGATATCGAGGATTGACTTTTCCCTTTACACACTTTCCAAAGAATAATCCACTTGTTCTTTACCAAAGTATACGTGTGTAAAGGTGGTTGGATAAAAGGATACAAAGTCATTTGATGTGACTTTATCCTTATTCCTTATCCAATACATTTAATGTTCTTGTCGGATCATTAAATGTATGCAACCATATTTGTACGGCACAAAATTCACTGGTGAATTTTGTTGCCTATAAATACAAAGTCATTTCCTTGAGAAAATTACTTTTAAGCATACACTTTGCATGAAAGTGAATTTGTCCAAATACTCTCGATCTTAAACTGGGATACTTCACAACTTTAAGTATCTCGATCCAAAAGAGTTATTTGACAAATATAGATCATTTGTAACTCATAGGTTGTTAGGATACATACTTATTTGTATTATCTTGATTCTGCACAACCTTGTGTTTTATTTAACATCATAAATAAAATACACCATTGAAAAATACATAATGTTCCACTTTACTTGTTTATTACTTTAAGTCTTGTATTACTTTGTTTATATACTCTTGCATTTAATTACAAGTAATACTAGTCCGATATAGTGATTATTAGACTTGTTGTATTTTACACTTTCCTGGTTAACCATCGAATTTAAGGG
Source organism: Erigeron breviscapus (assembly GCA_034093135.1). Taxonomy (NCBI): domain Eukaryota; kingdom Viridiplantae; phylum Streptophyta; class Magnoliopsida; order Asterales; family Asteraceae; genus Erigeron; species Erigeron breviscapus. Next base: position 35,832,217 of record CM067168.1, read on the forward strand.
ACTCACAACTGTTACCTTGAGAGGGTCCTTATCTTTCACTCGCTTATCCACTACTTGTGCCAAGTATGTGTGGTATTCCTTGCGTAAATACTTCCTCACTTTCAAAGACGACACTATCTTGGGTTGGACTCCTGCCTTATGGCCTTGAACTATTAGCACCTCACCGCTATCTAAAGGAATTTTAATGATCCTTTCATGGCAAAGTATTTCAGCACGCATTTTCGACAACCAATCCATTCCTACTATCACATCAAAACTTCCTATTTGTTTGGGAATCAAGTCTATACTATAATCCTTCTCATCTAAAGTTAACTTACAATCAGCAATAATTTCCTTAGTCTTATACTCGTTTCCATTAGCATATTCAACATAATAAGTTTCCTCAAGCTCACTAGGTATCTTATCAATTAATTCTTTAAATTCAAAGGAAATGAAACTTCTCTCGGCTCCAGAATCAAACAACATAGAGGCATAAACATTATTTAATGGAAACGTACCTACGATGACATTTGGGTCATCACGTGCCTCATTTGCTCCCATCGCATACACCCGTCCTCTTGCTGGACCTCCTTGGTTTCCTCGGTTCACGTTGTTACCTTGATTCCCTCCATTTGCTCTATTCCCACCATTTCCTTGGTTCACTCGATTCCCATTATTTCCCTGGTTTGCTTGATTCCCACGGTTGCCAACATTTCGAAAATTCCCACGATTATTGTTCATGTTCCCACGACCTCTGAGCTCTTCCCAACCTAGGGCAAGCATTCCTCCAATGATCCATAGCTCCACATTCACGACATGCTCCGGGGTTTCCTCCAACTCTTGCTCCACTTCGGCAATAGGCAGCAAGGTGTCCAAATCGGTTGCAAGTCGTGCATTGCTTACATTCTCCTCGATGGTGGTTGCCACAACGGTTACATCTTGGCGGCATGCCACCATTTGGGTTGGGGTTAACATCAGCAATTCCATAGTTTCTCACTACTTTTTGTCTTTTATCTGGCCCATTACCTTTCCTATCCCCAAATCGATTTCCTCCTCCTTGCCTTGAGCTTGATTCACCACGCGAGTATCTTCCACTCCTAGCCAAGTCATTTACTAACTTGGTTGCCAAGCTTATAGCTTCTTCAATTGTGGTGGGGTTCGCGGCCGTGACCATCAATCTGATCTCAGGTACTAATCCGTAGATAAACCTTTCAACCTTCTTAGCCTCGGTGTTCACCATCTCAGGTACTAGCTGTAACAACCGTGACTTTTGACCCGTTGACTATTTGTGCCATTTGGCTAACAATTTAGTTAGTAATATAAATTTAAGTCTTTTGGGGTTCATTTAAGTGCAATGTGTACATATAGATCAATTTTTCGTACAATTTGGGACTTATGCGCTAGTCGAGTTCATTAGTCGTGCTAATCGATGCTTACAATCTAAAAACAACTAAATGTAAATGACTTTCGTAAATAAAGGTAGAAACTGGAGCGATTAAGCGAGTTGGTAAAACGTTAAGTTAAATTATGTTGCGGGTTCGTTTTGGCATTTAAGGGGTCAACGATTAGCTATTTGTCGAATTTAGCGGAGCGGGAGCCTACCCTTTTGGTATCTAGGCCGGCCCCCCTTTCCAACTCCTCCTCCACCCATCTCATTTCTTATCTCCTCCATCTCTTTCTTTCTCTTCCAAGAAGAACACACACATCTCTCTCTCTCTCTCTCTCTCTCTAGAGATTCTTACCAATTAAGGTTGTTCAACTTAGATTTGTTCAAGAATCATCATCACCATCATTATATCTTGGTCATATCAAGATTTGGGTTTCAAAGTGCAAGATTTCTAGCCATTTCGGGTCAAATTCGGGTTGGAGACTAGGTGAAGGTTTTGGTAAGTAAAATTCATCCCATAATCATCATTTTATGTTTATTAACTTGCTTCTAGTTGATTACAAGTAAATTCGGGTCACGAATCGGGTCAAAACGCGATTAGGGTTAAATTAGGGTTTTGAAATGGGTCAAATGATTTGGGCATGAATTTGATGTTATGATTCGAGTTTATGAGGTGGGTTATGTTTGTTTATGTCCAAATATGTGGATTTAGGCTTGAAATTGGGTCCTAGATCATCCATGGTCGATTATGGGGTCAAAAATGGGGTTTTGGGTTGTTTTGGATCGTTTTTGGCTAAGTTTCTGCAGCAGATTTGGCTGACTGCGGCGCAGTGGGAGGTGCCAGACCCCACTGCGGCGCAGTGAAAAGCTGCTGAACCAGTGACTCTTTGTCAACTTCAAACGCTTATAACTTTTGATCCGTAAGTCCAATTGAGTCATATGACCTATCGTTGGAATCGTGAGAGAGTACTTTCTCATGGTAAAGTCCTTTTGATCTGAATCCTTGTCCATTTCTAAAAATGTCGGGTCAAAGTGTTATAGTTCATGCTCGGGAGAGTCATTAAGGCGTTGTGGGATTTTGGCGTGACTCAAACTTACTTAACCAACTTGTGTAGGGTTATAGAGTTTGATTTTGATGACACTATGACATATATTGATAGGTTGTGGGCACGTGGCGGTCGTTGGACATTTATAGCTCGATATTAACTTGTCGTTTGCTTGGAAATCAAGGTGAGTTTCGTAGTTCCCTACTCGCTTGAGATTCGGGCTGAAAAGTGTAGGATTGACGTGTTTACTTGCATTTGTTGATTGATTGATTGATTGGTGTGATTGTTGGATTGATGTGATGGTTCCTTTCGTCTGATCTACTTGGTTTAGGTGTTGGTTATGTATTTCATAAATATTAGGATAGACGTACATACATGGAAGTCGGTTATGCCTTCATTGGGTTTTTAGATGTGGTGGGAAGGCTGCGGGTGACCCTATATATAAGCATCTGGGACTCGAAGAAAGTAGAATCCTCTTAAGTGTATGTACGTATAGAATTGGTGTTGATATTGATTGTTGGCTCATGTTTGTCGGATATTGATTGTTGGCTCATGTTTGTCGAATATTGATTGTTGGTTCATGTTCATCGTATTGTGATTGTTGAGTTATGATTGATGCATTTTTCGATTGATTGTAAGCATGCATACATTGTTGATAATCCCTCGGTTGAGGAGTGCATACATCCAAGTGTATAGATGTATACACTATCTGATGGATGTTGAGTTCATGATCCCGAGTATATAGACATATATATCTCGATGTTTTTGAGATGCAGCTTGTGTCATTGCTATGACAGGCGGGTATCGTTGCATATGTGACTGAGTTCACACGCACCCCCAAGCTATGGGAAACGTGAGCGGGAACGTACGCACCCCTTTTGTATGGGAAACGTGTGCGAGGTCGTTCGCTCCCCGGGGAACTGGTACACTTTTGATGATTGTTGAAGGACACATGATATACACTCATGCATTGCTTGATCATGCCGCATGCACATATACTTTATGCATCCTTATTGCTTCGCATACTCATTGATGTTGGTATTACTTATGCATAATCGTGACACGCATCCCTCATTCTCGTTGATACACTATCGGCTTGTTATGTGACGAGGTTTACTATCGGTTTACCTATTTGCTTGACTTTGTGCCTTATAAAGGCTACTTGTAAGACATTACTTACTCTTCCTTATACATATTGTGATTGCTGACGATGGTTCCTTGTGATCCATTACTACGAACTCACCAACCTTGTGTTGACTATGCTTAGTACACTTTTCAGGTAATCAGGTTATTCCCGGACGTGGAGTTTGATTGTTGCTTGCTGTAAAACCCGGGCTTTGGACTTTATGAATCAAGGATTCATCGACCTTCTCTTTTGCATTATACTTAGGATTGATTTGCCATCTTCGGGATGTTCTTTTGTAAACTTTGATGGTTATTTGCTCCTTATGTATTTTGGTACTTGTTTCGTTTTGTAATGGATTCACTGAATCTTCATTTGCATTTAGTTCCTGTTCTATTGTAATTCCACCTTGCGCTATATGATTTCCGTGATATTTCAAGCCTCGGCTTGGGGTGTTACAGAATGGTGGCCCATGCGTGGTCGTAGAGAATTAGGCGGTTTGACCTAGACTACGGCTTAAGTTAAAACTCTTCATATAGCAAGCATGGTTAGGAAATTTGTGTGCAACGTGAATTTTGTGAACCCTAGAAGGTGTATATAGTGAGTTCGTAGTTAAGACCACTTATGTGATGGCTTGAATTCAACGTGATGAATGTGGAATGGGTACAATGTGGTTAATGTGTGCATTGATTGAATTGATTGTCATTGATATGGATTGTTGTTACTGATTGATGTTTGTTGGATGTTTTAGAGCGAAATGAAGTTATGTTATTAACTTAGTATAATATTGTGGCAATCCTAAAAGAACCCGATCAACTCTTTTATGGTCACCCAATATTATAACAAGTTAATAACATCATGGATTGCACATGCATGGCTTAGAGTATAATAAGGAACCGATATGCTTAATGGGAGTTGATTAGGTAGAGGGTTAGCCATTGGTACACCCTGTATACATACCCGGTCAATAACTAGAGGGCATATCGAATTCGGATTATACTTTAAACCACTTGTGTTAGTTGACCTGTTTTAGTTGCTTGTAATGAGATGTGTGGAACACGAGTATTTGGTTTGATGGTGGACAATTGTTGTGAACTTAGCACGAGAACATGATAGATAACGATTACTTGAGAACTTTGATATGTTGTCCTTAGCGTAGTGATATGAAACACGTATGATAGGTTGGTATGATAGCACAATATATGACAGTTAGTTGAGAATATTTATATGTCGGCTTTAGTAAAAGACAGTGAACGTGTGTAGTGTGTCGGCGTTAAAACATTGACTACTAATGCGGCTAACCTGAGAGAAATTGTGAAGCAAACCCCCGGGTCATAAACTTTAGAACTATTACTATGATTGGATTTGGTAGTGGAATGACATGTTGTCTAGTATGATTAACATATAGATTATGCATGTGTGTATGTATGTATGCCCTGTAGTGGTCACATTGATGTTGTAAACGTTTTCGTTGTTGCCAAGTGGGGGTATTAACTAAGGGTTCTAATAGGTAATGCAAACATTGGGTTTGGTTATGTATCTTTTGCACCAAGAATCGTTTTTAAAGCTTATTTTCAAAAGACTCATTTTGAATATTCCTTAGACAACCATTTCGATCATTCCATATTAAATTTTTAGTTAGGCATAGTTGATCAGGCTATGCATAAGTAAAACAAGAATACTTTATGATCGACTCAATTGTTTAAGAAATATTCGACTCATTTTGAAAATACGTAGGTTATAGCAAAAATTCTCTATAACCTTGTCTCTGATACCATTTTTCTGTAACACCCCGACTAAGGCGGAAACACGAGATGTCACAGAACGACATGGTACAAAAGATTTAAATATAAAACATCAACAGAAGGTTTCAAATGCCATTCAAATTCAAAAGATTACAAGTTCAAATTGACGTTTAATGAACATTACATAACCAAATTCATAATCAAAAGATCAAATGTTCGCATTACTAGTCCAACATGCAACAAATAAACACATCATCCATGAGGCGGTCCATAGTGCTAACTTACTGCTCTAGACCTGAAAAGCATGAAGAAAAAGTGTCAACTACGAGAGTTGAGTGAGTTCATAGGTTTGTTCTACCAAATATACGTACAACCAATTCAAATTATGAAGTAGTAAATCATATAGTTTCCAAGAATATCCTTCATAATATCCGTACCCAAACCGTATGTTCAATCAATAATTTCCATCCATAATAATAATAATTTCCATTCTGCCAAAGGCATAATTCGATGGGTATATGCTTGAGCCACTACTAAGACCATTTTCATGTCCCAATCAACATAATATTTCATTTCATAGCACAAGCTGTCAATCAAGTGCTTTAATCACAATTGGGGTCGTGCCATGGAGACGACCATTTTAAATTTAAAGTAGATTAGAGCACCGCTCGGGTCAGACTGGCAATGAAAGTGGCCACAAAGGCAACCAACATTCCACCGTTACCTATTTTAGTGGGTGAGTGGATGACTCCTAGTTGCGCAACCCTCTAACTACAGGCCTCCCCTTTCGGAGTTAATAGTAGTGTACCGAAGTGATACAGTTTGACAGAACTCAAGCGAATGTGCGTCAGTACGTGGGGGACCACAAGTACCATGAAAGGCATGATTGATTATTCCTTCATCAACCACTGAACGAATTACACGTAGCTGCAACGGACACCTAATGAATGAACGCTTGTGCCTATAAAAGCCTCATTCATGGATTGCATATGTGTGGCATTTCCTGAGAATCATTCTTCACACAAGTTTCTCTGCTCTTACACACAGCTTAGTCTGTACGAGGTCATCTTGGGCTGATTCTCTTGAGCTGAAACTAATTAATTGTTGTTTGTCACTTTATAGGGTTGTTTAGATATCTATAGGCTATCTTTATTCCGCAATAACCCTGTAATTCTTTGTATAGATTATTTCTTAATAAAGGATTACATTTGAAAGTAACAATCTGTGTTCAAGAATGTTTTATTTCTTTACTGCTTTACTGTTTTAATGATTCCTGTACTTTACTAACTTGCTTGATATTCTTTATCTGAATCTTAAAACGATTTGTGCTTAAAAGTTTGTAAAGATTGTGGAAAGTTGTATTCACCCCCCTCTACAACTGTTCTGTGTTCAATATACTTTGATATATTGATACACCGTGGGACGTATCAATTGGTATCAGAGCGGTGTTGAGAATTAACTTGACTTGATCCTTGCATATTTTCATTTATAGTAAAGCAATGTCATCTTATATTGATAATGGTTCTTCAACCCGACCACCCATGTTTGATAAAGATGATTTCAGTGGGTGGAAAGGTAGAATGTCTTTGTTCCTTGAATCCATCGATAACAATATGCCTGACATCCTTACGGATGGTCCTTATGTTCCTACATAAACCATTGTGGTAGAAGCTGTGGTCAGGGAAGGTCAACCAACCATTCCTGCCACAGTCAAATCTATAGTTAAGGACAAGGCAGATTGGGGGGATGAGGATAGGAGGTTGGCAAACTTGGATGTGAAGGCTAGAAATTTCATTGTCCAAGTTGTGCCCAAAGACCTTTACCATTCAATTAAAATGTGTTCAACAGCAAAGAAAATGTGGGGTACATTGACTGTTATGTTTGAGGGTTGCTCTACCTTCATGGAATCCACAATTACTACATTGACCAGGAGGTATGAGAGATTTTTCTCTTTGAGAAATGAATCCTTGACTGACACTCATACCCACTTTAATGCTTTGGTAAATGATTTAGCTGCTGTTGGAATTAATAAGAAAAATGAGGTTTTAAAGAGCAAATTTCTTGATTCATTACCACCCAAATGGAACAACTATATTTCATCTGTTAAATTAAGTTCTGTTTATCATGATCTTGATCTCCCTGGACTTTTTGGTTTGCTTCATAACCAAGAATGTTCAGAGGCTGAAAAACTAATTGCTATGGGTGATTCTTATAGTCAGCCTGCTGCTGCACTTGTTGCTTCTATGACTGAACACCCTAGTTCAATTAGTAATGAGATCATTCCTTATGTTAATGATGATATTCCTGTGATGTCAAATCCTAACTCTGTTTGTGCTAAATCTGAATGTGATGAATCTGATGGTGATGAACTAGCTAATGAAGTAGCTATGTTGGCTGAAAGGATCAGAAGGAGATCCTTTAACAAGTTTAAAGGAAAAGGAAGAGGTGGCCAAGCTGATAAAGTCAAGAAGCCATTTGATATGTCCAAGGTTACTTGTTACAAGTGTGGCAAGACTGAACATATGGCTAGTGATTGTAGATCCAAAGAAGCTGCTCAAGCCTTGCCAACCAAAGGTGGAAGAGGTGAAAAATACTCTAAGCTCAAGACTAAGTACAAAGCCTTGAAAGCACAAGTAGCTGAGCTGACTGAGAAGGTGAACAGAAATGAGAAGAGTCTGGTAGCCAAAGACTGGGCTGAAAGTGTCACATCATCTGATGATGAGCTTTACAAGGATGCCAAGTGTTTCATGGCTAAAGAAGCTACTCAAAGATTTGCTGAAGATCTGGTGAAAATACAACAGCAATCTGAGTCAGCTCACCAGGCATCCACCAGTCAGACTACTCCACCTGAGGTAACTTCTTTTTCCAATCTGTCTGATAATGAGAAGCTGTCCAGACTGAACAAACTTGGTGATGAGGTTTTGTTACAAAAACATTTTAATCAAGAACTTAAGAAGGAAATACATCTTTTGAAACTTGATAACAACTCTAAGAGTCACATCATTGAAAAACTAGAATCTGAAGTTAAAGCTCAAAAGCAATTAAACTCCATTTTGATTAAGGAAGCTAAAACTGCAGAAGAAAGGTTTTTAAAGGTCAAACAGATCACTGAAACATGGTGTGTCAGTTCTAAAAGAGTTGCAAAATGTGTAAATGAACAAATACCTCATCAGATCCAAGCTATTTTTGATGGTGATTATGATAGGGCCATAGCCATAGCTGAAGTATGTGCTATGGAGCCTTGTTATCAGCCTCCTTCACCACCCAAAGTCCAAACCAAAGAGACTATTTCTAAACCAATTAAGTTGGTTCAGAAATTTGGTATTGGGTTTAAAGATCCTGAAACCATTGGTCAGACCATTGCTGAAGCTGTGTCTGAAGCTGATCAGGTTATTGAGTTAAAACCTGAGGAAAGTCTTGACTTGTCCAAGCTGACTATCACCCATTCTGTGTCAGATTCAAAGAATAAAACTAAGAATAGTTCAAAGAGAAACAAAAGAAAGGATAGAGATCACAGTGTTCCAAAGGAGAAAATTAAGCTTTTAAAGAGTAAGAAGTCTGGTTCTCTAGGAAATGAGTCACTAGCAAAATCTGAGTCTGTTTCAAGTAACACCAAATCTGACTCTGAAAAAATGATCTTAAACTATGTTGAGTCCATAACTGATAAGGTGTCTATGAAAACCAATTTTCTTAAGGATGTGTCTGATCCAAAAATTATTGATCAAAGAAAATTGAGAGCTGAATCTAAGAAAGCTGGAATAGGCAAAGGTTTTGTTAAGAAGGAAACTTTAAATGTTGCTAAAAAGAACTTTGAATCTGGTAAAGGACAGACCAAGCAACAATGGGTTTCAAAAAGTGATAAGAGTCTGTGTTTAGTTCCCCAATCTGAGTCAGACCAGAAGGTCAGCTCTGGTGAACCCATCCTTGGATGGGTTCCCAAAATAAACTAGTCTCTTATCATAATTGCAGGGCGGTTATGATGATAATACCTGGCACTTGGACAGTGGATGTTCCAAGCATATGACCGGATGTAAGTCCCTGCTATGTAGCTATAGGATTCGCGTTGGTCCTAATGTTACTTTTGGAGATGATTCTCAAGGAAGCTAAAACTGCAGAAGAAAGGTTTTTAAAGGTCAAACAGATCACTGAAACATGGTGTGTCAGTTCTAAAAGAGTTGCAAAATGTGTAAATGAACAAATACCTCATCAGATCCAAGCTATTTTTGATGGTGATTATGATAGGGCCATAGCCATAGCTGAAGTATGTGCTATGGAGCCTTGTTATCAGCCTCCTTCACCACCCAAAGTCCAAACCAAAGAGACTATTTCTAAACCAATTAAGTTGGTTCAGAAATTTGGTATTGGGTTTAAAGATCCTGAAACCATTGGTCAGACCATTGCTGAAGCTGTGTCTGAAGCTGATCAGGTTATTGAGTTAAAACCTGAGGAAAGTCTTGACTTGTCCAAGCTGACTATCACCCATTCTGTGTCAGATTCAAAGAATAAAACTAAGAATAGTTCAAAGAGAAACAAAAGAAAGGATAGAGATCACAGTGTTCCAAAGGAGAAAATTAAGCTTTTAAAGAGTAAGAAGTCTGGTTCTCTAGGAAATGAGTCACTAGCAAAATCTGAGTCTGTTTCAAGTAACACCAAATCTGACTCTGAAAAAATGATCTTAAACTATGTTGAGTCCATAACTGATAAGGTGTCTATGAAAACCAATTTTCTTAAGGATGTGTCTGATCCAAAAATTATTGATCAAAGAAAATTGAGAGCTGAATCTAAGAAAGCTGGAATAGGCAAAGGTTTTGTTAAGAAGGAAACTTTAAATGTTGCTAAAAAGAACTTTGAATCCGGTAAAGGACAGACCAAGCAACAATGGGTTTCAAAAAGTGATAAGAGTCTGTGTTTAGTTCCCCAATCTGAGTCAGACCAGAAGGTCAGCTCTGGTGAACCCATCCTTGGATGGGTTCCCAAAATAAACTAATCTCTTATCATAATTGCAGGGCGGTTATGATGATAATACCTGGCACTTGGACAGTGGATGTTCCAAGCATATGACCGGATGTAAGTCCCTGCTATGTAGCTATAGGATTCGCGTTGGTCCTAATGTTACTTTTGGAGATGATTTAAGGAAGCTAAAACTGCAGAAGAAAGGTTTTTAAAGGTCAAACAGATCACTGAAACATGGTGTGTCAGTTCTAAAAGAGTTGCAAAATGTGTAAATGAACAAATACCTCATCAGATCCAAGCTATTTTTGATGGTGATTATGATAGGGCCATAGCCATAGCTGAAGTATGTGCTATGGAGCCTTGTTATCAGCCTCCTTCACCACCCAAAGTCCAAACCAAAGAGACTATTTCTAAACCAATTAAGTTGGTTCAGAAATTTGGTATTGGGTTTAAAGATCCTGAAACCATTGGTCAGACCATTGCTGAAGCTGTGTCTGAAGCTGATCAGGTTATTGAGTTAAAACCTGAGGAAAGTCTTGACTTGTCCAAGCTGACTATCACCCATTCTGTGTCAGATTCAAAGAATAAAACTAAGAATAGTTCAAAGAGAAACAAAAGAAAGGATAGAGATCACAGTGTTCCAAAGGAGAAAATTAAGCTTTTAAAGAGTAAGAAGTCTGGTTCTCTAGGAAATGAGTCACTAGCAAAATCTGAGTCTGTTTCAAGTAACACCAAATCTGACTCTGAAAAAATGATCTTAAACTATGTTGAGTCCATAACTGATAAGGTGTCTATGAAAACCAATTTTCTTAGGGGGAGAAAACCTGAAATTGGTTTCCTAAGAATGTTTGGAAGTCCTTGCTATATTCTGAATCAGAAAGACCATCTTGGAAAGTTTGATGAGAAATCAGATGAAGGTATCCTACTTGGATATGCAACAATGATGAAGGCCTACAGAGTATACAACAAGAGAACTAAAACAATTGAGAACTCTGTAAATGTAAGCATTGATGAAGGTTGTTCTAAGCCAGACTGCTCTCCTCCTGAAGATGAAGACTTCAATTTTGAAGAACTGGCTGTACCTGAGAATGAGCCTCCAACTAATCCTCCAGTTGGAACTAATAATGCTCAAACTCAGGGGGAGCAACTCATTGAAGAAGAAAAAGAAGTTCCAATCTTTGAAGATGCACAAGCTGATCCTACTCCTACTGAAGTTATTGTTCAGAATCCATTAAATGACTCTCCAACTGGTTCAGACTCCTCCATTCCTGTCCAAGCTGATCTGCCTCTTCCTCAAGCTGATCATGCTGAACCATCTAATCTGAATCAGTCCATTGTCCCAGTCACAAGATGGACAAAGAGTCATCCAATCAACCAAATCATTGGTGATCCACTCTCTGGTATGAAAACAAGAAGAAAGGCAACAGGCAACTTCTGCATGTTTGTCAATTTTGTAAGCAAGATGGAACCAACTGAGGTTAATGAAGCACTGGAAGATCCTTCTTGGGTTAATGCAATGCAAGATGAGCTAACACAGTTTGAAAGAAATAAGGTTTGGGAACTTGTTCCAAGACCTCATCACAAGACTGTGATTAGAACCAAGTGGGTCTACAGAAACAAAATGGAAGAAAGGGGAGTTGTGACCAGAAACAAAGCAAGATTGGTAGCTCTTGGTTACAGACAAGAGGATGAAATTGATTATGATGAGACCTTTGCACCAGTGGCAAGATTAGAGGCAATCAGAATGTTCTTGGCCTTCCCTGCTCACAAGGGTTTCAAGGTTTATCAAATGGATGTGAAGAGTGCATTTCTTAATGGAAAGCTGGAAGAAGAAGTCTATGTTGAACAGCCTCCAGGTTTTGAAAATTCAAAGTTTCCTGACCATGTGTTCAAGCTTGACAAGGCTCTTTATGGGTTGAAGCAAGCTCCAAGGGCATGGTATGATACTTTGTCTAAATTCATATTGGCTAATAACTTCAAAAGAGGTAATGTTGACAAGACTTTATTTGTGAGAAAGTATAATGGTGATATTCTGTTTGTACAAATATATGTAGATGATATAATATTTGGGTCTAGCAGTGAAAGACTTTGCAAAAAGTTTTCTGAATTAATGTCTAAAAAGTATGAAATGAGTATGATGGGAAAACTAAACTATTTTCTGGGTTTACAAGTTAAACAGACTAAAAATAGAATTTTCATAAACCAAGGAAAGTATGTTAAAGATCTCTTAAACAAATTTGGTTTTACTGATTGCTCACCTATGAAAACTCCTATGGGAACTGGTGATAAGCTGGATAAGGATAAAAATGGGAAATCTGTTGACATCACAGCTTATAGGGGTATGATAGGATCATTACTTTACTTGACTGCTAGCAGACCAGATATTATGTTTGCTACATGTCTTTGTGCAAGATATCAAGCTAGTCCTAAGGAATCTCATCTTAAAGATGTAAATAGAATCTTTAGATACCTTAAAGGTAGTCCCAATCTGGGTCTTTGGCATCCCAAAGACTCAGGATTTGATCTAATTGGCTATTCAGATTCTGACTTTGCAGGCTGTAAGATTGACAGAAAAAGTACTTCAGGAGCTTGTCAATTGCTTGGCAATAGACTTGTAAGCTGGTCCAGCAAGAAGCAGCATTCAGTTTCTATCTCCACTGCAGAAGCTGAATATGTTGCTGCATGAAGTTGTTGCTCCCAAATTCTTTGGATGCAATATCAGCTTCAAGACTATGGTGTCACTGCAACAAAAACTCCAATCTTTTGTGACAGTACCAGTGCCATAGCAATCTCAAACAATCCTGTACTTCATTCAAGGACCAAGCACATTGATATAAGATATCATTTCATCAGGGATCATGTGATGAAAGAAGATGTTGAACTCCATTTTATTCCAACTGACAATCAACTTGCTGACTTATTCACAAAGCCATTGG
>CM067168.1:35846385-35889887 GCA_034093135.1 Erigeron breviscapus
CAAAAATGGCTTGGATCTGATGAGGTATTTGGTCATTGACACACTTTGCAACTCTTTTTGAACCAACACACCATGATTCAGTAACTTGTTTAATTTTCAAAAACTTTTCTTCTGCAGTCTTAGCTTCTTTAACTAAAATAGAGTTCAACTGTTTTTGTGCTTTGACTTCAGACTCAAGTTTTTCAATGGTGTGATTTTTGGAACTGACATCAAGTTTCAACATATGAATTTCCTTTTTAAGTTCTTGATTAAAGTGTTTTTGCAAAAGAACCTCATCACCAAGTTTGTTCAGTCTGGACAGTTTATCATAATCAGACAGATTAGAGAAAGAAGTTACCTTTATTAGAGAAGCATTTATCGCTCAAAGAAAATATCACTTGTCAATGAAAGAAAGCTCCAATCACGTTTTAATTTGTAGTTAGCAGATGTTTGATTTGTTACTTATGCAAAAAAAAATTCAAGCATAGAATATGAAAAAAAAATAAACCCCGATAAGCCGTTTATAGACTACTATTGTGACGAAATCAACTACTCACAGGACGCTGTAGCTAGCAGAGTGATTAAACACTTGAGAAATAAAGAACTTAGATAAATAATAAAGTTCTATTTAATTTGCATTTGTTTCAATCTTCTTCTCATGTAATTAATTGTTTTCTTACTATTATGAAAACCTAAAAATACAATTTCATTATCTGATTATTCTTGGAGTTTTTTACATACAGTTAATGAAGAATAAAAGGTCAAAATGTGTGGATTGATAACATGATTTGAGTATTTATTTCATAGCATGCGTCAGAAAATCATGTAAAGTATATATTCATCATTTTTATAACATTAGACACCATTGATTTGTGGTTTGTTGATGAGAAAGTTTGAACATGCAAATTTTTATTTTTTGTTAAAATAAAGTTGTATGAGAGACCAATGTATTAATTACTCACTCAGCTAGTTAATAATTCATGATCAAAGGTAAGTTGAACTTAATTTAGCTAGCTAGAGTTGCAACAGCTGATCCAACTTAATTCACCCAAATGAAAACTATACATAAATCACATGAATATATTTTATACTACTATAAATGTACCAGCTGAACTTCTTGGTTTGCAATATATATATTTGAAAGCATGCACTTTACTTGACATAGGCGATCTGGATGGCTTTTGTTGAATCCAAAATGAAAGCAAAAAGTGAAGCGGACGACATGACCTAGTTAGAGTTCTTTAATTGTGTCAGAACACTCATTAGATCATGCTGGCAGCTTCACCTTTTCCGTCAATTTGATTACTAAGTAAGCGTGTGTAATTTTACACGCTTAAACATGACTGGGGGCCAAAAATAATTCATAAGCTAGCTAGGATAACAAAGAAGAAGCCATAGAATATGACATGTATCAAGAGAAAATGCTTTTGGAAAGATGTATATAGCAAGGCAGGATGGGGTTATTTGGGTCAATTGTCACATATATTTTGCTAATGGTTATATATATAGTTGTAAAACCTAGCCAAACTTAAATTAGTCACGTGACTAGTTCAGAAGAAACAAGAAGGCATGCATTCGCGGGATCATATATAAAGGGAAAAGATAATTATTAGGTTCAGGGTATCATATATGATTTCAGAAGTCATGTAGGGCTGCAGTCGAACACTACGTACTCTAGCTAGCTGATGCCTTATTTTTCATCTATATGTTCCTACAAACAATTAAGTCAAACCAACCCAAAAGTAGTTATAGCGGGTAACTATAACTTTTAGTTGCCGCTATAAACTGTAGCTTTTAATCAAAGCTATTAGCTAGAGTTTTTATTTTTTAGAGGTGTTCGGTATGGTAACTGTAGATGTAACTTTAAGAGGTATTTGTCTAACTTTTTAAAATTAAAAGACTAAAAGCTCGTGAAACGCTACTTCAAGTGGCGTTTCACTTATTTGAACTTTTTCTTTCAAATACAAATTAAAGATAGTTGTATCCAAACAAAGTTTTTAACATAATAAAAGTTTTTTGTTCAAAATTAAAAGTTAAAACTCTTGAAAATCTTTTGTCACATATGCCCAATATATACTTCCTAATTTTTTTTTAACTGCAAATGTCCTATTAATTACACCAAATGATACTAAACTAGTTGACTACCGTCTGTATCTTGAAAGACAAAAACCTCTATCAAATGAACCAATCTCTGTGAATTAATAATTAACCTATTTCTTTATTTTTATAAACTCCATCTGTCACAATTTATACGTCTTATTTTGACTTTCAAAATATTTTTTAACTTTGACCGTATATCTTTGTTTGTGTTATATATTAGTTGATGAAAGTTATATCAATGAAAAGTACATTTAAAACTCAATCAATTCATATATGTTATAATCAAGTGTTATATAACATAAATGAAAATATTTATGGTCAAAATTGAATCAAAATAATTAAACAAAGTCAAATTTAGATATTTAAAAGGACGAATATATTCCAAAAGATAATATTATATTTTTGTGTTTACCTCATTCTCCTACACAGAAGATAAAAACGTGTGTCTATATTTATATAATAGTTTTTTTTTATTACCCTTTTTATATTTTTTTTTTGAAAGGTGAATTTCGTTGGAAACTTCGTGTCGCGATTCGACAGCGAGAGGTCTAGCATACGTTGTCTTAACCGGGTCCGCGCTAGAGAGCTCCCTCGAAGTAGAAATGCCTATTTCAAATACCCGATGGGGGGAAAACCTCCTACTAATCTGCCCGAAGACACGACGATTAATAGGGGTAAACTCTGCCCCCTCAGACTTGAACCTGGGTATACCCAAGTCAAGCCCTCATAAAGGGACTTAATTCTTATGTCCTTCCCAAGGCTTGAACACAAGACCTCTTGCAAGAGGGGATGGTCTTTCAATCATTTTGACATGCATGTATAGCAATTATATGAATAAATTAAAGAGAGAGATTTTTAAGCATAAATCGTGGGGGAATTTTTTTTTCTGTTTTCTCATTCTAAATTTGCGACTACTTTTTGAGGTTTAGTGATCACTCTTCACATTTTCAGATAATTGTTTTACAAATATATGCTCCTTAGTTCTTTACTTAATCCATCATTTGTATATATAATAACCATTATAACATCTGACCCGAAACTTATCACGACACTAGGACAAACAAGGGACAGGGCTACATATATATACGAAGTTGAAAAATGAGAAAAATTAAAACCCACCTCAACTTAAACCGAACAGTCCTGGCCAATTATATCTACATAATATTATTCGCACACCATTAATTTTTTATTCTTATTAGAACGACAAACTATCTTACTCCTACTCTTAAATTACACGAATGACTAGGATGAAAATCAGGAATTCCAAAAACCCCTCCATTAATCCATCGCACAAATATGAAGTGAAACTCTAACCCGTGGATTCTCTCAAAGTCAAAAACCTTACTAATAGTCCACCAACTTCATTGACGTACACTACCAGTTTTTAGCCATACACCATCAGATATACTTCAAAGTGTTGTACTTTACAATAATATGAAACATATTTGATGGTATAATGCTAAATATTGGTGGTGTACAGATGTAAACTTGATAGTTTATAACATAGTTAAACTGTAAATGATAATGGGAATAGTTTGTAGGTTGCCTAGAACCAGTTTGTAGAGTGGTCCTTGTTCAAATTTGGTTACACAAGTGTCCTGCCTACTTTCCTTTTACTCACTTCCATTGCTTTCAATCTTTAATTTGTTTTCCCAACCAATTAACTTTCAAAAATTCAAAGCTAGCACTTGTACTTTGCACATTATTTCCACCCTTTTCTTTAGTTTTGTAATAATATAAGATATATTAACCGTTTTTGTGCTTTGTCGATTTGTTTTAACCGTCTCTTCGAGAATTTTGTTACACCAAACATTCTCATGATTGTCGTTTTTTCTTCCAAATACACCCCCAAGGCTAACTCTAGCTATTAGTAGATCTTTCGTTAATTGACTTCATGTGCTTATTTTTAGTGGTAAAGACCCTTAAAAGTTTTTCCTTTAAACTAAATTATTAAAGAAACACTCTAAAAATTCAATTTGCCAAAAGACATAGCGCGCAGACCATGTTTCAATGTTATAGGATACAAGCATTTTAGTTTATTGAGATTCCGAAATGATAAGGTTACTCGTGTTAAGAAGAGGTAAGTGGTATTTTTATGTATCGGTATAGGAAGAAAAGTGTGTTTTGAGATGACTAGTTTCGAAACCCTCTTTTTTGTATGTAATTTTTCTTGTTGATCACTTTTCAAAAAAAAAAAAAAATTATATTGAAAAGAATCATTTTAAAATTTGAACAGCACTAAAATTGTCTTCAGTTTTCTTACATTGTCATCTTTTTTCTTTTTTTCATATTTATAAACAAAAACACTTTTTTTTATAAGAATATCTTAACAAACTTTTAGTAACATTGCTTTAATTGCAATTGAGATCAATAGAATTATATTATTTCATATTCTGGCCTATATTTCTAGCACTTCACAATGTTCGGAGAAGGCCTCCAAAAACTCAAAGACGGTCTATGAAGTAACCAACAAACACCACTATTCTTATTTTCTGAAGGAGTGATGGTGTATAGCGACTGTGTGTGACGAATGCAACTTTGATGTAGCCGTGTCTCTATTAAAAATTTTTGGCATGTCAACATGACTTGACTTAGCCATCTAAATGTGTATTCAAATCGCTATCATATTCGTGTTAACTCGATAGTCGATACTCAATTGAGGCGCCTTGTCTAACCGGTTCATGTTATTATACAACTACTGGCGGAACTATAAAGATTTATTTTTACGAAGAAACTAAATATTTTACTAGTAAGGTTGAGATTGAAGTTATTTGAGCATAATTTTTTCCAGCTTAATAAAACCAAAAAGTTGGATTAAAACGATTTTTAGCACGAATCTAAGCATAATCTGAAGTTACATTTTTATTTATATTGAGTTTCAACTAAAAAACTATAATTCAAAATTATAGCAAATTAGGTGATTAAAATTGAAATTATATCAAGAAAAAAATACAGTTAATGAATGAAGAATGCCAATAAGTTAAAAGAATTTTAAGAACCGAAACTCAAAAAGAGATTTTGGTCTTATAAAAGCATGTCCATGGTTCTCATTTATGGGCCGCAGAGCTATTTGGGCCTTTTAGTAAACTATAATATTGGACTACTCCAAAATCCCAATAAATTAAAATTTTAAAATTTGTAACATAAAAAACAAAAATGATGTATCTATTTAATAAATCAATCTAATAATCCTCTTAACTGACATTATCATGTAAGCGAATCGTTACAAAGAATGTTAGGCTGATTTTTAGAAGAATATACCGGTTTCTAAATAAATTATACATACAAGAAATTTTTGATAAGACGGATTGTAATAACTACAAGATATGCTATAATTTGGATTTATATGTATATTGAGTTTTGTTACCAGATTTTTTTAATTTTTAATTTTTAACCAATATTGATTCTTTTAAACATATTAACAACTTTTTGAAACATAAATATTTATGGTTCAACTCGGCTATTCGGGCCATTTACCTAGCCAGTCAACCCACCCATTATGTCACTTATTCGGATTAGTTATTACAAGTGTATTTATATGCCATGTTTTAAACACTACTCATGAGTCTTATTCCAAACTAAAATCATAAAATGTTCTGAACATCTTCGGTACCTATGGCTAGTAAACTGATTTTACTGTCTATTGTAGAGACCAAAACGCCATTCCGCAACACCCTTTAGGAAACTACCAAACTAACCAATAATTATGTGACAAGAACCCTTCTTTTTTAAAAGCATAAACTATAACTTGAGATGCATTCAACCCCAAAAATAATTAACTGAATACTAAAGGTTAAAATGAGTCTCAAATTGCAGCCAAGAATCTTGAGTATTATTCCTTCTGGGAAAAGCTCCAATCTATCAGGAAAGAAAGATATAATAAAGGATCAAATGCACCGAATTTGAACAACCTGAAAAGAAAAATACTAAGTCAAGAACCCAAAGTGATTCATAAGAACCACGTTTTACCGAGTTAGACAGAAATCAACAAAGCAAATACATCAGGATCATCCACAATGCAATGAACATTTGTCCATGAACATCATAGATTCATATCTTGATCATCATTCAACGTACCTAACTACAAAGATCAAGAATAGACAAGTTAATTATCAGTGGAGATAAAGAAACTGATTCCTGATGTTTTTGGAACTTTTAGTGAAGGGGAAACGTCGATTTTTATAACTTTCCACTTGAACTCAAGAAATCCATCCTATCAGTCTCGCCACCTTCGCTTCCACTGATGTAAAATTGTCCATCAAATAACTCTTCCAAGAATTCCTCATCAAATTCTTTATCCCCTCCATAAGATTCATAGACTTCTTTAACTTCATTCTCTTGATTTCTTTTGGATCTACCAATACCTTGCATTTCTAATGCAAGTTCTTCGAGTTCTGATACTTGAAACCCCACAAGATTCCCAAGTTGTTCATCTTTTCTAAATGATAACCCTTGATCAATCACGGGTCGACTTCTTTTCTTGATCATTCCTTCAAGTTCCTTTGTTTTACCATGTCGTGCAAGCTTTTGAACAAATTCAGGATTCTGCAGAGCTTTTGCCAAGAAACCCATCATCTTCTGCTGCTTCATTTCTGACCCTTCTAGTCTAAGCTCCATATCTTGAAGTTGGGCCCGGGTGTTTTGATGTTGTTGTCTGAGCTTCACCAATTCCGCCATAAGAATGTGTTTATCACGTTGTAAACGTTCCACTTCACCATCTACTCCGAATCCTCCGACCTCAACACACGGGTTGTGGGCTTGCTGTTGTGGAGGAGGCTGAGAAGGTGCTTTTCGTCTTTTGATGTTTTTCAATATGTGCCTTTGGCCCTTCAAGAATGCGTCGTTGGCAAATTCCCATTTGTCAGGATCAATCTTTCGAAAACCCTGCATGCAAAAACCGGAATGTCTTGAAACTTAAGTGTTTTAATCACAAAAGTATAATCAAGCTCAATGTCTTCAGCTAAGAATTACATCAAATAACATACATATGTAATATTAAGCATAACGGAATTCTGACTTCTAATCACTTGACGGTGCCAAAATGGATGAATTGGGTAATATTACATATGGATTGAGGTTAAAAATCAAAACATTGTTTTAGTACATGTCAGAATGGGCCGAACTCACCCAGATTTTCTTCCCCATTTTGGACATATAAAGTGTCACAAAATACAAATATAAATACTATGTTAATAAATTACTATTTTTTTGTAAATAAACAAATACGCCGTAACATATATACTAGCTTAAGGCAACAAAGTCATTTAAGGGAAATGTAAACAAGGAAAAAACGGTACATATACTTCAAAGGAGCGTTACTTTTGAACCGAGTCGACTTATAGAGTGGAAAAGCCTTGATGAGTGGCCTGCATATGCAAACAGCTACCACTTTACTTTCGTTGATCATTAGACTCAAAATTATCATTAGGGTTCCGGTTTACAAAGCTATAGAGAACTTTGCAAACTTTGTAATTCCAATTTGAATGTAAAGGGTATGGATTCCGTGATATAAGTAATAAGTCGACCAAGTCGACCACCTGTTATCTTAGACAAATTTGAGTATCTTAGGCATGACTTTGAACTTCAGATTTATTTATTTTCTAAACCTACAAAAAAATTCAAATGTCCTTCGCAAATAACCTAGATGTATGCCTAAAAAAAGATTCAGAAATGCCATATGTATCCTCTAGTTAACTTGAGTTTCTCTATGGTTTGGTGGAATGCATTTAGCATGCTTCCGTTACAAGTCATTATGTTAGCAACCATGTCTAACTATTCCAATGTAGGTTCTATTCTCTTATATTATTTCGTCGGCTTTCTTAATCAACCAACTTTACATAAAAAAAATGTTCCAAGTTCTCCAACCCTAAGCAGAACAAAAGTGAAAGGTTAGAGCAAAGAAGTGTTAAACAAATGATGATTCTAAAATGAGTACAACTACAAAAATTCGATTGAATGATCCAGTTTTATGTATTATCGAATGAGCATCAAGCATACCAAATATATCAAGTAGTAACTTCACATGAAAAGAGAAGCATCATAAAACCTCAAGAACCACTTTCATCTAAATTTTCTAAATCATTCATTGATTCATACCATGTACTAACAACAATAACATATTTGTTAAACTGCATAAATAGTTATATAGAACAATTTTATTACCAACTCAATTCACTATGAAACTTATTTAGGCGTACAAACATGTATAGGATATACTATAGAAGAGTTAAAATCTATCAAGGATACAAAGTTAATAAGATGGCTACATTTTTGCAAATTTTGTTAAATGAAGGTTGCTAAAGTAGTGGAGCACTAAACCAGTCACTCCAAAGGAGTTGCCCCAAGTTTGATTTCACTGGTTCATTTCTTGGGTGGCATCTAAAGCAGGACATGAAGGAATGCCAAAAACGCAATTCTATAGCTACAAAATGAATGGTTAGAGCAAAGAATGACTAACTAAAAATATTCAGTTGAATAATCCAGTTTTATGCATTGTCAAATGAACATCACGAATATCAAATACAATGTACTAAAACCAATAACATATTCGTTATAAACCGCATAAATAGTTGTCGTACCAAGTATGAACTAACAATTTCTACTACCATTTCAATTCACCATGGAGCTAATCTATGCATACAAACATGTTTAAATATACCAATAGAAGAGTTAGAACCTCTTCCTACCAATTCAACATCCAATTTTAGTTAACTAATAAAAGTATTCTATACTCAATGATATTCATCATGCATTTTACTCATTTGTGATTGTTTTTTTACAATATAATTTATTTTACACAATCATTTAATAATTTGACCTTATAAATAAAACAAGTCGAAAAGTAAACGACTTGTGACCACTACCATTCATCTATATATTGTGCAAGTACATGCTCTTGTGTATGTATATATATATATATATGTAAAGAGATAAATAGATAGATATATAATATGGGAAACTTACATATGTGTTGAGTTGCCTGATAAAGCTAGAAAAATTATTGTGCTTGAAGTATCTTGGAAGGAGACTTGTAGAAAAAGCATGTGGATCCCAAATAACAAAGCTTTGACCTCCTTTGGTCCAAGACAAAATGTGATCAATAGATTCATCATCCACCATATCATATACTTTAGTTAAAAATGGAGGTGGTCCAGCATCATGAAGACCCTCCATTGGCTGTGGCGGTTGCACCACCGCCGTTTGTTTTCCCGACGATCTACTACCACCATCATTAGCACTTGATCCTGCTGATGGATATTCTTCTTCTTTAACAACCGAAAACAAAGGATTCATAACCAAAATATTTAATTAGTTTACCAAAAATCTTAAGTGAGTTATTCAAATCTTGATGTGAATCTATTAAAAAGAGAAGAAAAAAAAACCCAAGATCTAGCTAAAAAAAATTTAACTTACATGTAAGTAATGTTTTTTTGAAGGGTAGTATTTTTTATTTTTTTCACTCGTAATCTCAAACGTTTTTGTCAAATTTTTAACATGAGTAATCAAAAAACTCAAGAATAAAAAAAAATAAAAAAATCAAGATAATATCGTGACAAAAAAAAGTCAAACTATGGATTGCATGAAGAGAAAAAAAAGAGAGAGAGAATTTAGCTTAAAAATTGGGATTTGTAGGATGATTTGTGTAAAGAGATGAAAAGATGGAATTTGAAGTACAAGATTGACATTTGAGGAAAGATTATGACAAGTGCCGCCAAGCTATATCTTTGTTGTATGAGTGATAGGCTTTCTCCTTTGGGAAAGTTTCTTTGACATGTTGGTGGTGGTTCTATAAAATATGACATGATGGTTGGGGTAATGATTAAAAAACAAGTAGTGTTTTCAGACCAAATAGGAACTTTCTAGACACCATGGGGAACTTTAATTTCTTCAAGTTTTTTTTCTCTTTTTTTTGTTCAAATTATTATTTATAAAGTTTAGGTAGTTGCGGATGGCGCATTATTGTTGTAGGTTTATCACTCCCCATTATTTATACATCTATGTTACTCCTAGTAGATAAATATCTATGGTGCAACTAAAAACTTTTTTGAACCATCTTCTCTTCTCTCAATAATCCATACCACAAATGTAAAAGATAAGATTCGTATTTACATCATCTAATTAGGCTACATTCGGCCATTTTCAAACCTTCATTTCCTAGCTACCGTTCATCCTACCTCCTCTATGTTTTTAACGTTCGGTATAGAATATCTTTGTCCCCGATAGAGTCTTTCAGTTGCAAGTTTTGAAACACTTTTTTTTTAACGGCATTCTATCCTACTCGTACTCTTAAATTACACGTATGCCTCGAAACCAGGACTCTCGAAAAACCCCTATTAATCCACTCCACAAATGTGGGAAGTAGGACTTGAACCCATGTGGATCCTCCCAAGGTCAAAGACCTTACCAATGGGCCACCAACCCCATTGGCAAGTTTTGAAACACTTAACCAGTTATTTTGTAATTTTTTTTTAAAATAAATAAATTAAATGTCCGGTTTGATCCGAAAATAAATGCTTGGTGCATGCGGGTCTACAAACCATTTTTTTGTAATTTTTTTAACATTATTATTTACTGCTTTTTTCATTATGTACTCTACTACATGGATGGAGATCATATCATGACAGAATTAAATGAAGGTGTTTACTTGACACTTAAAGCCTTACAGGATAGTATAAGTGAGTATCCAAGTTAAGAGATACTGAGATAGTCCCTTCCTTCAAAGATCTTCATCCCTACTAGACTACTACATATATGAGAAAGAAAACCAAATAGTACGACACGTAACTACTACATATATGAGAAAGAAAACCAAATAGTACGACACGTAAAAGTATTATGTAAAATTTAGGCACGTAAAAGTGTTTATAAAATGGAAGGGGATTCCTTAAAGTTCTCCCAACTTGACTAGTTGGGAGGATCTAAACCCTTAGAGAACTTTAGGGAATCATTTCCCTTGTAAAATTTACTAATTTAAGCGTTGGGAGCTCTAAAAGAAAAACTTAGAAATAAAATAAAAGAATAAAAATAAATTCCAAACCGCCGTTAAACAACCGTTACTCCAAACAACCGGCAAATAATGAAATTCAATCACCGCCAAATTTCTTCAATCATCAATCACACTTAATTCACAATCACCTCTAACTTGATTAATTATTAATTAGTTATTAATTAATTAAACTACACAATAGTTAATGAACAAATATAAATACATTTTATCTGTATTAGGGTTTATAATCTGTGTCATAATTACACGTATCGCCGGCGAATCATCAACATGTTTAGCGGTGTATAAAGAAGGCGGTGCTCCGGCGGTATTCCAGTCACCGAAATGTCCTAGATGGAGCTTATCCGGATCCCGATCCGAATCCGGATCCGGTAGATGTCAATCGGCTACACGTCAAGGAAGACGGAAGTCTCTAGAAGATCGTACATTTTGTACTCTCGATATCCGTATACCTTTTCCAGGTAGTAATGAATAGAAACTTTGATTTAATTTTATATGTTTTCGTGCACTTATTATAGTCCAGTGCGTATATGTATATGTATATATATATATATATAGATATAGATATAGAAGCGAACAGAAAGTATGGTAGGTACTATAGATGTTTTGAGAGTTTGATACATGCGATAGCCAAATGAAACTAATTTAATTTTTTTTCGTGCACTTGCCGAGTTGCCGTTCCGTGCATATATGTAAAAGAGAAGAAGAAAATGTTAGGATTATAAAGTTAGGTGTTGATTCACATATGATTAAGTTCATTTATATGTAAATATTAGTGGAAGTTCAAACGAGAGCTTAAAAACTGAAAACTACGAGTTACATTTTAGTTCACGTGTGATTTGGTCGGGCACACATGTGAGTACATCGAATGTGTTTTGTTTTGGCATATGTGAATGAAGTTAATCGTATGTGAATTAGCACATAGTTCTGGACCTTTATTTGTGTCTCATTCCCCTGTAGATATTGCATATAAGATTGGGCTTCGTGTTTGATTTTCAGTTATCTTTGTGTATATGTAGACAGTAAGTGATGTTATGACATATTCCTGAATTGTTACCTACTGTATTGCATTTCCATAGCAGTCTACTTAGCGAACTATGTCTTCTCCGAAATTGAGTTCTTATTATGCAGAGTTATTATGTTTTATGAAAGTTTTAAAAAAGCAACGAAATTTAGTATTACTAGAATATACAAGTCGGTACAGGATCACATGGAGTGGCATTATTAGGAAACGTGTTGGTGCTTCCAAGTCACTAGTTCTAGTTGAAGATATGTAGGAACGAAGCAATGTGTTACTAGACACCATTGAGGCTATGTTTCTTATGGCTGACTTTTCATATTGGTGCAGGCTCGAGTGGCATTAGATATTCTTCAGTTGGCATCGTGGCAGTTTTTGATGGACATAATGGTGCAGAAGCTAGTGAGATGGCTTCGAAGCTGCTATTGGAGTATTTCACACTGCATACTTTTTTTCTTCTTGATACCACGTTTTCTTTTTTGTCCAAAATATCAATGGGAATGTTACCGAATAAGGGAGAACATGATTATGTTTCTCAAATGCTTGGGTGGGATGAGAAACTTGGTGATTATGTGCTGCATATTGGAAGGTCTCTCTCTCTCTCTCTCTCTCTCTCTCTCTCCTCCCCCTCTCCCTCTCTCTCTCACACACACATACACACACACACACACATCTCTTTTCCTATCTGTTGGTTCTGCCACATTGCCTCATTAGGTGGAGTAGCATTCAGGGTTAATTGTTATTTAGTGACATTTTGTTTCAAAATTAACTCTATGATGGTCAAAACGTAAAAAAAAATAAAGTAACTGTATCAATAGGGATTTGATTTAATAAGATTGTTATGCTTGCTTAGATAATTAAATAGGGTTTCATCAGGTGATGTTGCTTACTACTCAAAAGTAAGCCATTTTGGGAGAGATGTTTGCTTGGAAGCAACCATTCTTGTTATGCCATTCTTGATACAAAAGTTGTTCGATTTAATTACTCTATCTCTCTTGCGCGTGTGTACACACACACACACACTTACAATACTCTTATTGCACATTTTCTTCTAGAGACTACAAGCATCACATGGCAGGGTGTCGGTGAGGCTTTGGCCTGTATGCTTGTAAGTTGTAGTAATTCATGTAAATTTGGCATTAACTATTGGCAAGGCCCATATTTATCTGTATAGTATAATACACACTACTACATGCATGTAACATTGAGATTTGGTTATGCTACATTCCTGAAGTAATACTTACAGCCGTATCCACTTGCAACCATTTGACTTTCAAACTTAAGTCTAATAGTTTCGCAGGCGTTAGTTTATTCTACTCTTTCGGGATAATTGGATTGAGTTTTACAGGACATGATATCTCTTATGGAATGAAAAAGAACTAGTTACATTACTAATTTCCTATGGCAACTAGTGGCACTATAGCGGTTATAGCGGTCCTTAGACAAAATAGCGGTCAAAATAGTGGTCTCGCTATTATCGGCACTATTTTACCGATAGCGGTACTATAGCGGTCCAAATAGCGGTGCTATAGTGTTTTTTTACTTTTTACTTTATTTTTTTAGCCCAAACACTAAATTTTTCAAGTATTGACACTAATCTTTCTAATTAAGCTTCACTTTTGATATTTCTATTAAGTATTAACTATTAAGTAATATATATAGATGTTGCATAACATTAAAATGGTATTGTTGCCATACCATTTGCATTAACTCCCCCCAACCCCCCATTGGGATTATCTTTTTGTTTGTCCTTATGCGGTAGTTGATTCAAGAGGTTATAATTTTCTCTTCTTTTTGGCTCGGACCTTTTTTCTTTTCGTTACAAAACGACTTATAAAGTGTTCGTTTTTCTTGCCTACTTGTAGGTAAGAATTGATAGCATGGCCTGAATGTGGTGCACACACATTGTGAGTCATGGGGGTTTAAACTCATGGGCATGCTAGGCATTATACTTCCAGTTAGACAGACAACAAGGTATATTGTTGTGTTGCCTTTTGGTTAAAATTTGAAGGCTGGATGTTATACCTGTTTTGTGAACCAAGAAATTTATCCTTGAGTAATCAATTTGACTATGTAAATCTCATGCAATTAGCATAGCACTATAATACTGTTTTAAGGGGTACAAGTGTAGAATGCTCATACAAGTTGGAAACTTCTATATTAATTGAACTTGTAGCATTCTGTTTTGTCGAGTTCAGTTTAGGCATCAATGTGACTTGTGAGTTTGTTTAGCTTTGCTGTATGCCTGTTTTTGCTCAATGAACCAAAATTATGTAATGGATGTTATGTCTATATGAATGGATACGTTGGTGTTGAAACTTACTAGGGCATAACTTTCAAATTCAGAGAAGTGCATGACATATTTTGGAAATTCAGCTATACATAACTTTAGAATATTTTTAAGATAAAATGTTGAAACGAGGCATCTTTGGTACCCTGATGGCTCCATCGAGAATAAATCTCCACTTTTAGGGTCTGATGCAGGCCCATGCCCAAGTATTGAAGATCAGGCCCTTTTGTACTTAGAAGATGAAGACAAAAAGAGGCCTTCACTAAAGTGGCCATAACTTTTGCTACAGAGCTCCGATTTCGACGTATGACCAGTCGAAACGACCGTTGGAAAGAGGAGCATCAAGCTGCAAACCGCCTGGGTCAGTCTTCGGGCCCAAAAACGCCATTTTCCATGAGTTATGGGCCTTTTTCTATGTTTTTCGGGTCTTTTTGGATTTTGTTTTCGTAATAACTTTCAGCCCACTTGTAATTTAGGACCCGTTCGAATTTTGCATGCTTATTTATATTGTTGTAAACATTGGGAAATGATCGATAATCAAAAAATCATTTTTCCCTAATCACATGTGTGTGTTTTAGTGTGAAATCCCTAAATTTCGGTATTCATTCTTGAATCAACGAATTTAGAAGAATTGCTTCTGGGTATTCTTAGAATCAACAGAATCAATTAACTATCTCATATTCCGTCTGCATCAATTGGTATCAAAGCCGAAAATCCTGATAAAGATGTCTTCTAGTGATGATATAATCTATGATTATGCACCTATCTATGATGAATACAAGGATGAGGATTGGTATCATTGGTTCGGGTATGATGATTGTTCATATGACGAGAAGATCGATGTAGAAGATCATGTGTTGTTTCGAATTATCCCCAAAATTCCGTTTATATTCGTCTAGATCTACGCAGCTGTGGGAAAACAGGCGGCACGAGTTCATTCACCGTTGGATCGCTCTGATTTTTGGATATGTTGTTCAAGACTCATTGAAGCACGGTCTGACCGTTGGGATTTTCGATTGGAGTTTTCTATAAGGAGTTATGATTTTCTGAATTTTCTGCAGTTCTTGAATCTTGTTCTTGGTGTTCAAGAAAAGATTTCTCGGGGTGAAAAGTCCAAGATTGATGGCGTTAATGATATGCTTTCGTTTGATCCCGGTGGTTTGGAGTCAAAACTCGAGGGCGAGTTTTTTCAAGAGGGGAAGAATGATGAAGGCCAAATTTTAAGAATTTGATGGGGTTTTTTTTACTATTAATAATTTTGAAGGTTAATAATCTTGTTCTTGAGAAGTTTACTTTTGTGGTCAAGCACAAAACTGGTGTGTCTAACAGAGTTGCTGAGGGGCAGTCTGCTTGTATCTATGAGAGTTGATGTGCCTGGTTTAGACGTTATTCGTGAGGAGTTAATCATTGACCCATATTTTGCAGGATGTGCAATCTGGGCAGAAATCAGAATTTTTGATACATGATGGCTTTCTTTTCAAGGGGAATCAATTATGTATTCCTGATTCTAGTCTTCGCTTGAAAATCATTAAGGAGTTGCATGGTGAAGGGCATGTCGGTTGTGATCGTACTTTACAGTTGGTGCAAGCTTCTTATTTCTGGCCTACTATGAGGAAAGAAGTTGATCGTTATGTCAAACGGTGTCGTATTTGTCAAGTTTCTAAAGGCACAGCTATACTAATGCAGGTCTTTATATGCCTTTGCCTGTTCCTTCACAGCCATGGGTTGATATTAGCATGGATTTTGTATTGGGGTTGCCTCGTACTCAGAGAGGTAATGATTCTATATTTGTTGTTGTTGATCGGTTTTCAAAGATGGTTCATTTTATCCCCTGGAAGAAGATAACTGATGCTGTTAATGTTGCACAACTTTTCTTTTGTATCGATTGCATGGTTTGCCTACTTCTATTGTTTCTGATCGGGATACCCGGTTTTTGAGTCACTTTTGGCGTAGTTTATGGAAGATGGTGAATACTCAGCTCAATTTCAGTAGTGCTTATCACCCACAAACTGATGGGCAAACCGAAGTTGTTAATCGATCACTTGGTAATTTGTTGCGATGTTTGGTTGGTGATCATGTGAAAGCGTGGGATCAGAAATTGTGTCAAGCTGAGTTTGCTCATAATCATGCTGTGAATCGAAGTACTGGTTTTAGTCCATTTCAGGTTGTTTATTCATCTCAGCCCAGAGGACCACTTGATTTAATGTCACTTCCTGTTTCTGGTTCTGTTCCAAGAAGGTCCAAGATTTTGTAGAGGGGTTACACGAAGTTCACAAGACTGTTTATGACAATTTGAATCAAGCCAATGCAAAGTACGAACAGGCTGCAGATAAAAAGCGTAGGCATGTTGATTTCGAGGAAGGAGATTTTGTCTGGGCTGTTTTAACTAAAGATCGTTTTTCAGTTGGAGAGTACAACAAGCTATCAGCCAAGAAGATTGGGCCTGTTGAAATTGTGAAGAAGATAAACCCCAATGCTTATCGTTTAAAGCTGCCTAGCCACATTCGTTGTTCAGATGTGTTTAATGTGAAACATTTGCTGCCTTATCATGGTGAGTCTTCAGATGATGATCTTGGTGTGAATTCAAGGGCGAATTTTGTCTACCCAGGAGGGAATGATGCAGGCCCACGCCCAAGTATTGATGATCAGGCCCTTTTGTACTTAGACAAAACAAAAAGAGGCCTTCACTAAAGTGGCCATAACTTTTGCTACAGAGCTCCGATTTCGACGTATGACCAGTCGAAACGACCGTTGGAAAGAGGAGCATCAAGCTGCAAACCGCCTGGGTCAGTCTTCGGGCCCAAAAACGCCATTTTCCATGAGTTATGGGCCTTTTTCTATGTTTTTCGGGTCTTTTTGGATTTTGTTTTCGTAATAACTTTCAGCCCACTTGTAATTTAGGACCCGTTCGAATTTTGCATGCTTATTTATATCGTTGTAAACATTAGGAAATGATTAGTTTTCAGATAATCAAAAAATCATTTTTCCCTAATCACATGTGTGTGTTTAGTGTGAAATCCCTAAATTTCGGTATTCATTCTTGAATCAACGAATTTAGAAGAATTGCTTCTGGGTATTCTTAGAATCAACAGAATCAATTAACTATCTCATATTCCGTCTGCGTCAGGGTCCTTTGGTACACTTAAATGAGTTTTTAGAAAATCATTAACAACACTCAATGCCCTCATGTTAGACTTGTTAATTGCAATGTAACTTCTTAATGTGCCCCATATAAACAATTCTATCATCAAATACTAGGGTAATGAGAAGTTTTTGGCATTTATCTGCAGAATTAAGTTTACTTTGTCAACGATATTCAATGGAGCTTTCCACTTGGAAATTCTGAAGGAATCTCTGTTGAAGGCGATTGATGATATTGATGTATCATTTTGTAAGGTGAGTGGGAGTTGCTTTTCTTTATAATCTTCATCTTCATCTTCTCTCTCTCTCTCTCTCTCTCTCTCTCTCTCTCTCTCTCTATATATATATATATATATATATATATATATATATATGAGGCGTGTGTACAAAATATGTGGTTTGGGCTCGCACATGTGTGTTTATTGTTGATTTTATGGTTATTAAAGGAGGCTTCTCGATACAACTTTGGGTCTGGTTCCACCGCAACTGTTATACTAATAGCAGATAGTCAAATTCTAGTTGCCAACATTGGAGATTCAAAGGCTTTCCTATGCTCTGAGATGTTCCAGTTTCCTCCCGAAGCTAAAGGTTAGGAAGTACCTTGGGTATAAAATAAGCTATATTTATGAAATGTTCTGATTGGGGGACCTTAGTAAGTTTGAAAAGGCATGTGATTATACGGCAACTAGATTAGATGGTAAATTTAACTTTTTACCGTTGCATCATTATTTAATTCCTTTTGAATTTTTGTACTGTTACATTGTTATTTGATCTCCTTTGATCCTCTTTGAAAATTCAGTTCATGCACTTTATCAAAAGAGAAAATTGCAAAGAAAAGGTAACAAACTTTGGTTCAATATCTATACTGATCAAACTCTATATTTGAACTCTCAGAAAGGCTCAATCATCTAAAGTGTTTGTTGAAAGTAATCTTTTTTAGTTACTGGTTATCTGTTGTCACATAATAAAAAGAGTTGTACATGGCGCCCCAAAATTATATTTAGAGCGTAGTTATTTTTATATACAACACTTTATTAATGGCCCTTAGGGCTACAAATAGCGAGATCCAAAAAAAATATCAACATGGTCAAAGTTACCAACACATCAGCTGCCACGTCATCTTTGACTGTGTACTTGGTCAGATAATCTTGCATCAGTTTTCTGGTCAGATAATCTTGCATCAGTTTTCATTTAAAGTTTTAAGGTTTGTATTTTATAGGAGTTTTTTTTGAAGGTTTGTTTTGCGTGAAAACAGAGATGGTTACTAATTGGCATCAGACCAAAGTTTGGTACCTTGTTATGCAATTTGCTATTAATAAAGAAATCAGAAAGGCTAATAGTTGATGGTTCTTGTAAATGGCAGCTACTTTATTGAGACTATACAGACAGAGAAGACGCGATGGTGCTTCGGTACGCATGAAAGATTATGGAAACTTCAAATTGGCAGCATCTGACGGTTTATTCCACTTCTCTGCCAAAGAACTGACCAAGGATCACCATCCGGACAGGGTTGATGAACGATCTCGAGTAGAGTCGGCTGGAGGTCATGTCCTTGAGTGGGGTGGTGTGTCCCGAATCAATGGTCATTTGGCCGTTTCACGTGCTATTGGCGATTTGTCCTTTAAAAGGTGAGGTATGCATTTTAACAAATTTAAATTGTATAAAAAGGTAACCACATTTCGTCTGGTTTCTCTATTGTGTAACCATATGCGTATTCACTCATAAAGGTAACCAAATTTGAAAAGAATAGTGAAAAAATATCCAAATAGCTATTAGTTTTCTGACTTGGTTACCGTCCAAATGATGACATGACAACTGAATGAATTAGTGTCTTTTAAAAATGGCACCCAGAACAGTTATCAGACTAAAGTTTGTTACCTATTTATGCTATTTGCTCATCTGATAATTTAACATGTTGATTTTAGATCAACATGTGCCAGAAAAGCTGAAAAGCTGGTTAACCTAGCTAATTGATGGATGTCCTTCTCTTTTTCAAACTGGAAGCCATATTTAGTTTGTCTTTTTAATTTTAGTGTAACACCCCAACATGGCGGAATCATGGGGTATCACTTAGAAAAGCACAGCATGACATGGGAATTATGTAGAGTCAAACTATATGCATTCAATAGATTGAAACAATCCACAAGTTCATTACAATAATCAACATTCATCAAAATACACACTCAATCCATACTTAAAAGAAAAATGTTCAAACGATAGTAGTTGATCCTAAACATAACCCGTTAAAGGGAAATAAGGATCACGGATCCAGAAAGTCCAAAGATAGTCCAAACCCTAGCAATGCAAGCATCTATTCATCCATTCTGTCTCTGATTAACTTGATTACCTGAAAAGTGTACTAAAGAGCGTCAACATAAAGTTGGTGAGTTCGTAGGGACAAGTAACAAGGAATAACCGTGTCGGATAACAGCCGTTAACAATAAGTGAGGATTAGGAGAACTAATCACATCCAAGGAAAACCTATAAGGTTTCACATTATCACAATTTAATACAAGTCAACGTTCAATAATAACGATTCCATATAACGTTCAACAACGTTCCATAACAATCAATAACGATCAACAACGATGCGGCTTACATAGTTAATAATTAACAATGCGCTAACGGTGCGACTCACATGATAAACAATGCGCTAACGGTGCGACTCACATGATAAACAATGCGCTAACGGTGCGACTCACATGATAAACAATGCGCTAACGGTGCGACTCACATGATAAACAATGCGCTAACGGTGCGACTTATATAATGAATAATGCGCTAACATGTTCATATCAACAATTCAATCATACAATCAAATCAACAATCAACAGTTAAACAAACATGTACACTTTTCAGCCCGAATCTCAATTGAGTAGGGAGGGTTTACGAAACTCACCTTGATTGGATATGCAAGCTAAATACAAGTTATAGTCGAGTTATAAACGTCCAACAACCGCCACGTGTCCACAACCTATTAATATATATCATAGTGACATCAAAATCAACTCTATAACCCTACACAAGTTGGTTAAGTAAGTTTGAGTCACACCACAATCCCACAACACCTTAATGACTCTCCCGAACATGAACTATAACACTTTGACCCGACATTTTTAGAAATGGAAAAGGATTCAGATCAAAAGGACTTTACCATGAGAAAGTAGACTCTCTCACGATTCCAACGATAGGTCATATGACTCAATTGGACTTACGGATCAAAAGTTATAAGCGTTTGAAGTTGACAAAGAGTCACTGGTTCAGTAGATTTTCACTGCGCCGCAGTGGGGTCTGGCACCTCCCACTGCGCCGCAGTCAGATAATTCTGCTGCAGAAACTTAGCCAAAAACGATCCAAAACAACCCAAAACCCCATTTTTGACCATGGATGATCTATAACTCAATTTCAAGCCTAAATCCACATATTTGGACATAAACAAACATAACCCATCTCATAAATTCAATCCAAAACCTCAAAATCACTTCCAAATCATATCAAAACCCTAATGAAACTCTATTTGCATTTTGACCCGATTCGTGACCCAAAAACACTTTGATATAACTAGAAACATGTTAACAATCATGAAATGGTGAATTTGAGTTAAGTTGGACTTACCAAAAGAAAAGTCAACTCCGAGAATGAACTTGAAAGTGAAGATTTCTTGAACTTGGATAGCCAAATTTGAGATATTAATTTCTAGTTGATCACTTATTATGATGATGATTTAGATCAGAAATTAAGAAGAAGAATAAGAAGAAAAGAGTAGGAGAAATGGTCTGTGTATGTGTTTGTTTTTGTGGTTCCAGAGAAAAGAAAATATAAGAAATAATAGAGATAGATAACCCTTGAGACTAATAGGGGTATTTATCCAGTCAAGGGATTAGGTTCATGATCAATAACAGACAACGGAGATTTCACAAATATTATTCTTTACATAAAGTTATGTCGGTCTTTGTCCCATTAATGAAATTATTAGATAACCACCGACATTGTGCCTACCGACACTATTGAAACCGTACATTATACTTAAGGTTTCGTATATACGTTCTTCCCTGTTACTACAGTTACTCAATCATCGTTTATTTTATAATTTTCATCACATGTAATGGGCCAATATCATAGTCTGTTAATCATGGGCTTAATTCTAGAAATCTAATTATGACATTATAATTGGCCCAATTTACAGATAAACGAACACAATTAGGCCCAAAGTTTTCGTTTATTAAAGTAGTTAATCAAATTACATGCACAGTCAAACGGTAAAAATCATCATGAATGTTACATTTAGTCAGAAGGCTATTGTTAATTTACCTCCTACTGTGTCTCATCAGTTTTGGAGTTATCTCTGTTCCTGAAGTTACCGATTGGCAACCTCTGACAGCTAATGATACTTATTTGGTGGCTGTTTCTGATGGGGTTCTTGAAAAGCTGGGCCCACAGGATGTCTGTGACCTGTTTTGGGAACTGCATAGTAATGCTCCTTTGGAATTAGAATACAGTTCTTCATGTTCATACTCATTGGCCGATTGTATTGTTGATACTGCTCTTGAGAAAGGCAGTACGGATAATTTGGCAGCTGTTGTAGTTCCGTTTGGATTAGAAACTCTGCCAAATGAACGACCAGAAGAAGCCAGATTGCAGAATTATGTGGATGAACAGTCTGGTAATTTTTGTTTTTCAATTATTTATTTTTTAATAAAAGATCCGGCATTGGTTCAAGTTAAATCATTAATGTTCATTCCTTTGTAACTCAGAAATATGGAAATGTATATCTAGTCGCTACACATCACTAAAAACACATTTTACATATAAGTTGCAAATCTTCTATGTGCAATGACAGATTCTTATCTCTACTTGTTACACAATGTAATTGGATTTGCCAATTTCTTTGTCCTATTATTGTAGAGGTGGCAAAATGAGCGGGTTGGGTTGGACCCAAAACAATTGTTTCCAAATTTTATATTATTGTAAATAAGTAGCATGTCAAATATGATTATTAAATTTAGTAATTAAGAACAATCTGATTTTGTAAAAGTAATTTTAGGAGTTTTTACATTGAAACTACACTTTAGGCAATTTCTGACCTGTTTGCCCCTAAGCTAAATTTTCCTTTTGTCCAACTCAGACCGATCTTGTGGATCGAAACTGCCACCTATATGTGTGACTATTCTATGTGGTTATCTGTTATCATATATCAATATTATATGCTTCACGTCTCATGTTTTTGCTACTTAAGGTATTTTTGGTCATGACTTCATGCAGCTGATTATACCACTCTGGTTTACTTCAGTACTGTTATTTACTGATGGAAACAATTTTGAACTTGTAGATTCAGAGAGTGCTGATCCAGCCATCGATAAATTTGGGCGTCTGTTGGTAGGGTCATTCTTTTGTTATGTGGTTCCATTTACTCTTCATTTTCATGATTATCCATTTTTTAACTTCCGTATTTTTGGTTGAGGATGGGAAGTTAATATATATAAATGAGAACTGATAATGTAGGTTTATATAGGTTAATCCCATTCAAACCTCAACTCATCAATACTATTCATTAAAAATTATTTCTCTCTCTTACTTTTACCCAACCCAACTAAAACCAAATTTTACACTTCCATTAACAACTCAACCAAACTATTTTTTTAATAAATAAAAATGTTTTATAATTAACATTTTGTTATTGAAAATTAATTTAAAAAAATAGAAATACTGTTTTTTATATAAAAAATAAGTTATTTAGGTCATCCACACTCACAACCTAACTCAATGCAACCTTTAATAAAAAAATAATTTCTTTCTTCTCTACCTATACAACCCAACTAAATCCAAATTTTTACTCCCGTTAAAATCCCAATCCAAATCAATTTTTTCATGAAATAAACCAACTTCACACAGTCATTAGACCGAAAACAAACAGTTATAAAATTTTGAATAATACCAAAATAACACCCAACAGAAAGTTGGTGCAACGAACAAGTCATTTGAATTTGGATCCATAAAACAATTTACTAATATAATTGACCGACCGGCTTAATTTTTTCCCCCATGGATGGGAATGTTCTTAAAGAAAAGAAAAAGGTTTCAGTGTCCTCATTTTATCTGTATTCTGTTAATCTGCTAGAATATTGCATTTGCGTTATCATAGTAAACCGTGTATGTTGGAAAATTCTTCAGCAATAGATAATATTTTGGAGAATCTATCATTTGAGTCAAGTATTATATTTGGTGACCATGAGCTGGTCGAGTTTATGATGTTGGCTTTCTTACTTTTGTATTAGGTTGAACAGAAGCACAATACTTATGGATCTTTTTATCTATCCGAAAGCCTCAATGAGGATGACTACACATTCTGGATTTCAAAGGATGAGCAGGACTCTGTATATGGCTCCCCACAGGCCTTACCTGGCACATTTGATCATATTTATGGTTAGTCAAGTTTATTTTACACTCCTTCTCTTTATTTCTATTCTTTTATGATGTTTGGAGATATGCCTTTTATCATTGTATGCACAGGCTGAGGCAGATAAATTATAGGTGGAAATGGGTCGGGTGGTTGTGTAATGGGAATGTGTTTTGGTTTAACTGGTATTTTTTGTTTAAGTTCGTAACAGATTAGGTTGGGCTGACGGGCAAATAGCCAAATACCAGTTGATCTTTTAATTATGTATAACTAATGGGTCAATACGTCAATAAATGATTGCAAAAACATAATAATAATGTATATATCTGAATTGAAGTTATCTAGCGTACTGACTCTCAACCTGTTTGACCCATTTGACATAAGACAACCAAGTATGCCCCTTTCATTAGTAAGTGGGGGTGGAGTTGCCATCCCTTATTATTAGCACATATTTTGTAGTTGAACTTGAGCGGTGCACGATATAAGTTACTTCTATTTTCTTATTTAAATGCAGGCGGGCCTTTAAATTTATACCGTGACCAAATGATGTGCATGCACTTTGGGGGTTCTAGTAGTGGAGATAGAGAACAGTGCATTAATCCTGAAGGTCTTGCAAGTTTTCTGGGTTTTTTAGAGTCACTCCCTGTGCCAAGTGTCGAGCATAACCAAGAATCTGATAAGCACACGACTCCTAACACAAGGTGTCTACTTAATTTTTCTTCTTTCTCATTCTGTTTTTAATAGTTTTTTTCTAGTCTTTTGGTAGTTTGAAGTTGATACTTATTTGCTGATAGGTATATACTAAAAAAGAGATTTGACCGTGGATCATATGGAGAAGTTTGGGTGGCATTTCATTGGAATTATCTCCAACAAACCAATGATTCATATAGGAGCGTGAAAAATGAAACTTTCCAATTTGATACCTCACATCTTGGCACTGATGATGGAACATCACAAAGACGGACAGTCCAAACTGATGTTGGTTCTGGTCCTGCCAGTAATAACATTTTCATTTTGAAGCGTATAATGGTAACCCTGTTAGTTATTATTAGATATATTAGATATTCTTCATTTGATAGAAATAACACAATTGACAAAAAGTTTTTCCCACTTATCTATACTATATTATAAAGCAAAAAGCCCTGTCTAAATTTTAAGTTTCAACATTTACTTTCCCAAAATGTCCCCCTATCAATTCTATATTTACCTAAAATAACTATATTA
The DNA here is from genome assembly GCA_034093135.1 of Erigeron breviscapus. Lineage (NCBI taxonomy): Eukaryota > Viridiplantae > Streptophyta > Magnoliopsida > Asterales > Asteraceae > Erigeron > Erigeron breviscapus. Next base: position 35,871,539 of record CM067168.1, read on the forward strand.
CCCTTTCTCTCTCCTCAAATCTCAACCAATCATTTTTTTTCTCTCTTCTCCATAAATCATTTATTCCTCAAATTCATTCAAAATCTTTTATCTCAAAAACCGTACATCGATAAATTATAAAAATTATATGGGTGTTCTTAAAATTTCATGCTCTTTCATTAGAGATGTCATTCGATATACTTTCGACGAATTTTTAAATCCGAAGTCGGAGCCCGTACGGCTAAGGGCGGAGCCCGTCAGGTAGATCACCCCATCACCGCCACCGCCACCGCCATTACATCACCACCTCGCCATCACCGCCGCAACGCGCGGGTACCTTTCTCTCGTTCTAGTATATGTAAAAATATAGTTTCAGAAATATAGCCATTAATTTGTTGGTGATTTTCTTGGGCTGCAAGTTTTTACTTGGCTCTATGCTAAATAAGGGATGTTTTATAAACACATTGCTTGATATGCGTAATAAAGGTTAATTTTCACAAAAAGTCACTAGGTCCTACTATTTGGAATTCAGAAATATATATGCAGGGTTAGAAGAACTAAGTTTCTGGTCATTGCATGGTTTGTGTGACCAAAAGTTGTCTTCACAAAGAAGTTATGGTTTTTATGGTATATTTGTTTTGGTAGAAGTTTGATTCTAAATTTGGTAATTCAAGATATTGTCATCTTTGCCTTCAACAGGTCTTGTTTTGGATTAGCTCCTTGTAGCACTTACATCATCGGATGTAAAAAATAAGTTTACACGACTCTAGTTGAAGGCTTGGAATTGTGCCCCGGCCATTATATCTTGATATTAGCGGGCCATGTTAGTACTAGTGTAAACAAGGTTCCTGTTATAGTATTCTATTTAATTTCCAAGAATCTGAGCAATGTAAATATAGTATATTCTCAGTTTCAATATTATCAAAGTCTGAATTTTCAAGAGTGTTGCTGTGTCAGCAACTTTTACTGATTCAGTAGGTTGACATTTCGGTATCCTACATTCAAAGAAGTCTTGGATACCATTCGAATTATCTTCTCTACATTTTTCTTTCTGTTTTTTCTATTGTACAGTTTTATGGTTTCACAATTACTGAAATCTCATGAACTGGAACAGGTTGAAAGGGGCAACACAGTGTACTTAAGTGGTCTGCGAGAAAAATATTTTGGTGAACTATTCTTAAATGCTTCAGCATGTTTGGGAGGTTCATTATCAGTAAAGGAATCATACCTATACCCGTCTAATTTGCCAAGTGATAAATCAGTTTCGCTGGAAATAGATATATCCCGTAGAAGGGAAAGACAGCAACGGGTTGCTTATGAAGATGTCCTCAACAATATTGCAAGATATATCGAGTCTTTTGAGTCAAGGTTAAATGAGATATGGCTTGTGTTCCGTCATGAAGGTATATCACTATCAAAGCTTTTGTATACAGCAGATGACATGGGAAGTAGTGATGGCACAACAAATGATGAACACATCAAACAAGTACGTATACTGCATCCATCACAATGGTGGCAATGGTTGAAGACGACTGAAGCAGGCCAAGAGGAAATGCGGAATCTTATTTGGCAGTTGGTATGTTTGCTGGTTGTTGCTAGAACTTTTTCCCGTCATTATTAGGAGGTGCCAATTTCGACCTCTTTACTAGAGAATGGGTCGAATCGGGCTAGGTTTAATCCCTAACCATTCAAATGGGTAAATTTTAAAAAGTTAGTATAAAAGGAAGAGGGTGAAATGGGTTGGAGTTGTCTAAATTAACCCCATCCATGGCGAGATCGGGTATTCTAGTGGTTGTGGTTTGGAGTGGGTCAAATGGGTCTAAGTTCCTCAGTGTGTCTTTAATGTGTAACACCTCCTAAATAAATTATTTAAGAACTGTAAGTTATTGAAATAATCACTTTTTTGATTGTTAGTAAAGAAATTTAGTGCACAGTGCACTAATAATTATACATACGAGTATGTAAAGGTTTAGGCCAAAAAGTGTTCGTATACGCTAATTAGATGATTATATTAATAGGTGACTTGAAGTTTTATGCTCGATACTTGTTTTGTGCTCTATGCATCAGTTGAACTGTTGAAGCTTCAAAGTTCACACAATGTCTATTAGTTATCGTCTCGCAAGCTTCAGTTTCCGTGTTATTATTGTTTTCTTAAATCAGTTTCAAGTGTTCCAAATAATCTACCAATCTAACTTGCTACACTTTTTCTATTTCATTAGTTAATGGCGGTGAAGGCCTGTCATGACCGTAACATCACCCACAGGGATATTAAACCTGGTAAATTTCTTTCTTTTGGGCAAAAGTGCAACTCAGTTTGTATTTCTTGTCTTCATCTATAGACATATTATTTTTTCATTATATATCAGGTGACACTAAAGATGATTATAACAAAAAAAGGAACCAAAATAGAGGGTTAATATGTATTCACATGACTACTAATTAGCGCTTTGATACTTAGCATCTTGGAGCTACTGTGTTTATTATATTACATATATATGATATCAGTTATGCTCATTTTGATGTATGCTCTGACTTAATTTTTTCTTCTTTTTAATTGTTAGAGAACATGATTGTTTGCTTTGAAGATCAGGAGTCTGGTAGATGCTTAAAAGGAAGTCCAAGCGGAAATGAGACTTATACCACTAAAATGTATTTTCAGAGTAATTTATATTTCCTTGGTGTCCCATTACATCTACAACATATGGTCATAGTTAAATTTCTATATATATAACTTGATAAGGCCCGGTGACTATTTTTACCAAGTTATTTTTTCTGTTTAGTAGTTGCTAACTTCTGAAGGTGCATTACAAATTTCATGCAGATTTGTTATATTCTTATTCTGTGACACACTCTGTAAATCGTTGTAAATCATTATTCTTTCTTGTACTCACCAGGCGCATCATTGACTTTGGTAGTGCAATGGATGAATTCACCAAAAAGCATTTATATGGATCTGCTGGACCTTCTAGGTATTTTTAACTCTTTTTCTTTGCTATTGTGATCTTAATGTTTTAACTTAAAAACCTGATGCTATGAAGTTGCGCCAGTTCTCATTTTAAGATTTCTTTTAAGAATTTAGATTTTCTTGACTACTTTTGCTTGTCCTTTATATTTCTTTAATTGTTCATGTGAAAGTCGAGTAGGTAAGTAGGTTTTAGTTGTGTTTTAATCAGTAATCAAAGTTTGTGAGAGTCAGACTGCTACCTGCATCCCTTTTGGTTTGTTTATATATTTTTGTTTTTCTCTCATGTATTTCAGTAGATGGAATATATCAATTATACCATGTAAAGTGGATGTTCTGTTTGCTTCCCCAGAATTTTCTAAGCTCATAAATTTTGTAACTACATATTTTAACACTCTCTCCTAATTGTTAATTTGATATTGATTAGTACAAATTTTATCTTAAAAGAGAATGAGGGCGAAAAACCTGCTGGAAGTTGTTCAATTTTTTTTAAATGCCTACAACTGTCTTAAATCGCTCTATTTACTTCAGGTCTTCAGTTATCATTTATGTATAATCTTGTTTATGTATTTACATTTAATGCATTACTTATGTAGCAAAATAATTCAAAATGGACAATTAAGTGTTTTTTGTGGTTAACCTAACCTGCATATATGATATATCGTATTTCCTTTTTAACTTAGAATGCAAAATAATTTATTTTTTGTTTTATAAAGTGAAGTAGAGAAGTGTATCATTTTTAGTTATTTATTTGTTTATATCAGGGATGAACAAACTTATGAGTATATGCCCCCAGAAGCTTTTCTGAATGCTACTTGGTATCATGGACCTGCAAGCATAACTACAAAGTATGTCTTTCATGTCTTCCTATTGCAAAAATCTTTATTACAGATTATAATGAATGTCTTCTATTTGCCAATTCCTGCACGGCACATGCTTTAATTAAATTCCCCAATTATTCTATTTGATAGGTATGATATGTGGAGTATTGGTGTTGTGATCTTAGAGTTGATTATAGGATCACCAAATGTTTTCCAGATAAATGCCAGAACACGTGCTCTTTTGGATCAACACCTTGAAGGCTGGAATGAAGGATTGAAAGAGCTTGCTTACAAGTGAGTCCTACTATGCACAAATCGACTTTGATAATATAATATAACTGTAAACGTTGATGGTACGTATTCACCAAAAGATAATGGCCTGTGAATTTTTTTTCCATGCTACTTGCCCACAAGACAAATATAGACTCACTTGAAAAGTAGTATGGCAAAGTGTTTGTTCATTATATGAAGCGTGGTAAATGGGCGGGCTGGGTAATTGATCAGGTTGGGTAACACAGTTTCTTATTCTCTTTCTTATAAGTTTAGATATTATTAATGTGCTATGTATGATAGTAAAACCTCTTATTCACAATAATAATCTAAACTATTATTCAATACAGTGATATAAAATGATTTATGCATTTAAGATGACTTTTAACTTGGTTGACCTGTTCGACCCATTCTACATGCTTTCTTTCTTGGTTAAATGCTCTAGTCTAACGCATTTGACCTGTTAAGAGGTAAAACATATCCAAATCAACCTGTTCTAATATAACTGGTTCAAAATGTCACCTTTATAGAAAACATAATTAAATTTGTTATAATGCGTGTCTGTACTTGCTTCTGAATATTGACAGTTGGTCCTCTTTTCTGGTCACAGACTAAGGTCATTTATGGAATTATGCATTTTGCTTCCTGGGAGTTCATCGAAACATGTTCTGACTTGGGGGAATAATCGTAAGGTTAGTTAATCGTTGATTCCTGAACTTTCATATTCTGTTCGTTAGTTCATGGGGTGGGGTATTCTACTTCTGTATATCGAATTTCAAGTAGAATTTTGCACGTAAAATTTCAAAAACTTATAACCACATGAATCTCTGAAAGAAAGGTCAATAAAGCTTTTTAAAATTTAATTTCAGTTTCAATCCTAAAGTGACAAGGACATTTTTCGAGATTTAGCTTTAAAATATGCTATCAATGTAACGCACCGCAATCTTTTGTTATTGTAAGTGCCGTGCTTGCGACTCCTGTCAGTTTTTTTTGACAATCTGAATGGCTTGGTGTAAAACCGAACGTGATATCTGTGTCTTGACAGTTTCCAATATTTCACATGTGATTAGAGGTGACAGAATGACCGGGTTTGATTAAAATGGGTAATTTTCTTGGTATGGTTCAAAGCAGGTCGTATCATGGAACATTTTTGTATAAAATATTTGATATAGTATTTTATACCCAACATAACCTAAATCAACTGATTCAGAAGTATACGGGTCAAAATTGCCACTTCTTGTTTTGAGGCATGTTTATAAAGTTTTGTACTGATTAAGGCTTACATTTTGGACTTAGTGCTCGGGTTCACCAGCTTCGTGGAAATGCTCAGAGGAATTCTTTTTGAGTCAGATTAAAAGCAGAGATCCTCTTAAAATAGGGTTGGTTTGGTTCCACCTACCATATTGTATTATCTTTCTATACAATAACCATGGATGCTTACTTTGAGTTTATGTTCTAAGCAGGTTTCCAAATGTATGGGCTATGAGATTAGTACGCCAACTATTAGTTTGGGATCCAGTAAGTTATCAAAGTATAACTTTTTTGATACTATAGGTGACTTTTTTGAGCCTCATAACTCCTTAATGGGTCAATTTGGGTTGTGTTTCAAACTGGTTACATGAAGTATTTTGCCAATAGGGGAACATGTCTAGTTGGACGAACGAGTCAAAAAGGTTGGAAGTCATGAAATGCATATTTTTAATGCATAAAACCTCCTAAATCATTTTTATTGAAAAATTTATATTGTTACTGTAATTATATTGTTCCCAAATCATGTGACGAACTTATCAAATTGTTTTAAATATTTGACTTGATTTATGTTTGATTTAATATATTCTTTGTATGAATACATGATTGTATGTTTCTATATATGTCTGTCTTTTGTATCTAATTGTGTATCTTCTTGTATTTTGGATGTCACCACTTCACCACATTAATTACTGGAATTGAACCGCAGGAGGATCGGTTGACTGTTGATGATGCTCTGAGGCATCCTTATTTTACACATCATACAACAGAATGATATACACAATGCTCGACAGGTACTCTTTTCCACTTTCATTGCTTTTAGCATAGGCGGAATGGGTGGGGTGTGAGGTGGTTAAAGGGGTCAACTCCCCTTGAATATTTTCATGGCTATGTAAAAAAGAAATTCGCTTAAGGTATTAACGGTATTAATGTGAATCTGCCAACTTACAAACATATATTTTCGACAATTTTGTGTTGCATATTTAATGTTTCAAGTTTGCCACCTTTATGGAAATTTTCTGGCTCAAAAGTTGCAAAATGGCAGTTTCGTTTTAATGTTAATACATGTTCTAAATTTCACAATGTGATTAATGTATTAAATAGGGTTTTGCTGTTAAGTCATAAGGGCGGGTCGCTTGTATTTAACTCTGCTTTGTGTTTTGTTTATAGGTCCATGGTTTTAGAGGCAAATTTTTCAGTGCATATGTACAACTGTAGAAGTAACTAACGACATTGTAAATACTTGTAGCGCCAATTCATACTTACAAATAACAACCGACGATAGCTTTAATTTTTCTAGTTGTATCCCACTCGTGTATAACATTTTCACTGGTTCTACATGTATACATTTCCATTATACGACGTTCTAAAAAAAAAAAAATTCCATTATATACAGTATATCTATATAGAGGTTAGGTATTGTAAAATAACTATTATTGTAAAATAGGTAAGATAACATAAGAACCGTTGGATTGACCAGATCTTGAAATCAAATTAAAGGTTTTAATTAAATAACAATCAAGGGCATAATAGTCTTTTACGGATATTGTTGACCAACGTATAAATCAATTTTCTCATAATTTGATTAATTAATTCCAATACGCATATCAAGATGCACTGATAATCCATATCTTATTTCCTTTAAATTTAATTTGATTCTATATTATACTTACTTTCAGTTTTATTTACAGTATTTAAAAAAACGCTAACAATTTATTGGCTAAACAAATATTATAATATATGTTGTAACCATTGATGCACAAAAATATGTAAGAACAAAACTGATGCACATTCGCTAAAAACAAAATAATAAAAAACTGATGCACACTAATGTTAATTCAATTGATGCATTTTGATTAACTATGATGACCCGTCTTAAACCTTCACCCTGAATAACTTTGATGACCCATGTTCCAAATCAAAATTCATAAACGTTGCATCTTCATTTGAACCAAATCACATACAAACTGATGCACATAAACTGAAACCAACAGATCTAAAAAGAGATAATCGGTTCTCAAAGATTTAAGTTGTAAACATCAAATCTATACATATTTATATAAAGATAATCGCTTTTCAGATCTAAAAAAAGATAGAAAGAGAATGGTGGGGGTTTTGGGCGGCGGCATACGGCGGCGTTGGAGCGGTGGCGTACATCGGCGGTGGTGCGTCGGAGTAGGAAAGGCAGTTTGGAGGCAGTAGCATGAGGATGGCGTGTGGCCGGCAGCTTGCGGCATGGATGAACAGTTTTGTTGGGTGTCCGAGTCCGACAGTGGCTGGAGAAGACGCGGTGTGGCTGTTGACGGAGAGAGATCGCAGCGGTTGGCGCAGAGAGGTGGCTGTTCAATGTCAGAGAGAAATGGGGTTTTGGATAAATGATTTTTAGGTTTGGAAATGGTATGTGTACTATACCTATACGGGAATCACATGAACTATAATGTCTAATATACCCTTTAAATTAAAAATTAGTTTTTAAATATTTTATGCCACATGTCTAGTGAATTCGGGAAGTGTGTAGTGAATTCGGGAAGTGTGTAGTGAATTCGGGAAGTGTGTAGTGAATTCGGGAAGTGTGTAGTGAATTCGGGAAGTGTGTAGTGAATTCGGGAAGTGTGTAGTGAATTCGGGAAGTGTGTAGTGAATTCGGGAAGTGTGTAGTGAATTCGGGAAGTGTGTAGTGAATTCGGGAAGTGTGTAGTGAATTCGGGAAGTGTGTAGTGAATTCGGGAAGTGTGTAGTGAATTCGGGAAGTGTGTAGTGAATTCGGGAAGTGTGTAGTGAATTCGGGAAGTGTGTAGTGAATTCGGGAAGTGTGTAGTGAATTCGGGAAGTGTGTAGTGAATTCGGGAAGTGTGTAGTGAATTCGGGAAGTGTGTAGTGAATTCGGGAAGTGTGTAGTGAATTCGGGAAGTGTGTAGTGAATTCGGGAAGTGTGTAGTGAATTCGGGAAGTGTGTAGTGAATTCGGGAAGTGTGTAGTGAATTCGGGAAGTGTGTAGTGAATTCGGGAAGTGTGTAGTGAATTCGGGAAGTGTGTAGTGAATTCGGGAAGTGTGTAGTGAATTCGGGAAGTGTGTAGTGAATTCGGGAAGTGTGTAGTGAATTCGGGAAGTGTGTAGTGAATTCGGGAAGTGTGTAGTGAATTCGGGAAGTGTGTAGTGAATTCGGGAAGTGTGTAGTGAATTCGGGAAGTGTGTAGTGAATTCGGGAAGTGTGTAGTGAATTCGGGAAGTGTGTAGTGAATTCGGGAAGTGTGTAGTGAATTCGGGAAGTGTGTAGTGAATTCGGGAAGTGTGTAGTGAATTCGGGAAGTGTGTAGTGAATTCGGGAAGTGTGTAGTGAATTCGGGAAGTGTGTAGTGAATTCGGGAAGTGTGTAGTGAATTCGGGAAGTGTGTAGTGAATTCGGGAAGTGTGTAGTGAATTCGGGAAGTGTGTAGTGAATTCGGGAAGTGTGTAGTGAATTCGGGAAGTGTGTAGTGAATTCGGGAAGTGTGTAGTGAATTCGGGAAGTGTGTAGTGAATTCGGGAAGTGTGTAGTGAATTCGGGAAGTGTGTAGTGAATTCGGGAAGTGTGTAGTGAATTCGGGAAGTGTGTAGTGAATTCGGGAAGTGTGTAGTGAATTCGGGAAGTGTGTAGTGAATTCGGGAAGTGTGTAGTGAATTCGGGAAGTGTGTAGTGAATTCGGGAAGTGTGTAGTGAATTCGGGAAGTGTGTAGTGAATTCGGGAAGTGTGTAGTGAATTCGGGAAGTGTGTAGTGAATTCGGGAAGTGTGTAGTGAATTCGGGAAGTGTGTAGTGAATTCGGGAAGTGTGTAGTGAATTCGGGAAGTGTGTAGTGAATTCGGGAAGTGTGTAGTGAATTCGGGAAGTGTGTAGTGAATTCGGGAAGTGTGTAGTGAATTCGGGAAGTGTGTAGTGAATTCGGGAAGTGTGTAGTGAATTCGGGAAGTGTGTAGTGAATTCGGGAAGTGTGTAGTGAATTCGGGAAGTGTGTAGTGAATTCGGGAAGTGTGTAGTGAATTCGGGAAGTGTGTAGTGAATTCGGGAAGTGTGTAGTGAATTCGGGAAGTGTGTAGTGAATTCGGGAAGTGTGTAGTGAATTCGGGAAGTGTGTAGTGAATTCGGGAACTTTATGTATATGAATCATGAACTGCTACTAGTGAAGTGTGTAGTGAATTCGGGAAGTGTGTAGTGAATTCGGGAAAAGAAAGTATAATCGTTTTAAATTTCACATTAATGAAGTGATTTTTTTTGCCCTTGTCATGGCGATTGCATAGGATACTTATATCTGAATACCATGTCACATGAATCCTTTTACTCGAATAAAATTGTTTTTTTCGAACAGCGAGTTAAACTTAGTAGTTAGCATTCGAGACAACATAGTGACTTTTAATTGGGCAGTATGTGGAGTTTGAACCACGCATACGGTATGCCTGAGATGAAACTCGGGACTTTCGAAAAATGTCTTTAATAATCTGCCTCTACGGATGTAACACAAGAACCACTTTCTAATTTATAACTTATTTGAATTAATCACACTCCATATTCTTCTATGTATATCTCAACTTGACGTGACGTACAAAGATCGCCTTTTTATGAAAAAGAGAAATTCTATAATGACATGGTAGAGCTTCTCTGTACATAAAAAACGAGGACTCCAATGGGTTGGTGGCCCATTGGTAAGGTTTTAGACTTTGGGGAAATCCATCAGGGTTTGAATCTCACTTCATATATTTGTAGAAGTAGATTATTAGGGGGGTTTTCGAGAATCCTGGGTTTCATCCCATGCATACGTGGTTCGAGCATCACATACTGCCTAATTGGATGTCACTGCGGTGTCTTGAATACTAACTACTAACTCGTTGTAAAAAAAAAATTAATTAACATGAAGTTAATTTATTGTGAAAAAATAAAAATAGAAGATGATCTAACTCAATCTCATTTCATGAAAGGAAATGATGGATACGCTTAAAAATTAGTTTAAAAATCCTTTTAAAACTTTAAAATTGTGATATGTGGATTCCATTAATTCCCTTTCTTAATCTTACGAGAGATAGTGCCCGCGCGTTGCGGCGGTGAGATGGTGGGGTGATATGTCATAGGAGTTGATAAGTCATAGAGTGTGATAGCCAAATGCTTTAGCCGTACGGGCTCCGCCATCGGATTTAAAAATTCGTCGAAAGTATATCGAATGACATCTCTAATGAAAGAACATGAAATTTTAAGAACACCCATACAATTTTTATAATTTATTGATATACGATTTTTGAGATAAAAGATTTTTAATGAATTAGAGGAATAAAATGATTTATGAAGTAGAGAGAAAAAAAATGAGTGGTTGAGATTTGAGGAGAGAAAAAAAATGAGTGGTTGAGATTCAAGGTTATTATAGGTATATTAGATAGAGATGTTTAAATTAGTGAATAAGGAATAGGGTATTTTGGGTAGTTCAAATCATCTTTTCTTGATAAAAAAAAGGCAAAATGCTTTATAAGATAATATTAGATATATTGATTTTGTCACTTGTCTTTCATTTTATAATTAGGGGAGGATTAATTATTTTTCTTCATGAAAATATGAAATACATGTTTGTTTCATGACAAACTTTCCGTAAAAATAGCTAACTGCCAATATATAAACGTCCACGTGTCTGAATCCTGTCCGTTCATAAGATCATATATCTGCAGTGAAGTCAAATAAGTTTCTCACTATCAGTCATTCTTCACTCACACCACCTTTCACAGAAACCACACACATACACACACAAACACACTCTTAATAACACTCTCCAAATTGCTAAAATAATTTTCAACTAAAAATGGTAAAAACATTTGATTTGGAAGCTGGATCAACAATGGGAACCGCAACCGAAATGCCGGCGTCTTATGAATACCGGTGGTCATTCATTCGGAAAGTTTACGCAATCGTGGCGGTACAGTTGCTCGTGACGGTGGCGGTTAGTGCGGTGGTGGTTACGTATCATCCGATCGTTACGTTTCTAACAACGACTAAAGGCGGTTTGGCTTGCTACATTATTCTTCTCATCCTTCCTTTGATCTGTAAGTATATACAATATTTGTATGCATGTATGATGTATATAATCTGATTGTATCTATATATATACAATATTTGTATGCATGTATGATGTATATAATCTGATTGTATCTATATATATACAATATTTGTATGCATGTATGATGTATATAATCTGATTGTATCTATATATATACAATATTTGTATGCATGTATGATGTATATAATCTGATTGTATCTATATATATACAATATTTGTATGCATGTATGATGTATATAATCTGATTGTATCTATATATATACAATATTTGTATGCATGTATGATGTATATAATCTGATTGTATCTATATATATACAATATTTGTATGCATGTATGATGTATATAATCTGATTGTATCTATATATATACAATATTTGTATGCATGTATGATGTATATAATCTGATTGTATCTATATATATACAATATTTGTATGCATGTATGATGTATATAATCTGATTGTATCTATATATATACAATATTTGTATGCATGTATGATGTATATAATCTGATTGTATCTATATATATACAATATTTGTATGCATGTATGATGTATATAATCTGATTGTATCTATATATATACAATATTTGTATGCATGTATGATGTATATAATCTGATTGTATCTATATATATACAATATTTGTATGCATGTATGATGTATATAATCTGATTGTATCTATATATATACAATATTTGTATGCATGTATGATGTATATAATCTGATTGTATCTATATATATACAATATTTGTATGCATGTATGATGTATATAATCTGATTGTATCTATATATATACAATATTTGTATGCATGTATGATGTATATAATCTGATTGTATCTATATATATACAATATTTGTATGCATGTATGATGTATATAATTTGATTTTCTCATTTATATATATACAATATTTGTATGCATGTATGATGTATATAATCTGATTGTATCTATATATATACACACACACACATATGTATCGTATGATCTGTAAGTATAACGTACTTCTATATATATACGTACTACCTATTTCAATTATATCTGTAATATATGTATACATGTATATGTATATAATTTGATAGTATCTTTACATATATATAATTTGATTTTCTCATTTATATATATACAATATTTGTATGCATGTATGATGTATATAATCTGATTGTATCTATATATATACACACACACACATATGTACGTATATAGTATCTCTATAGATATGTGTATATACAATTAGTACTATATATATATGTATGTATAGATATAGATAAACCATATATTGTGGACATATTGCTAGAGGTTTTTGTGTTACAATTGGGTTTTCAAGTGCGTTACGATTTCGTTTGATTTCTCTATGAACTTGTGAGTTGAACTGATGATCAGTACAGAAACATTTAAAGTTCGTTTAGATTTTTGCGATACTAGTTAATTTCTGGTGGTTTATCGCACGTTCTTTTAGGCAGTTTATGGCTATCATTGGCCACGGACGAAGGTCGGTCGTGATGATGTAACACATACTTAGTAAGTGGAGAAAAGAATTCATGTGATACGTAACAATTCTTAAAAGAAGCTATCGAAGATTTGGTAAAGTTTTCGTGTTATATACTCATAATTTAGAGTTTTGGTGTTCTGATATCTCTGGTTATGACCTGTATGGCTGTATCTATATGTATCTGTTATTATGATAGTTTGGTTGTGTGGTATGATTAAAAGTTATGGTGTTATAATTTCATTTACAAGTTACAACAGTTGTACTTTTGTGGTTTCAATTAGTGTAATTGAGAAATATTCGGTGAGATTTAGGCTTTATATCTTTGTTTGATTTATATGAATCTCTGTAAAAACTGATGAGATATATGTGTTGTTGAATGCAGTATTATGCCCGTTGTACTGTTACCATGACGTTCATCCGGTTAACTTTATACTTCTGGGGATATTTACCTTGTCTATTGCTACAGCAATCGGTTTGTCATGCGCGTTCACTCATGGTAAGCCTAATCTCAAGTTATGCATCCTTACGTGCTCTTTTACTTCGTGTTTTAGGCATTTTGGTTTCCTTACGCTAGCTATCATGTAAATGAGAACAAATAATTGCTAGTAGTGGCATCAGTTTTCATACCCAAGATAAAAGTATGATTGTGGAAATATATCATTTGGTGCTATTTGCATTTAAGGCATAATAAAAGGTGCAAAGTTAGGGCTATAGGTCTTGTGGTTGGGCTAAAATGCCAATATATATATATATTGGTGTCTAGTTTTAACTTTTATTTCTGACCCATTTGTGGTTATCTATTGACTTTTGTGGTTATCATGGGCTCGAACAAGCCATATAATAGGAATCATTATCCCAGAAAGGCCTCGAAAATGGTGGGAGTTGAAATCGGACACGAGACATGACTTGGTTCTATGGGCTGGGACTTTTGAAGTTGCTTACATCTATCTATCTCAGGGTACCTATGCTAGAAGTTGCAGAACGGGTGGGTTGGGTAGTTTTCAGAATGGGTCTGAAACTCTGAATGGTTGAAGTAATGGTGCCAAACTGCTATGTCTGACTGATTTGACTTTTTTTTTGTATGGCTAATTATATTAACTTTACCAGTTTCGATCTTAGTTTAGAGGTAAAGCATACTGCTCCGTATGAACACATGACTAAATATCAAAAATTGACACCTTCATTACCCTATTGGTTAACTAACAAGTTCTGCATAACTCAACCAAATATGCATGTTTCCATAGCCTTAATTATTCCTTAAAAGTGGACTTCTGAGACAATGTTTAATCAAGTTCTTGTGAGCCTTGACAACAAATAGAAGAGAATGCTCAATTCTTTTAAAATTGCAGGAAAGGTGATCTTAGAAGCCGCCATTTTAACTGCTGTGGTCGTAGTTACTCTTACTTTGTTCACCTTTTGGGGTGCATACAGAGATTATGACTTCAGTTTCATGGGTCCATTCTTGTCTGCTGCCCTTATGGTGCTTGTCGTTTCAACTCTCCTTCAGGTTTGTTGGCTGCCTTGCATAGTCCTTAGTATCTTGTAGACGTGCCAATATGGAAGGCTTTGGTAACCTGTTAGAAATGGTTTTGGGGTCCAATCTACTTGATTTACCACATGACTTTACCAATGCTTTAAGTTGATTAAAAAGAATGTTGGTGACAAATGAATCCGAATAAAATGAGATATGAGTTTGTACATGTTAAAGGTACACTTTTAGTCACTTTGACTTGTTCAGCCAGTCCCTCTTTTAGTTACTTCACCGGACTATAATTTGACCCATTTGAGATGGTTTCTTAATTTCTTATTAGAGTGTTCATCAATTTGTATTGCAGATATTCTATCCTCTGGGCAAGATTCAGACAATGATATATGGGTGTATAGGTTCCCTTATCTTCTGTGGCTACATTGTCTACGACACATTCAACCTGATTGATCTTTATTCATATGATGAGTATATTCTGGGTGCCATCGCCTTATATCTCGACATCATGAACCTGTTTCTTCAACTGCTTCAAATTTTCATGGAAGCAGATGACTACGGCGACTGTTAGAAGCATCATAGTTTTTGGAATCTGTTAATACCTACACGAACCTTTTGCGAAGTCGGGGTGATGAAATTTGTGGATACATGTAGAGGTAACACATCATAGTAGTCATTGACTCGTTGGTTAAGACTTTTTCTAAGGTTTCCTTACTGCAGATTACGGATCGTTAGATTGTTATTTGTTTCATATCATCTAGCTAGTACTTAAGGCTATATATGTGGTTAGGCTTAAAAGTCATATGACCAATTCTGAGTGTTTAAATTGTTGAAGTACGTGGATGTAACTTTCTTTTTGTTAGTAGCATCTAAGATTAAAATTTTACAAATTAGAATAAATAACACAAAGTTGTATAGGGATCTCCTAGTTTAGTTAACTGTTTAACTTGTTAGCTTAAAGTAATGTGGTAATTAAGTCATATTATTAACTAGGTTTTGGCCCGTGCGTTGCACGAGCTAACACAAGTTTCTAAAAAATAACTCAAGTACTCAATAAAAACTCAATTTAGAAAAGCATCTTTCATTGAAAAATAAATAACTTTTTGTGAAATTCAAGTTAAATATCAACAAAGCATAAAGTAATTAACATTATTACGAGGAAAAAATTGTAAATATCAGGGTGGACGGAGTGCTTCCCCACTCTTCCTCACTTTTTTCATCCCTCCCCACAAGCAAGAAGTACTTCAACATTTTGTCCCCATCTCTCCCCACTTAAAATAAGACAAAAAAAAATCTAAAAAAAGATAAAACAAATAAAGTGAGAGGTAGAGAAGAAACCGGGCACCACCATCACATTTTGATCCCCATAGATACCTATAGGGCTATAGGGCGGTGCGGTGTTCCACCTGGTCACCGGTCTGTCACCACCTTACTCCCCTACGTACTCCGTCCACCCTCAAAGAATTAGACATAGAGTATATAGAAAAATAAATTCGACTCAGATTAAGACAACATTATACCCAGTGACTCATTATGTAACGAATACAACTAAAAATCATAGTGGTTAACAATTTACAAGCCAAAATGGGATACATTATAACTTACATATTTTGTACACATTTATAAACAATTTAACCATCTCATTTTTTACATAGTAAAATTGTTTGAGAGGTTACACACTTTTTTGTGTTTACATACACTCTAATAACTTTTTGTTTAGATAATCAATCTTTTCTTTATATAGCATGTAATAACTTGAATCAGACGGTAACAATAACGACAACTACAGAAAGAACAATAAAAAGAGCACCACCAACTATCATCTTGATGATCTACACATAATAACATGTTTTGCTAACGAAAATGTTAAGACAACATATTTATCGAATTTGTTCACGTATTATAAAAATTTGATGATACTTATAATATTAATGAATTTTTTATAGAAAAACCCTTGTTGATATATGATGGTTAAATCTAGTTGTAAATTTAAGCATAAACTCATATATATAATATAATTAGATAAAACAATATATTTTTAAATTAATAATTACTCACGTATTATACAACTATAAAAGACATTTAAGAATATAATCACTTATTATAAAATAAATATTCAAAATTTAGTATGTAAGGGATTTTACACATAAACTTAGATACATAGCAGTCCACATATTCACTTTTTATAAAATTATAATTAATATTATTGTGATAAATTGTTATTAACAATATAATTCATAAAAAACGTATAGAACTAATGAAACAATAATATACTAAGGTGGTGTTTGATAACATCTTAATAAATAAGACATGACTTAATCTTAATTGCCTAAGTTGGATATAATGTTTGTTTAGGACTTATTTAATAAGTCAATTATAATTAATATTATTGTGATAAATTGTTATTAACAATATAATTCATAAAAAACGTATAGAACTAATGAAACAATAATATACTAAGGTGGTGTTTGATAACATCTTAATAAATAAGACATGACTTAATCTTAATTGCCTAAGTTGGATATAATGTTTGTTTAGGACTTATTTAATAAGTCATCACTTAATTAAAAAGTGCAGCTAAAAAGTATTTTACATAATTATCCTTTCAAAACTTTTCTTTAAAAACCACTCATTAAATTTCAAGGGTATTATAGTAATTTAAATTATTCAGTCGGTTAATTCAGCACACATAACAAACAACAATTATTTATTTATCGTCTTACCCGTCTCAGACACACTAAATTCAGACAGACACTTAATCCACACAGCACTTAATGGAAAAAAAACAAACAGGCCCTAAATTTGAGTGTAATTACACCACTCTCATTTTTCTTTTCTTATGTTTCAAGTTATTTAAAATTTATCTTTTTGTCGTTGATATGTATTAGAAAAATAAAAGTTGAAATTAAAAAAAAATTTAATATTTCTAGAGATGTATAAAAAAAATACCTATTCAATTTTGTCGTTTCTCCCGAAACTCCGAAAGAAACATATCAACCTTCAAGAATATCAGTTATTTATCCAAAGTATTTTAAAATCAATTCATGGATCACAAAAGAAAAAAAAACAAATATTATTTAAACCTGTCTTTAGTTTGAACATAAAGTATATCCTTTCATAAACAAAGAAAAAAGAACACACACAAAATATGTTAAATCAATTATGTTAATTCATAATGACATAGAGATTAATTAAAAGATGTTTGAAATATGCCACCGTTCATTTAGGTCAATTAAAAGATGCTAAAAACTCAGTTATATTGATTCCCATAGTAGAAGGTTTCATTTAAGTATAAAAAACGATCGACATTTTAGAGAAAGTTGGACGAAAACAGATGGTTCATTATTAGTGGGATATGAAAAAATTAACAACTATCAATGGAGATGAGTTGGCTATTGTTAGTCATGTATAAAGGAAGGGGCGGAGGTTCAAAACCTATGTCATGTCATTTTCCAAAGGGCTAATTATTTGAATGACTATTATGGGGTCGCGAGTAAGTAGCCAGTCAAAAATAATTTTGAAAGTTATTTTTATTTTCTTTTATTTCATTTATTGATTACATGTAATTTCCATGTCATTTTCTTTTAAAAACAATTCCACATCAGATCCTACTAACATTTTATTATTATATACATATACGTTCCACACAAGATCAAACACACTTAACCCTTTTTCTCGTTTTTGGTCCCCTATTTGTCTGCTCCAAGAAAGCCTAAAAAATCGAAATCGAAACGTATAATATTCAATCATCATCTTCAAAACCATCGTCTAAATCGAATATAATATCGTTATTCTCCAAGAAACCCTATAATATGTATTTTATAGTTGTAGACTCTGTTTTGCCATGGTGTAGTTCCACCGATTGTTGTTTTCCGGCTGCGATTGTGGCCGGATATTCACCTACCATCGGATGTCACCACCACAGACGTCCCCATCACAAACCCCAAATCCATCAGTCACCGCCACCAAGAAACACCAAAACCCACCACCAGGAACCACCTCGGCATCCCATAATCACCCACCATT
>CM067168.1:35890887-35919436 GCA_034093135.1 Erigeron breviscapus
TATAAACTTATAATTTCTACCATTTTCGTGGATGCATAAAAGATAAAAGAATTGGGTCTATTATAGGAGACGCTACGTATGGGCCTTTTAAAAGGCTAAACCACATAGTAGAAGAATCATTAATAGAGGAGCCTCTTTTTCTAAATATCAAATTATAACTTTGAACTATCTAGATTACCTCTCTTATATTATCACTAATTTAAACTCAGAGGGGACGAATGTCCGGTTCCGATGACCGCCCACTGTCGTTAATAGAAGGGGATACATAGTGATATACTGATATTATTCAATATATCTGATCTTAAGCAGAATTGATTAAACCAATCAACCACAAAACCTTAACCACATCTAATCTGAATTAAGGCTATTATCTAATCGATAATAGTACTATCACATAATCATAAAATGAATACCAGAAATTACAGAATATTAATATAGAGAATTGATGATTTTAGAAGAGAGGATGTGATATGTATCTACTATTCTACCGAATATATCTGCTTTTATACTCTTGATTCTCTTGAACTTCAATAATTTCATCTAGCCTCTTGAATGTTTCAGTCTTGACACTTTTTGTCCAAAGCTTAATTTTCCTACATAACATAATCAGTCCCTCAAGTTTATAACAAGGTTAAGACTACCAAAAATATAATAACTAGATAGGGGTGAGTACGGTTCGGTTTGGGTCGGTTTTTGACTAAAACCGAAAACCGAACCGTTATAATTCGGTTTTTAAAAACTAAAACCATTGGTTTTCGGTTTTTTCGGTTTCGGTTTTTTCGGTTTGAGTTTATTTCGGTTCGGTTTTTCGGTTTTAGTCGGTTTTTAACCACTTGTGGTTTGGGTCAAATTGAGTTTGAAAAGTTTATAAGTTTATACCATATAATTAAACCATAATTAATTTCAACAAGTTTTCAAAACAATATTAGTAACAATAACACTACAACAATGACAACAAATCCATAAAAGTAAGTTGTACAAACTTCAAACAAATTTTATATATAACTATTTATATCTTTTACGCGTTGTTTAATTATACATTTATTAAAGCAAATTAATCTTGTTGTGTATTTTCACTTAAACATATAAATGATATTATTATATACACCTAAAAATGCAAATATATTAACATATTTACCAAAATTAATAATAAAATGATATAAATATAAAATAAAGTAAACAATATATATTTTTGGTTCGGTTCGGTTTTTCATTAGAAACCAAAACCGAACCATAACTTTCGGTTTTTAGAAAACCAAAACCAATGTTTTTGGTTTTTTCGGTTCGGATTTTTCGGTTTTTATGGTTTTTTCGGTTCGGTTTTTGCTCACCCCTAGTTAACAGACCTAGTTTTCTCAAATTTCTGATTAGGTTAATGTGCTATGATTTCTTCCTTTTTATTTTTTTAAATCGGATCGATCTTTGGTTTAAAATTTACATGTCACATCTGCTTTTTTTTGGTACCACTAACCAAGTCATTAAGTGCTGAATTTCTTAATCCAATATGAATTATAAGGGATAGATGGATGTCCGCGCGTTGCAGCGGAGACAATTTACAGCTTCCAAGATTCCATGAGGATGATAACTTACAACGTGATACTCGTTTTTCGGAACTTTAGTTGTCATATTTAAATGGTAAAATAGGCAGCTTTCATTAAATCAATATCCGTGACGCTCATTTTTTACCGGTCATGAAAGACATAATTAGGCAAACAAACTTAAATGTGATTATCTGATTAATTAATATAATAATACATTTGTGCTACCTTTGATAAACGTCTTATCCCACCCAAAATAGAACAGTGCTTAAATACAACTAAAACTAAAAACAACTAACCCAAAAAGAAACAGCTAAACATTCTCTCTAGAGCCATTGAACTTCTTGATAAGTAGTGCAACTCCAATTAAGTCAAGCTTAATTTCTCATATAAGGAGCACCATCCATGCTAATATTGACAAAAAGAGCATGGTTTCCCATCCACTCGTAGTTCTTCAAATTTCTCGCCAATATGTTCTTGCGGAGATCAGGAGGCCAAGCAATTGTCGGAGCCTAGAAAAAACGGTTAGTAGGAAGTGTAAACTAATACAAGAAACTCAATATTGTGACCCCCAAATAATATCAGACTGATAGAATCATAACCTAGCTATTCATTTCAAAAAGTATCTATTCTTTTCG
This sequence comes from Erigeron breviscapus, assembly GCA_034093135.1. Classification (NCBI taxonomy): domain Eukaryota; kingdom Viridiplantae; phylum Streptophyta; class Magnoliopsida; order Asterales; family Asteraceae; genus Erigeron; species Erigeron breviscapus. The sequence goes on from CM067168.1 coordinate 35,893,064, forward strand.
TAAAAACCCATATGTGACCCCAAATAATATTTAAAGATGACGTGATAGATCTTAAAGCGATACGTTCTTAACTGTTCTAAGTTTACGCACCCGAAGTAAAAAGAGGGACATGCCAAATGTTCGGAACATCATGCATATTGAGGATGTTTGCAGCCTGGTTACAAATATTATCATGAAAAAAAGGGACTAACGCCTACTCAAAAGATTAGCAAATGGCACAAACAACAACTTACAGGTACATGGCAAAAATGGGAGAGCTTATTCTTTGTGTTTGCCAACAATGGTATACCTGGGCAGAGCGACATGCTAAAAAGAGGAGTTAAGTCTAATGCTTTATGTTCCTGAATACTCCAGAAGCGAATGGGTATTACCTGTTCCCAGCAACACCAAGCGCACGTACAAGGCTAACACGAAAACATAACCACATTTGGCGAGTAATGAGTCTACGTGAACATCTAATGAAGTATAATAACAAGCTTACCAGTTGAGAAATATAATTGCCGCAAAGCCTCTATGAAGGGCATAGACTCAATGTCACCTACGAAGTATCATGAAGGCATTGCATAATCATTTAACATTAAGAAGAATGCATATTTTGTATGATTAAGAAGTAGTACCAACTGTCCCTCCTAATAGAGTTTAAAACTACCTCTGGTTTCAACTTAGCTAGTTTGGCTTGTTTTTTGACCTTGACTCAAAAGTAATGAGTCTATGTGAACAAATGAAGTATAATAGCAAGCTTACCATTTCTATGGTTGTCCCATCGTGTTGGATCCTCTGCGTATTCTGTTGTAGGGTCATAGCGATTTTGGGAGCAACATATATAAGTAAATTGTTTAGAATATAGTACGTAAGTTGGTCTATAGAATGCAAGACTTTCAAAGTCATAAGTTTGCAATAGTTGTCTAGTTGAATGTCACTATAGCCCCTCCTTAATTACATCATATGAAGGCTTCTGATGGAATCGAGATACATTTTATCTAGATTCAACAATCGAGACAGAGGAGGGGGGAGGTTGGTTGTGATTTGTGGAGGTGGTGGTGCAATCACAGAGAGCCTACGTTTTGAGATTGTGATCGAGTTTGAGATTGAGAGTTTGAGATCGAGATTATTCCTATCCGGTTAAGCTTCCACTCCGGTGGATCTAACCCTATTTTTCACCCCGGGCCGGAGGTCCCTTCCACTTCGGTGGATCTGGAAGCAGCCTCTCTACCTTTGAGTAGGGGTAAGGTCTGTCTACATCATACCTCCCCATAGCCCGACTTATGTCGGGATTGGGTACCTTGTTGTTGTTGTTGTTGTAGTTAATATGATATGATACTTGAGAAAGACTATCATGGACAAACATTTATAGGTTCATTACAAAATGGGTTACACATAGAAATTAACAATTTAGAGGCATACATATTTCATTTTTCATTACAAATTGGTTACCCGTATAAAACAGAGCAGGATACCAAATTAACCTAAAACTTTTGACTTAAAACTACAATGATGAATGACAATTATAGAAAAATAAAATTTTAAGAAAATATAAATTCTAAAAAATAACAAATAGGGATTTGAAACAATTTTAAAAAGATAAAAATTATCGAACATGCCCATTTATCTATGAAGTTTCCCAATTGATGAACCCCAGAAAAAGAAAAATCAAATCCCCACTCTTGAACTAACCAATTGATGTATGAAGTTTTTGATTTGATGAGTCCCCCGAATCTGAAAAAAAAATACATACAAAAGATTAGCAACAAATAGTAAACAACATTGATGAAATCGATATACATAGATAAAACTTTACCGTCCAAAACCAATCATATGAAGGCTTCTGATGGAATCGAGATACATTTTATCTAGATTCAACAATCGAGACAGAGGAGGGGGGAGGTTGGTTGTGATTTGTGGAGGTGGTGGTGCAATCACAGAGAGGGCGCGCGCGAAAGAGCTGCGTGAATTGTGGGTGAATTTTGATGGCTGCGTGAATATTAGGTTTGTTTGAGGTTGGGGGTATTTTGGGTATAAAAAAATTGATGAATTAAGAAATTCTAATATGTGTTATAAGGGAGTATAGATATAGAAAAAAATGAATATGTGGCTATCATTACCCAAGCTTTCTCGAACCAGATCCATGCCAGCCTTGGATTGTTGAATAATCTTCATCAGCTCAGCGAAGAAAATGTGTTGTTTTGAGTAGTCATTTAGGTGGTAAGAGAAGGCAAGTGAGGAGAATGAAGATAAGACGAACCCCTGTTAGTACTTTTAACACGAGCATGGTACCCGCGCAATGCGGCGGGTGCGGGAGACGGTCTAGTGGTGTCGGTGATGGTATTATTGGTGGTGGTGACGGTGTCAATTGGTGTAGGACTATAGGTTGATTTAAAGATGATAGTAAAAATATTTTAGAAGATAAAGGTTGAAGTGTAAATTAATTCATTAAGAAATAAAATGTCAAGGGCAATTTCGGTAATTCAAAGACAGAATTTTTAAAAATAAAAATAGGCCTTTTGCTTTATAAGGAGTAAAGATATATATTATAAAGCAAACAGCCCCCTGTCTAAACTTTAAGTTTCAACATTTACTTTCCCAAAATGTCTCTCCTATTTATTATATATTTACCTAAAATAACTATAATACTCTTTCTCTCTCCTCAAATCTCAACCAATCATTTTTTTTTCTCTCCTCCATAAATCATTTATTCCTCCAATTCATTCAAAATCTTTTATCTCAAAAATCGTACATCGATAAATTATAAAAATTATATGGGTGTTCTTAAAATTACATGCTCTTTCATTAGAGATGTCATTCGATATACTTTCGACGAATTTTTAAAATAAGGCATTTCTATATTATATATCTATACTATATTATAAAGCAAAGCCCCCTGTCTAAACTTTAAGTTTCAACATTTACTTTCCCAAAATGTCTCTCCTATTTATTATATATTTACCTAAAATAACTATAATACTCTTTCTCTCTCCTCAAATCTCAACCAATCATTTTTTTTCTCTCTCCTTCATAAATCATTTATTCCTCCAATTCATTCAAAATCTTTTATCTCAAAAATCGTACATCGATAAATTATAAAAATTATATGGGTGTTCTTAAAATTCATGCTCTTTCATTAGAGATGTCATTCGATATACTTTCGACGAATTTTTAAATCTGAGGGCGGAACCCGTACGGCTAAGGCATTTGGCTATCACACTCTATGACCTATCACCCCCACCATCTCACCGCCGCATCGCACATTTTCTCTCGTATATTATATAAAAAAACTACGATATAATACAAAAGATTTAATAAGATTTTGTGATAAAATTAGAAAAAGGGGACTCCGAAATTTGAAGGACACCAATGTTCATTCCAATAGAATAGAGATAGCAAGATATTTTAGATTAACATATATATATATATATATATATATTATATATATATATACCCAGAAAAACTATTACTGACCCAAGTGTCAACTTTTACTTGACTCGCGTGTTGATAGAAAAAGATCTCTTAGCTTTGATGGGTATGATAATCAAACCCCGGAATCAAGGGCTTCAACCACTTCATTCAACCCAGTTAGTTTTTATTACCATCTCTTCTACATGTATCCTCCAATATTTGGTATGAAATGGCAAACAGTACGTTTTTATGTTGTAAAAGCTTGCGACAAATGTGTATACCTTGATCATCTATAATTTGTCAAACAAACCATCAAATTTAATGTTTTAAATCATGTTTATAAGATAACCTAAGAATATAATTATTCTTTTTGTTGTATCTTTTATTATTGAGCCATCAATAACATGCACTTGATTTATGTAGTGTTTGAAGAATATATCTAAGAGTCCCAATGTTAATTGTAAATTTAATGATGACAAATCTGACCTATAAACACTTAGTAATCTTTTGGTTCTTGTAATCTGATCTGGGTCAGACTAAGCTGACACAGCTTGCGATCTGTAACTGACCCAGATCAGGCTTCATGTTTTGTAATGTTATATCTTATGGAAGCAAGTGTTATTCAAGCTGCATCAACATTGTTAAAGCATTCAATCCAAGTCGAAGAGGAGGATTGAAGATAGAGGACCAAGCTGGTAGTGGAAGGCAGCTTGGGACTAGCAGTCAGCTTGGAAACACTTAGGCAGATTGGTGCCGTGACAAACCGCCCAATCTGTGTCTGACAATCAAAGTGAAGATAACAACCTGGATTGAAGATAAGGACTATGACGTGACTAGGAAGATTCCTAGTATCCAGGTTGGTGGTTAGATATGCATATGCGTGTCCATACTCTTATTGGACGATCAAGAATGTGCAGCTGTACGTGGGGGACCACAAGTACGATGAAGGCACGATTGATTATTCCTTTGATCGTCCAATGATAGAAGAATACGTGGTTGATTTGGATACCAAGAGAAAGAGGGCTTTCGCCTATAAAAGCCTCATTCATTGTATGCATATGTGTGGCATTCCTGAGAATCATTCTTCACACAAAGTTTCTCTGCTCTTACACACAGCTTAGTCTGTACGAGATCAGCTTGGGCTGATTCTCTTGAGCTGAAACTTATTGATTGTTGTTTGTCATTTCATAGGGTTGTTTAGATATCTGTAGGCTATCTTTATTCCGCAACAACCCTGTAATTCTTTGTATAGATTATTTCTTAATAAAGAGTTACATTTGAAAAACTACAATCTGTGTTCAAGAATGTTTGTTTCTTTATTGCTTTACTGTTTTAATGATTCTTGTTCTTTACTTGCATTATACGTAATCTGAGTCTTAAAACGTTTATTCTTAAAAGTTTGTAAAGTTCGAGAAAAGTTGTATTCACCCCCTCTACAACTATCCTGTGTACAATATACTTTGGTATATTGATACACCGTGGGACGTATCAATTGGTATCAGAGCCAGGTTAAGAATTAACTTGACTTGATCCTTGCATATTTTCTTTAATAGTAAAGCATTATGTCATCTTATATTGATAATGGTTCTTCAACCAGACCACCCATGTTTGACAAAGATGATTTCAGTGGGTGGAAAGGTCGTATGTCTTTGTTCCTTGAATCCATCGATAACAATATGCCTGACATCCTTCAGGATGGTCCTTATGTTCCTACACAAACTGTAGTGGTTGAAGCTGTGGTCAGGGAAGGTCAACCAACCATTCCTGCCACAGTTAAATCCATTGTTAAGGACAAGGCAGATTGGGGGGATGAGGATAGGAGGTTGGCATAACTTGGATGTGAAGGCTAGAAATTTCATTGTCCAAGCTGTGCCCAAAGACCTTTATCATTCTATTAAAATGTGTTCTACAGCAAAGAAAATGTGGGGTACTTTGACTGTCATGTTTGAGGGTTGCTCTACTTCCATGGAATCTACTATAACAACTTTAACCAGGAAGTATGAGAGATTCTTCTCTTTGAGAAATGAATCCTTAACAGACACTCATACCCGCTTTAATGCTTTGGTAAATGATTTAGCTGCTGTTGGAATTGTTAAGAAAAATAGTGTGTTAAAGAGCAAATTTCTTGATTCATTACCACCTAAATGGAACAATTATATTTCATCTGTTAATTAAGTGCTGTTTATAATGATCTTGATCTCCCTGGACTCTTTGGTTTGCTTCATAACCAAGAGTGTTCAGAGGCAGAAAAGTTAATTGCTATGGGTGATTCTTATAGTCAGCCTGCTGCTGCACTTGTTGCTTCCATGTCTGAACACCCTAGTTCTATTAGCAATGAGATCATTCCATATGTTAATGATGATATTCCTGTGATGTCTAATCATAACTCTGTTTGTGCTGAATCTGAATGTGAGGAATCTGATGGTGATGAACTAGCTAATGAGGTAGCTATGTTGGCTGAAAGGATCAGAAGGAGATCCTTTGGCAAGTTCAAAGGGAAAGGAAAAGTTGTGCAAGCTGATAAGACTAAGAAGCCTTTTGATATGTCCAAAGTCACTTGTTACAAATGTGGCAAGACTGGACATATGGCTGGAGACTGTAGATCCAAGGAGTCTTATCAAGCTGGGCCAACCAAAGGTGGAAGAGGTGAAAAATACTCAAAGCTCAAGACCAAGTACAAGGCCTTGAAAGCACAAGTAGCTGAGCTGACTGAGAAGGTGAACAAAAGTGAGAAGAGTCTGGTAGCCAAAGACTGGGCTGAAAGTGCCACATCTTCTGATGATGAGCTGTACAAAGATGCCAAGTGCTTCATGGCTAAAGAAGCTACTCAAAAGTTTGCTGAAGATCTTGCCAAAATGCAACAGCAATCTGAGTCTGCTCACCAGGCATCCACCAGTCAGACTGCTCCACCTGAGGTAACTTCTTTTTCCAATCTGTCTGATAATGAGAAACTGTCTAGACTGAATAGACTTGGTGATGAGGTCCTTTTGCAAAAACACTTTAATCAAGAACTTAAAAAGGAAATTCATTTGTTGAAACTTGATGTCAGTTCTAAAAATCACACCATTGAAAAACTTGAGTCTGAAGTCAAAGCACAAAAACAATTGAACTCAATTTTGGTTAAAGAAGCTAAGACTGCAGAAGAAAAGTTTTTGAAAGTTAAACAAATTACAGAATCATGGTGTATTTGTTCAAAAAGAACTGCAAAGTGTGTCAATGACCAAATACCTCATCAGATCCAAGCTATTTTTGATGGTGATTATGATAGGGCCATAGCCATAGCTGAAGTATGTGCTATGGAGCCTTGCTATCAGCCTCCTTCACCACCCAAAGTCCAAACCAAAGGAAAGAATTCTAAACCAATTAAGTTGGTTCAGAAATCTGGTATTGGGTTTAAAGATCCTGAAACTATTGGTCAGACCATTGCTGAAGCTGTGTCTGAAGGCTGATAAGGTTGTTGAGTTAAAACCTGAAGAAAGTCTTGACTTGTCCAAACTGACCATTACCCAATCTGTGTCAGATTCCAATGTTAAAACAAACAAGAACTCTAGGAGAATTAAAAGGAAAGTTAGAGACCACAGTGTTCCAAAAGAGAAAATTAAGGTTTTAAAGAATGAGAAGTCTGGTTCTCAAGGAAGTCAGTCACAAACAAATCTGAGTCTATTTCAAAAACCACCAAATCTGACTCTGACAAAATGATTTCAAAATATGTTGAGTCCAGAACTGGTGAGGTTTCAACTGATGTCAATTTTCTTAAAGATGTTTCTGATCCCAAAATTGTTGATCAAAGAAAATTAAGAGCTGAATGTAAGAAATCTGGAATAGGCAAAGGTTTTGTTCAAAAGGAAACCTTAGTTGTTGCTAAAAAGAATTTCAAATCTGGTAAGGGACAGATCAAGCAACAATGGGTATCCAAATGTGATAAGAGTCTAAGTTCTGTTACCCAATCTGAGTCAGACCAGAAGGTCAGCTCTGGTGAACCCATCTTTGGATGGGTTCCCAAAAAGAACTAATCTCTTATTGTAAATGCAGGGCAGTCATGATGATAATACCTGGCACTTGGACAGTGGGTGTTCCAAGCATATGACCGGATGTAAGTCCCTGCTATGTAGCTTTAGGATTCGCGCTGGTCCTAATGTTACATTTGGAGATGATTCTCAAGGAAAGACAGAAGGATTTGGTATACTTTCAAATGGTCCCCTTACTTTCAGAAGGGTCTCTTATGTTAATGGTTTGAAGCACAATCTGATTAGTGTGAGTCAGTTGTGTGATGCTGGTTATGAAGTGAGATTCACATCTGATAAGGGAGTTGTTCTTGATTTAGAAGGCAATGTGGTTCTTATTGCAAAGAGGGATGAGTCCTTGTACTCTTTTGACATGAGAAATCCAACTGTAACAAGGGAAGTTTGTTTCATGTCAACGACTCAAGATGAGCTAAACTGGTTGTGGCATAAGAGGTTGTCTCATATGAACTTTAAAGACATCAACAAGCTGTGTAAGAAAGAGTTGGTGTCTGGTCTTCCAGTGATAAAATATGAGAAGGACAAGCTGTGTGATGCTTGTGAAAAAGGCAAACAGCACAAGGCTTCTTTCAAGTCCAAAACATGCTCAACCATTGACAATTGTTTGGATCTGCTTCATATGGATCTCTTTGGACCAATTAGTACTCCTTCATTCTCTGGAATGAGATACTCTTTGGTCATTGTTGATGAGTATTCAAGATACACCTGGGTTTTCTTTCTCAAGCACAAGAGTGATGCTGCTGACACAATTATTCATTTCATCAAGCAAGCTGAAATTCTTTACAAAAGGCCTGTTAGGCAGTTAAGGAGTGACAATGGTACTGAATTCAAAAATGTCACTCTTAACTCATTTTGCAGTGAAAAGGGAATTTCACAAGTCTACTCGGCTGCCAGAACTCCTCAACAAAATGGTGTTGCAGAAAGAAGAAACAGAACTCTTATATTGAAGCTGCCAGATCCATGATGGCTCAAAACAATGTCAAGTCTCATTTCTGGGCTGAAGCAGTACACACAGCTTGCTTTACCCAGAACAGATCCCTTATTGTGAAAAGACACCAGAAGACTGCATATGAACTTCTTAGGGGGAGAAAACCAGAAATTGGTTTCCTAAGAATGTTTGGAAGTCCTTGCTACATTCTAAATCAGAAAGACCATCTTGGAAAGTTTGATGAAAAAGCAGATGAAGGTATCCTACTTGGATATGCAACAATGATGAAGGCTTACAGAGTGTACAACAAAAGAACTAAAACAATTGAGAACTCTGTTAATGTAAGCATAGAAGAAGGTTGTTCTAAGCCAGATTGCTCTCCTCCTGAAGAAGAAGATTTTGATTTTGAAGAACTGGTTGTACCTGAGAATGAGCCTCCAACTAATCCTCCAGTTGAAGCTGATAATGCTCAAACTCAGGGGGAGCAACTCATTGAAGAAGAAGAAGTACCAATCTTTGAAGATGCTCAAGCTGATCCCACTCCCACTGAAGTAACTGATCAAAGTCCATCAAATGTTGCACAAGCTGGTTCAGATTCCACTACTCTTGTCCATGCTGATCATTCACTTCCACAAGTAGATCATGCTGGACCTTCTAATCTGAATCAGCCTACAGTTCCAGTTGCAAATAATCCAACTCATGTAACAAAATGGACTAGATCTCATCCAATTAACCAAATCATTGGTGATCCTCTTACTGGTGTAAAAACAAGAAGGAAAGCAACAGGAAACTTTTGCATGTTTGTTAATTTTGTGAGTAAGATGGAACCAACTGAGGTTAGTGAAGCTCTGGCAGATCCATCTTGGGTAAATGCAATGCAAGATGAGCTCACACAGTTTGAAAGAAACAAGGTTTGGGAACTTGTTCCAAGACCTCATCACAAGACTGTGATTGGCACCAAATGGGTCTACAGAAACAAGATGGATGAAATGGGAGTTGTGACCAGAAACAAAGCAAGGTTGGTAGCTCTTGGTTACAGACAAGAGGATGGAATTGATTATGATGAGACTTTTGCACCAGTGGCAAGATTAGAGGCAATCAGAATGTTCTTAGCCTTCTCTGCACACAAGGGTTTCAAAGTCTATCAAATGGATGTGAAGAGTGCATTTCTCAATGGGAAATTGGAAGAAGAAGTCTATGTTGAACAACCTCCAGGTTTTGAAAGTTCAAAGTTTCCTGACCATGTGTTCAAGCTTGACAAAGCTCTTTATGGGTTGAAGCAGGCTCCAAGAGCATGGTATGATACTTTGTCTAAATTTTCTTTTGGCTAACAATTTCAAAAGAGGTAATGTTGACAAGACTTTATTTGTGAGAAAGTATAATGGTGATATTCTGCTTGTACAAATATATGTAGATGATATCATATTTGGGTCTAGCAGTGAAAGACTTTGCAAAAAGTTTTCTGAATTAATGTCTAAAAAGTATGAAATGAGCATGATGGGAGAACTAAACTATTTTCTAGGTTTACAAGTTAAACAGACTAAAAATGGAATTTTCATTAACCAAGGAAAATATGTTAAAGATCTCTTAAACAAATTTGGTTTTAGTGATTGCTCACCTATGAAAACTCCCATGGGAACTGGTGATAAGCTGTGTGAAGATAAAAATGGCAAATCTGTTGACATTACAGCTTATAGGGGTATGATAGGTTCATTACTTTACTTAACTGCTAGTAGACCAGATATTATGTTTGCTACATGTCTTTGTGCAAGATATCAAGCTAGTCCTAAGGAATCACATCTTAAGGCTGTAAAAAGAATCTTTAGATACCTTAAAGGTAGTCCCAATCTGGGTCTTTGGTATCCCAAAGACTCAGGATTTGATCTAATTGGCTATTCAGATTCTGACTTTGCAGGCTGTAAGATTGATAGAAAAAGTACTTCAGGAGCTTGTCAATTGCTAGGCAATAGACTTGTAAGCTGGTCCAGCAAGAAGCAGCATTCAGTTTCCATTTCTACTGCAGAAGCTGAGTATGTTGCTGCAGGAAGCTGTTGCTCTCAAATCCTTTGGATGCAATATCAGCTTCAAGACTATGGTGTCACTGCATCAAAAACTCCAATCTTTTGTGACAGTACCAGTGCCATAGCAATCTCCAACAATCATGTACTTCATTCAAGGACCAAGCACATTGATATAAGATATCATTTCATTAGGGATCATGTGATGAAGGAAGATGTTGAACTCCATTTCATTCCAACTGATAATCAGCTTGCTGACCTGTTTACAAAGCCATTGGATGAATCAAGGTTCAACTACCTCATAAGTAAGCTAGGTATGCTTAATTTATAATAGTGCAGTGAGCTAAGTAATAACAAATCTGACCCCTTTAAATTTTTCACAAATTTGTTGGGCAAGCTGTGTCTGACACAGACTACCCTTTTATACTTGGTGTTTTATCAAGTAAAAATGGGTAAGCTGAGTCTGACCCAGCTTTCGGTTATTTTTGTTATTAAATATCTCAGTGTTTATTATGTATATTATTTTATTTAGTTTACTTAATGATCCTATTGGAGAGTGACACGTGTGGGTGTTACAGACGGTTACTGAAAAAGTACCCCCACTACTTGTTGCTCGTCCAATCATAATTTTTCTCTCTCTCACTTTTTCAAACGGTTAATTTGAATAATGTATATATTATCAGATTCAACCTAAATCCCAAATCACTTCTACATTCATTCTAAAATCAATCTCTCATTTTCTCTCAAATCTGAAAATCATTTTATTGTTTTAAATTTCTTCTTTCAAAATTCTTTGTGTTTACATTTCAAAAAATTTTTGATTTTTTAAATGGCATCATCATCTACTTCTGCTAATGATTCAAATAATAATAATTCTTCATCTGAATCTGGGAATCAACACCCAACTCCAATAAGCGCTAACAAGCTTTCACCTTATGTGGTGGGAAGTAATGTGGTAGTGGTTCCGGCTGATCTTGATACAAGCAAAATCAAGATTGGCAGTCTGGTTTATGCCAATATTCATCCTCCTTCTTGGGCAAAAGGTTATGATGATATTGTTCTTTCTTGTGGTATCATCCTTCGGCAAAGTGATGATTGAGAAACCAGACTGGGTGTTTCAAGATCTCCTGTGTGAATTCTGGGCGAGCTGTTTTGTGAAAAGAAAGAAAGGACATACTGCAATCTATGGCACCATCCTCAACGGTAAGAAAAAGGTATACATTTCTTTAGAGAGGATTAGGTCTGCTTTTGAGCTGTCGTATATGCCTGATGATGATTATGAAACTGTTGCTACTCATACTGAAGCTAAAAATGTTTTGCAACATGTTGATATACTGGTCCATTGGCTTCAGTGTTAAAATGAAACATTTAATTGGTATTTGGAATTATCTTTTAAGCACAATTTCAAAAACTTTACAAGTAAAGACAGGCAGCTTTGATCAGCCTAATGTTTTAGAATTACAAATTTTCCATTCTATGGTCACTATGACCAGAGTAGATTATGTCGGTTTGATTTTTAAGGACCTTGTTGATCGTGTAAATAAGAAGAGTCTTACCATACCTTATGGTAGGATTCTTGCACTCTTATCATTGAAGCTATTCTTGACAATGATTACAGTCTGGCAACTGGTCAGACTGTGGAATGCAAGTCTATCAATAACAACATCTTCAACAGTCCCAAGGTATCTGTGCAGGGTCTGACCCGAGCAATGCAGATTTACCTTGATTTTTGCAGGCAAAGAGAAAGGGAACAAGAAGCACTTAAGGAAGTTGTCCCTTCTTCGACGCGATCTGAGTCTGACACTCAATCTGCCAATCAGGGGGACCAAGGTACACATGCTTCTGAACCCTCAACCTCTTCCAAATCTATCATTCTTCTCCTTCAAAAGAGGGTGAAGGGTTGGCCACAACATCAGCCTCCCTAGCCGCACCCTCACTTCAATTCAAATCAGCTTCAAAACAACCCAGTGTTGAGGACTTAGTGCCTCGCATTGTTAAAAAGAAAAGATCCACAAGGAAATCTGTGTCAGCTTCGGTGGGTGAAAATTTGCAACTCCAAAACCATTAGAAGTCCCACCTGGTTCAGTGGAAGCTGAGGAACGTTCCAAAGCTGTCCCTGTTACCCAAGCTGACATGCCGAAATCGCCAAGCCTATCTACACTCTCCCAAAAGGGTGTAGACGAGTTAAAGGGAACACCTACTGCTACCCAACCCTCCAAACAGGGTGAAGGTATTGAATAAAGACCTCCTCCCAAGGTCATACTGTGTGTCACCTAAATCGCCATCATCAGCCTCCCAAAAGGTTGATGATATCATTAAAGGGACAACAGTGGATCCAGCCCAGATCCAACAAGAGTCAGAGTCTGTGCACATCCAATCTGAGGATGGTCAGCCAAAGGAGAGTAGTATCGAACGCCTTAGTGACACTGCTGCTCTTCCCAAAGCTGATCAGACTCCTTCTCTCTTACACTCTGAGTTTGCACAGGCTGTCAATGCCCCTTCTAGATCACAAGGAGGGGTACAGGCCAATAATTCTCCCTAAGGATACTCTGGTGCAACAACACACCTTTGTTGAAGGGCAATCCTCTACCCTTAACATTACACCTGCAGGATCTGTGTCTGCATCTGTCCTTGGACAGAAGGACTCTGTAGGTTACTTGGCTGTCTTTAAGGCAGTCATGTTAATAACACGATTTCTATACTGAATTCACATCAACAATGGAGGATTTGGCAAGTGTGTGTTCTTGGTGTTTGTGTGTGTTTTGAGAGAGAAAGTGTGTGTGAAATTGGAAGATTGGGATTAATGTGTGTGAAAAGTTAGGAATTAATTGTGTTAAAGTTATCCAAGGTTATGATCCCTAAGGTATGAGGGGGTATTTATACTCTACCTATACAATTATGCTAATATTCACAATTAGCCCCTCAACCTTAGTGATCATACAACTATGACTTAACTACAAGTAAGTCCACTAAACTAAATTACAATTTATCACTATTTTTGGATTTCTAACATTCTCCCCCTTAGTGATATATTGTAATGAATGAAGTACGTGTTATCTTGTCTTGTAGGAATGAATTTGATGAGCCCGGTGGTAAAGACAATTGGTGTGTTGAAACAAGTCTTCAAAGCTTTCTCTTTTGTCTTTGGAGAACTTGATTCAGTCTTGGTCTTGGACTTCTTGAAGTTAAATCATGTGTTGATTCTCAATGTTCTTTTTGAACAGAGAATAATGAGTGCGTGTGTGTCTTGAATCTTCAAGAATTGTTGAATCATGAATCAGAGTTGTCTTTTGAAATGCGGAAGGTATGAATCTTGGTTTTGATTCTTCAATCTTCGATTCTTGAGTGAAATTCAACTTCTTGAAAATTTCATGAATATGACTCTCCCCCTTGATGTATGCATTGGAGCTTCTTGAATAAGTGTTATTGTATGACTTGAAGATCTTGAATGAAGTATGTTGATGAAGACTCTTTTGAAGCTTTACTTCTTTGACTTGAATCTTCTAACAATCTTTCAACCTTTTTGAAGCTTTGATCTTTCACATCAACTTGAACACTTTGGAGAGTAAGCATTTGAATGAAGTTTGGATGAAATTCTTATGAAGTAATCATGCTCCCCCTCAATCCATGAGTATAAACATTTTTGGAGCATCTTTGAACTTTTTGTAACATCTTGAGTGAAAATCCTTTCATCTTTGGTCTCATTCTTATCTTTGAACATGTAGCCACACTTTCATCATGAGGAATATAAGGAAATAGGATAATGAAGTCGAACAAAGTCGAACACATCTCATTCTTGAGTTAATTCAGATCTCCCTTTACAAGCTGAGAATGTCAAACTGAAAGAACAAATGATCTACTATCGAGCTGGAAATGTGAGACTTAAAAATGAGATGAAAGAACTTCAAGTTGAATTTGGAAACCTTGCAGCTTGGAATGAAATTGACAAACAAACTTTGAAGAAGAATGACACTCAAAGTGATGATGGCTCAGTTTATCATGATGCAAGTCCAATATTTCCAACTGAACTTGATGCTCAAATTTTCTCCTTAAACCTTAAACTTTTGGAACAATCAAACACAAACTTTGATAAGCCTAAAAACCGTTTGAAACAACCAAACACAAACTTTTCTCATTGTTTCCTTTTCAATCATTCTTATTTCTTCCTCAATAAATCAATCAATCATAATATTTCTCCCCCTCATAATGACAAAGTTGGGAACCAATGTCATTATGTAAACATTGATTGATTAAATGTCAAAGAATTAACATGATCTAAACATAAAAATGCATATGGAGAAATGTCTACCATCAAAACATCAACCCAAACCATTAGCCCAACCCAAAGAATCCTAGGGGTGACTAAAATGTAAGATTGAAGTTGTTGGTACAAACGTTATATCATGGTGTTGGTGTTTTCTGTGTTTGTGTGATGAGAAATGAAACCGGATAAGAATGATCCGTTAGCATGTTCAAAAATCAAAAGGATTAATGAAATGACCGATAAAATGTATAACATTTTTCGGATTTCCTATGTATCATTGAGATATGCACAAAACAATTCTCTAACATAGTTCAATCTGCGGCTTTGCAACCACGAGATTGCTTCAAAGAATATAAATCATGGTTAGTACAGCCGAAGCGTTCAATAACCACAATCTATTATCCTTAAAGACTTTTAGGGAAAACCGAGGTCACTTAGACTTCTCGTTAACTCAATAATCACATAAATGTAATTATGAGACCTACGTTCAACGTTGGAAAAGATGTTAGCATTGGTAGGATTTCCATTCGATCATCGTGGAATATCAATTAAGATATCACTACAAATGTTCCGGCTATATCACAAAGATAAGCAATAATATCACAAAGATATGACTCGTATGTGTCCTAAAGAAGTGAAAGATGATCAAATTAATGACCAATCAAGATAGCTCTAGACACAACGTGATCAAATGAAGTCGGGGACTGGAGCAGAATGTCGCCCTTTTTCAATATCAACATCTTCCAAATGAAGAGTCAATAGAAATGTGAAAATCTCCGTGAGAAATGAAACAAGTATTTGTTAAGAAAAACTTGAGTGGTTAGGAAAAGATGTGCATTGCTTCACTGGGTCCATGAAGACTTCTTCAATATCGAGATATCAACAAATGACATCCGATAGAAACGTGTTTTACCCGCGATATTTGAGAATTTAGGGAAGGGTATCATTTCTTTTAACCCTTTTCTCACAACATATCACCTTAACCTCTCACTTTTCGACTTTACTCCCTCCATCCTATTTGCACGAAAACATCATCACTCAAAATACCCTCACTATCTAATGAAAGAAGTGAATACTCCGGGGTTAGAACTCATCGGCGATGATAAAGTTCATGGAGTAAATTTTGAGAAAAACTTAATCGCTCATGTGCAAACTAATCACCGAACTTCTTTTGATTGAAAATCATTGGAAAATCATCAAACGTGTGTATGAAAATGTTTGAAACACATTTGAAGTTTTGAAAGTCTTTTGAAATCACAAACTCCTCCTTAATCTATGCAAGAATAGATCAAAATGTTTTTCATAGAAAGGTGGAGCAAAAATTGAATTTCACAAAAACCAATTTGAAATGATTGCTTCAACAACAATGTTCATAGTAAGACAGCTAGGGAGTACACAAAGGCGTTCAATCCGTCGCATCTTACATCAACAAGTTGGAGGCAATTAAAACATTTAAGCAAATTTAACTCAATCAATTGTTCAAGATGAGACAACTAGGGAGTACACAAAGGCGTTCGATCCTTTGTTTCTCATATCAACAATTGAGAGTTTAAAAAAAACTGTATTTGAAAAACTTTATTATTATTACACATACATATTCATATAAGAACACTTGGAAGTACACAAAGGCGTTCGATTCCTTGTTATCTTATATCAATCTATATGTATAACAACAGGATCTTAGAATGTATAAACATTCTAAAATAAATAAAACATTGAAGAACGGGTTATACACAGAGTATGTATAAGCCACTTTGAAATAAATATTTTTTTGTTTATTTTAGAAAATTTGCATTTTTGTATTTGATTTTCTCTTTTCAAATTTTGTATTTTGTTTTCTGAAATGTGTCAAGAATTCCTTCAAATGGAAAAAGATTAAGGTTTAAGATTTAACATACCAAGCTTGGAGATCAGAAAGTTAAACCTCTTTTCATCCAATGGTTTTGTGAACAAATCTGCAAGTTGTAAGTCAGTTCCCACAAAGTAGAGCTCGATGTCACCTTTCTCAATATGATCTTTGAGAAAATGATATCTAACATCAATATGCTTTGATCGAGAGTGGTTTACTGAGTTGACTGCAATGGCAATGGCACTCTGAGAATCACAATAGATAGGGATACGATCATATTTCAGACCATAATCAGTTAGTTGTGTCTTCATCCATAAAACTTGAGCACAACAACTAGCCGCAGCCACATATTCAGCTTCAGCCGTTGATAGTGAAACACAATTTTGTTTCTTGGAAGACCAACTCACAATTTTATCACCTAAAAATTGTAAAGTACCGGAAGTGCTCTTGCGATCAAGCTTACAACCAGCATGATCTGCATCTGAATATGCAGTTAGATTGAATCCAGTATCCCTTGGATACCAGAGACCTAAATTGGGTGTACCCTTCAGATAACGAAAAATTCATTTCACAGCTTGATAATGTAAATCAGTTGGAGCAGCTTGATACCTAGCACACATACATGTTGCAAACATTATATCTGGGCGAGATGCTGTTAGATACAACAACGAACCAATCATACTTCGATATCTCTTTTGGTCAAATGGTTTCCCATTTTTATCAGCATTTATGTTTGTTCGAGCAGCCATTGGGGTTGAAATTGAAGAACATGAAGTCATATCAAACTTTTTCAACATGTCATTTATGTATTTACCTTGTGATATAAAAATGCCAGTTGGTAATTGTTTGATTTGAAGACCCAAAAAGTAATTCATTTCCCCAATCATGCTCATTTCAAATGATTGACCATTAGAGATGAAAAGTTTCGGCAAAATGTTTGACTGGTCGACCCAAATATAATGTCATCAACATATATTTGAACAAGTAGAACATGCTTACCTTGTTTGCGAATGAACAAGGTTGGGTCAATTGTGCCTTTGGTAAAGCCACCTCTTAGTAAGAAAGTAGTTAAAGAATCATACCATGCTCGGGGTGCTTGCTTAAGACCGTAGAGAGCCTTGTCTAACCTGTAGACATGGTTTGGCTTTTGAGGATCAACAAAACCTTCTGGTTGATCAACGTAAACTTCTTCTTTGAGGTCACCATTCAAGAAAGCAGTCTTCACATCCATTTGAAACACAGTAAAGTTTCGGAATGCGGCATAAGCTAAGAATATTCGAATGGCCTCCATTCTTGCAACTGGAGCAAAAGTTTCGTCGAAGTCAACACCAGGTTGTTGGCAATAACCCTTTGCAACAAGTCGAGCTTTATTCCTTACTACCACTCCATTCTCATCCTTTTTGTTTTTGAATATCCACTTTGTTCGATTGGATCATCTTTTCTAGGATTTGGAACTAATCTCCATACCTTCAGTCTTTCAAATTGTGCGAGTTCATCTTGCATTGCCTTAACCCACTCTGGATCACGAAGAGCTTCAGAGACTGTTTTGGGTTCGATATTGCTAAGAGAAAGTGCAACGAGACACTCATTTACTGAAGTACGAGTAGTTACTCCTGCTTGTGGATCTCCAATAATTTGATTAGTAGGATGGTATTTCTGCATACGTGTCCACTTTTGAGCATGAGGAAGAGGATCTTGTTGTTGAAGATCAACATCACCATCATTGAAACTTGAGTTTTGTTGAGAGATGGAATCATAACTTGGTAGAACTCTTTCCTCATAAGCTGGATGATCAAAGTCAAGTGGCACATACACATTTGGAGTGTTCAATGGATTTGTTGTCTGAGTTAATCGAGAAGGTTGTTCTTGAACATTCACTTGAGAAGCATTATCAGGAGAGGATGGCGGAGAAGAATCATTAGAAGAAGATCCTTGTTCTGAAGAACTTGATGATGATTCATGAATGTTGTCAGGAACTGGATCGTTGTTATGAAGAGGTTCATTGTGTTTAATTGGTTCAACGATGACTTGAGGTTCTTGATCATGAATCGGTTTTGAATTATAGAATTCTTCAAAAAGAATATCTAATTCATCACTTGTTGGAGTTGGAAACTTCTTGAATTTAGAAGCTAAGGTAGAAGTCCTTGTAGAAGTACTTGAAGCACTTGGATCATTACTTGTTGGTAGCAAACTTTCTTGCTCAAAAATCATGCCTGACATCTCATCAAACCACACATTCATTGTTTCTTGAATTGTGTTTGTTCGGCGATTGTAGATTCGGTAGGCAATTGATGTTTTGGAATAACCAACAAAGTATCCTTCATCACCTTTCTTCTCGAATTTTCCAAGATTCTCCCGATCATTCAACGTGTAACAAACACACCCAAATATGTGGAAGTAGTTGATGTTGGGTTTCCGTTTGTTAACAACCTCATAAGGAGTCTTTTCGAACCGCTGATTGATAATGGACCGATTCTGAGTGTGACAAGCAGTGTCAACAGCTTCAGCCCACATATTTGATGGCAATTTAGAATAAGCAAGCATTGTCCTTGCTGCTTCCACAAGCGTTCGATTTCTCCTTTCAACAACACCGTTCTGTTGTGGGGTGCGAACTGCTGAGAATTGATGAGTAATGCCTTTGGATTTGCAGAATTCATCAAAAACAGCATTCTTGAATTCAGTACCGTTATCCGAACGGATGTAACGAACTGGAAGTTGAAGATTTACTTGAGTAGAAGAGATGAAATCGATCAATGTCTGAGTTGTTTCATCTTTGGATGCAAGAAACTTGACCCAAGTATATCTTGAATAATCATCAACAATAACCAAGATGTATTTCTTCCCATTTCGGCTTTGTACTTTCATCGGCCCACAAAGATCCATGTGAAGCAAATGAATAGGTGCTAAAGAATTTGGAGATTTCTTCGGTTTATGAGAAGCTCTCTTAATCTTCCCAACAGCACAAGAAGGACAAACATGCTCACTTTCATACTTATAGTCAGGTAAGTCTTCAACAAGATGCTTGTTGACCAAAGTATTGATGGTTTGAAAATTCAGATGAGGAAGCCTTCTATGCCATAACCAAGAATTCTTTGAAGTAGCCTTTGAAATGAGACAAATATTATCGGTTGGTTGGTTATCATCGAGATTGACGGTAAACAGGTTATCATCACGATCGCCACAAAGAATATCAACTCCATCTAGAGTTTGGACTTTGCAAAGAGATTTTCGAAACAGAACTTGAAGATTGTTATCACAGAATTGTCCAACACTGAACAAGTTGTGACTTAAACCTTCAACATAGTGAACTTTCTTGATTATAATCCCATTTCGTTCAATGTCCCCATAACCTAAGATAGAAGCGAAATTGTTGTTTCCAAAGCGAACAGTTCCCATGAATCGTTCGACAAAATTCTTGAGCAACGCTTTATTTCCAGTCATGTGTTTTGAACACCCGGAATCGAGTATCCAAACACAGATGGTTATTTCCTGCAATCAAAGAAATTTAACCGATTTTAGGTACCCACTTGAAGATGGGTCCTTGATGGTTAGTTAAAACAGGCAGGGTATATAACTTAGGATAAGCTTTCAAACATGCTTTCGAATCAACATAAGAATTAACAAGCACATCATCAATAAGCACATTTGGATAAAAGGTACGAACATTCACAAGAATTAAAAGTAACATGTCTACAAGCATTCAAATCATCCACACAAGAATTAAAATTGTTTACAAGCTCACAAGGCTTTGCCTTGGCACATTCAACATTTATTAACAAATCAGAATTGTTTTGTTTAACAGGAACACCTTTCCACCGATTAACAGTTTTTCTCCTCCTTCTTTTCTTCTTTTTCTCAACCTCTTTCTGATTACTAGTGATCTTAGGTACTAATGACTTAGCAACCCATTTAGCATCACTATTTAAGCTCTTTCCACCTGTTGAATTGAAACTAAGAAGATTAGAACGAGGGTTTTAAACACTTTCATCTTTTTGGAATTTTTTGGAGGTGAGGAAACTTCTTGCTTCTTTGGTTTATCATGAGAAAACCATCCATATCTATCCCTATATCTAGTTGAACCATTAGATGCATCCTTAGTTAGCAAATATGAGCTAGACTTAGACACCTTAGGTAAAGAACTAGATTTAGAGCTAGATGAAGAAGCATCAGGATTGTCTTTTGAAAGTTTCACTTTGGTGTACTTTGGTTTGGGTGGGGTCTCAGCTTGTTCCTTTTTGACATGTTTAAACGAAAAGTATCTAACTTAATGGTCTTTGGTTCAGTCTTGACGAGTTTGGACTTAACTCGTTTCTTTGAATAATATGAAGTTGGAGCTTTGAAAAATGGATTTTGAGATTCCTCTTTTGTTTCAGTTTTGATTTTGGTAGATTCAATCTTTTTCTCAGTTTCTGAATCAAAAACATATTCTCCCTCCATGAATTTATCAAAATCATCTTTGTGAAATCTTTTGAAAAAGAAAATTTCAATGGAGATTGATTAGTTTCAAATTCATTTGAAATTTTGAAAAATCAGGAATCTTGGTGTCCAACTTCACATCATGGGTAGTCTCAGAAATTAGGTCAACTTGAACTGACACATCTTTGGTCTCACAAGAAAATTGAGTAGAAGTATCAACACCTATACTAGCACTAGGCTTAGGGTGAACAACTAACTCATCAACGTTGTTGCATGTGAAAAACCTATAGAAGTACCATATCAAAACTAAACTATGTGCAAGTTCCTCATCAGACAAATCAGATTGCACATAATTATCAGCTAAAAATGTAGCAGCATTTTGACAAGTACATTCAAGAGAATCAGTCAAGGTCTGAGTAGAGGTATTGGTAGATGAATCACAAGTAGTTTGAGTTGAATGGTCTACTAAATCACTTAGGTCAGTTTGAGTAGAAGCATTCTCACAAACTTTCTTAGTATCAACAACAATATATTTATCCTCTGAATTCGGACTTTGAGACTTGAGGTGATTAATAACTTTTTGTTGAGATTCCACCTTTTGTTGTAAACCTTCTAATTGTTTTTCCAAAAATGTTGATGGAATATACATTTGAGTTGGTTTAGGTGGAATACCGACAGATTCTTGGTTTTGAAAATTTGATGCAATTTCTTCTTGTTCAAAAATTGAAGACACTCTAGTTTTGTATGAATCATTTATTGCATCATAATTAACCAAAAAATCTTGATTAGGTATTCTCTCAACTTCATCAGTCTCAAATTCGTCTTCCAATGGACGAATAAATTGTTGTATCATACCAAGTCGTAGAAATTTTTCATCATACAAGGGTTCAATTTCCTCTTTTGCTTTTTGTAATGGTGTGATATTCTCAAATCCCAACCCGTAAGAAGATTTTGTCAATTTTTGACTTGTTGAAATAGCAGTGAAATCCAAGAGAGGATTTTGTTCAACTTTATATAACTTTTCTTGATAGAAAAGTATATTCTTTTTAAATTCCTCAACTTGTTTTTCAAGATTCTCAATTTCAATGCTTTTAAGAAAACAATTATGATTTAAATCAGAAATCTTCCTTTCGAGTTCAACATTGTTTGGTTTAGCTTCTTGGAGCTTTTTATTGAGAATATCAACATCCATTTGTCTTGCATTTGCCCGAAGCCATTCATTGGTCTTTTGAATTTCAAGATCTTGATTGGCCTTTTCAAGATCTTGAATGGTCTTTTCAAGATTGTGACATTTTTGTAATAACTTAGAATCAGGAGAGGCATTCAACTCACATTCTTTAACCAACATTGCATTCTTGTATGCTTGAAAATCTTGTTTAATAGCATCATGTTCAAAAAGTAATTTTGAATGTTCTTCAAAGAGTTTTGAAAATTCGCTTTTAGAAAATGAAATACTATTTTTCAAATTTTTGTTTGTGTTGGCTAAAGATTTGATATGAGTTGTTAAATTTGATAAAGCTAATCTACAAGACTCTTTGTCCTTAATCAAAGAAAAAGTAGAGTCGAGATTTACCTCATCATCTGGGTATTCATCATCAGTGCTTTCAGCTTCAAAGACTTTGTCCTTGGCCAACCTCGCCATAAAGCAAACATTAGCGGAGAGATCTTCGATCTCATCATCAGTGAGCAATAGCCATTTGTCATCTTCAGCGAGCAATGCATGTCCTGCTTCAACTTGTTTGGCTAACAGCATCTTCTGCTTGTAGTACTCATAGTTCCGCTTTCGAGGTTGCTTGCAATCAACAGCAAAGTGTCCAGGAATTCCACAATTGTAGCACTTTTTGTCTGATGCCTTACCCTTCTCAACAACTTGTTTCTCATAAGCTTCCTTCTTTTCACCATGCTTTGATCCACTTGCTTCACCATGCTCATTATTCTTCTGATGATAGTGTTCCTTCTTGGGAAATGCACTTGTTGATGAAGTGCGGAGATTGTTGTTTGTTGGCCTCGCTTTGTAAAATTTCCTCTTGAAATGCTTTGTTACCGCGGAAAGAGCTTGATATAGTTCATCTGAAACACCATCTCTTGTAGCCATCAGATCATCTCCCTCCTCATCAGATGAAGAAACAACTACCATTTGCCTCTTAAGAGCTTCAGAAACCTTCTTCTCAACAATCAATGCCAAAGGATCAGCAGATACAACTTCTGGCATTTTGTTTGATGGAGATTTGTTTAGAACTTGGTTTTCATTGAGTTTGAAGGATTCATAAAGAGTATGAATGGTGAACTTGGTCAGATTTTGATGTTGCTTGATCTGTGTTCCAAAATTTTCCCATTCTGGACCAAGAGCTTTGATGAATTTGATGTTTAACTCAATCTCTGTTTTCTTGACATTGTTCTTCCTCAGTTCATTTATGACATTGCAGAATCTGTAGTAGACAGCTTCAAGAGATTCATTCGGCAATTTGGTGAAGTTGTCAAACTCAGTCAAAACATTGGTCAATCTGATTGTCGAAGTCACGTCAGATCCTTCCATTTGCCTAGCCACCTCATCCCATATCTCCTTGGCTGTTTCATAAGAATCAACTGAGCCATAGATTTCATCTGGTAATGCTTGGTATAAGCATGATCTAGCTCTGTTATCTGCAGCCGATCGATCTTTTTGTTCAGCATTCAAAAGATCAGGAGTTAGAATTGCATCAGTAGTGGGATGGCGATGAACTGCAAGTCCTTTAAGAATGGATTCTTTAAGCATGTGACCATTTGTTTGACGTTCCACATAGTCCATGAATCTTTTCTTCCATAGTCCATAAGAACCACGGTAGAGAACTGGAGGTCTTGTATCTGAACCTAATGCCAATGCTTCACGAGAACCCATTTGAAATTGATTTGATTTGAAAATTGAATTGAATTAAGAGTTGAAGTTAACAGAAAATGAAATGATCTTGAGAGAAGATCGTCCTGGAAAGATCGTCCTGGAATAGATCGTCCTGAGTGAGATCGTCCTAAATAGATCGTCTTGGGTTAGATCGTCTAAAAAGAGATCGTCCTAGAAAAGATCTTGAGAAATGAAATGATCTTTGAAGAAATGAGATGATCTTGTAAATGAAACGGTCTTGATGAAGATCGTGTTAATGTTCTTTGAGAAATTTGTCTAAGTATTAAACTGAAATTGAGTTTTGTTTTTGGATTGAAGGTAAAGAAATGAAACGATCTTAAAAGAGATCGTCTTGAAAGAGATCGTCTTAAAAGAGATCGTCTTGAAATAGATCGTCTTAGGATTTGAGTGAAATTTGGTTAAGTATGAACCAGTGAACAATTGAAATGATTTTGAAATAAGATCGTCTTGGAAAAAGAGAGAATGAAACGATCTTAAATTTGAAGAACTGGGACGATCTTGGAGAAGATCGTCTTAGGTTCAATGGAAATGAGACGATCTAAAAAGAGATCGTCTTGGAATTTCAAAGGAAATGAGACGATCTAAGAGATCGTCTTGGATTTCTTTCCAAAACTTTTAAGTATAAAACTTTTCAAGTATTTGAATTGACCAAACCAATCCTTTCGGATTAATTAGCCACAAACAAACACTTCACAACACAACCACTTGTCAAGACGATCTAAAAGAGATCGTCCTACAAGCCACACAGCACAAAGTATGAAAAATGAAATTCAAGTTCTAAGACGATCTTGAAAGAGATCGTCCTAGAATAAGATCGTCTTAAGGTCATCTTCTTCAAACATCAGTTTTCCAAAAACTCCATTAACAACTTAAAAAGCTTCAATAACTTTTGAATTACTGGGAGTTAGAAATGAAATCACTTGCAAACTGATTGTTCACGTCCGCAACAATTTATGAACAAAATTCAACACAAAACACAACATAATCAAATCCCAAAAATTCGCGCCAAAACTCAAAAATTCAATCTCGAGATTAGATTGAATTGAAACTTGAAACTTGACAGGATTATGTTTTCAACAACCACGAATCTATTGGTGAACAAATAACTGTGATTTTATGTGACTTTTAAGTGTGAATTTTGATGAACCAGTAGGTGAAAAATAACGAACTAAAAACTTTGATTTTTGATGAAATTGTGACTGAATTCAGTTATGGATCGGCATCAAATCGATGTTTTTGCTCTGATACCACATGTTATAACACGATTTCTATCACCGAATTCACGTCATCAATGGCGGTTTTGGATAGTGTGTGTTCTTGGTGTTTGTGTGTGTTTTGAGAGAGAAAGTGTTTGTGAAATTGGCTGATTGGGATTAATGTGTGTGAAAAGTTACAGGAATTAAGTTGTGTTAAGTGTTTGTTATGATTTCTAAGGTATGAGGGTATTTATAGGCTAACCTATACAATTATGCTAATATCACAATTAGCCCCTCAACCTTAGTGATCTATTAATCTATGACTAAACAAGAAATCCTCTAATCTAAATTACAATTTATCACTATTTTTGGATTTCTAACAAAGAGCAGTCATGTTAGCCCCTTGTATAGCAAAGGGAACCATTGATGGCCACGATGTCAATGAGAATCTGATCACTATCTCCGGAAGTGATTCTTCATTCGATGATGAGTTTGCCCATCCATCCTCAAGGGATGATCTGATGGAAGATGCTAGTGGAGGGGTTGATCATCATCAAGATCAACCAATTCCCATTAGCCATCAGCCTGAATCAAATGTTAATCTTTCTCAGGCTGATCAACTCATTATCAATTCTGACAGATCCACTCATGAGACTCCACCCCCTTCTATATGAGCCCAATGACCCTGATCTTAAGGATTGCAGGCTGCTCTTTCCAGAGTTAGTGGCTTTTAAGCCAACTGCAAGTTCTTCCCAAGCTGCCACTATCTCATTTTCAGATGTGGTGGGGCAGCTCACTGAGTTCATATCAACTCACAAGGTTGAGAACTCAAAGCTGTCCAAAGACTTGGAAAAGATCCAAAAAGATCAGGAATTGACGGATAAGAAGGTGGACAAGCTGAGTGAGGATCAGACTGCACTAAAAGAAGTGTATAGGCAGTTGACTGATGCAGAAGAACCAGAGCAAGATGACAGAGTCCGTTGATGGTCTTACAAAGATAATCAATGAAGAAATGGAAAGGAACAAGGGCACTCTGGGTCAGATTGAGAATGCTGCAACCAAATTTACAAGAGCAGTAACTGTTGAGCTTCAATCTGCTAATAAGTCACAAGCAGATTTCAAGAAGGATCTGATTGAAGCCTCAAACAGTTTTAAACCAAGGTTGCACTCCTCCATGAAGATTATGTTGAATTAAGGAGGGCTTGCTGTCTTACAAATGTGAAGATTGATGTACTTGATCATCAGCTCAAAGGCCTATTTGCCACTCCTGTGAGCTCTTTCCCTGGTGATGATGACAAAAAGGGGGAGAAGGATTCTACCAAGGGGGAGAAGGGTTCCACTTCTACCAAAAAGAGGAGTGAGATGAGTGAAGCTGAAATTGAAAAAGA
>CM067168.1:35920436-35941818 GCA_034093135.1 Erigeron breviscapus
CAGGTCTTAGAACGACTTAAAACGAGATTTGGGTCAATTAGGGTTTTGGTTTGGTTTGAACGATTTGGTTGTTTTGATGATGTTATGGATGGAAATATGGGTTTGGGTAAGTGTATTTGTGCTTTAGAATGTCTAATCTTGCTTCAAAACGAGTCCCACAACTTCTTGTATCGATTTAGGGTTTTAGTTTAAGTGAAAATAGGTTTTTGGGTTGCATTTTCTGCATAAACTGTTGCTGCTGGTGCAGCCTTGGCCTGACTGCGGCGCAGTGGCAAGGCATAGCCTTGACTGCAGCGCAGTGGATAACCTCTGGAATGAGGCCTTGCACTTGACTGCGGCGCAGTGGCAAGGCATGGCCTTGACTGCGGCGCAGTGGATAATCTTTGGTCCTGATAATTCGTTTTCGTTTCCTAACTTCAAACACTTATAACTTTTGAACCGTAAGTCCGTTTTAGACGTATGACCTATCGTTGGAATCGTGAGAGAGTCTAATTTATCATGGTATAACCCTTATATCTTAAATCCATCACCATTTCCGAAAAGGTCGTGTTAAAGTGTCCTTGTTATAATCGGTTGAACCATTAAGACGCTTGAGAGTTGTGACGAGACCGAGTTGAGTCCCAATTACCATCCAAAGTTGATTTACTCTTCTAAAACCTAGATAGGGCTTGACTCGTGATTTGTAATGTGTATGTTAATGTGAATGTATATGATCGATATTTAGGTTTTGGACGCGAAGTGAACATCGAACGACTGTAACGCGACTTTATATCAAACTAAACTTCTTTGCCGATCAGGTGAGTTCCGTAGCTCCCTACTCATTTGAGATTCGGGCTGAAAAGTGTAAACATACGTGCTTTATTGTTTGAGTGATTGATTATGCATTAAATTTTGGTTACATATTGCGATTAGGTTAGTTGTACATACATGGAAGACGATGATACCTTTAATGAATTGTAGATGTGGTGGGAAGGCTGCGGGTGACCCTATATATAAGCATCTATGATTCCTTAAATGTAAAGTCGTATGAAATGTATGTGCATTGTAGTTTTAGATGATTTGTTGTACGATAGACTTGTGATTGAGATTGATTATGCTTTTGTACTTATTGATTGGTTGATGTACTTCCAAGTGTCTTGCACTTGAGAACATGCTTTGGTACTTATTGATTGGTTGATGTACTTCCAAGTGTCTTGCACTTGAGAACATGCTTTGGTACTTATTGATTGGTTGATGTACTTCCAAGTGTCTTGCACTTGAGAACATGCTTTGGTACTTATTGATTGGTTGATGTACTTCCAAGTGTCTTGCACTTGAGAACATGCTTTGGTACTTATTGATTGGTTGATGTACTTCCAAGTGTCTTGCACTTGAGAACATGCTTTGGTACTTATTGATTGGTTGATGTACTTCCAAGTGTCTTGCACTTGAGAACATGCTTTGGTACTTATTGATTGGTTGATGTACTTCCAAGTGTCTTGCACTTGAGAACATGCTTTGGTACTTATTGATTGGTTGATGTACTTCCAAGTGTCTTGCACTTGAGAACATGCTTTGGTACTTATTGATTGGTTGATGTACTTCCAAGTGTCTTGCACTTGAGAACATGCTTTGGTACTTATTGATTGGTTGATGTACTTCCAAGTGTCTTGCACTTGAGAACATGCTTTGGTACTTATTGATTGGTTGATGTACTTCCAAGTGTCTTGCACTTGAGAACATGCTTTGGTACTTATTGATTGGTTGATGTACTTCCAAGTGTCTTGCACTTGAGAACATGCTTTGGTACTTATTGATTGGTTGATGTACTTCCAAGTGTCTTGCACTTGAGAACATGCTTTGGTACTTATTGATTGGTTGATGTACTTCCAAGTGTCATACACTTGAGATCGCGCAATGTACGACGTACTACCAAGTTGTTAGACTTGAGAATATTGTGTTGTAGTGGGTTTGTTGTTGTCATGGTACACTAGGGATGCGTTATCTGATGCCTAATTGTTGGACATACCTTTCATGCATTCGGACATGATCATGTGTGTAGTACATATCTTGATATAGACATCACTTGTGCTTATTTATTACACGCATTACTTATATTGTGTTTTGTTGTGATTGAGATTGAGACACATAAAGGCTATTCTTATGTTATGTTTTGCCTTTACTTATACTTGTTGTGATTTAGGACAATGGTTCCTTGTGAACCATTCCTACGAACTCACCAACCTTGTGTTGACTATGCTTAGTACACTTTTCAGGTAACCAAGTTATTCCAAGGCATGAAGTATGATTGTTTCGCTTGCTTGTGAACCCGGGCATTGGACTTATATGAATCAAGGATTCATCGCCTACTTTTTGCTTTATGCTTAGATCAATAGTTATCTTTCGATGTTCTTTTGTTAACTTTGATGGTTATGTACTCTTTATGTATTTTGATACTTGTTTATCTTATTGTATGGATTCACTGAATCTTTTATTTGCATTTAGTTCATGTTCTACATTAATCCCACCTTGTGCTATATGATTTCCGTGATATTCTGAGCCTTGGCTTGGGGTGTTACAGGAAAGCCTTCCATTGGAGCTAATTTAATCAACGAAATTGTTTTTGTAATATCATAACTTACAATGTACAATTTTATATGGAAAATGTTATCTGGACAAATCAAACAGTTGTGGTGTATACCCCTTCGAGCGTGTATAGTACGAAGCATAATAACGAAGGTCATAAGCTCGGAGGTATTTAATTAATTAGTTAAGATATATCCCTTCCAAAGATAAGAAGATATTCATCATTATCTTAAGGAAGAAATCGGATAAGCATAGCAACTAAATCTAAGGGGAAAAGATTAAACCCTAATCTTCAGAAAACCCTCTCCTATAAAAGGAAAGGAACTTCTCATTAATTCGGCATCATTACATCATTAGCCGATCACACAAACACTCACCATTGGCGTAAAGAGGCATTGCCCTACCTTCGGGGAATCGCCAACAAAACATAAATCCAAATCCCACTTGACCCTCAAACCCTATAAGGCTTACACGGTTCGGTGCACAATCATTTGGCGCCATCCGTGGGACCATAACTCAGGCAACCCACAAAAAATCACCACAACCTTGATTCCCGAACGCAACACATCCGAATATGGCAGATGAGGATGTATCACATCGCGGATCTAATGATCCGAATGAAAGATCACCTAACAAGAGAAAAGATCTTATCCAGTGGACTCCTTTAGCTTTCCACTTTCCTGTGTTAAAGCTACCTCCGTCAGAAAACCCTATCGTAATACAGATATTAGTATTCAACACAAGGGTCTATAGAGTCTATGTTGATGGCGGGAGCGAATGTGACATCATATACGAGCATTGTTTCCTACAGCTTCCGAAGGCAATAAAGGCTCGTCTTACTCCTCCACGAACCCCACTCATAGGGTTTGCAGGAGAAAGGGTTAGCCCGTTAGGGGATATCGACCTAGACGTAACAATAGGGGAGCCTCCCTATGAAAAAACGGAGACACTGGACTTCATAGTGGCCCTATCTCACTCACCATATAACATATTGCTAGGGAGACCAGCCATGCGGCGATTGGAGATGATCGCCTCCACGATCCACTCTATGATCAAACATCTGACACCCGGAGGAGTAGGAACCATAAACTTGGAATTTGATCAAACGAAGGTACACAGAGTAAAGAAAGTTAAGGAGACAGCCGAAGCACCAGTGGATGCTACGAAGGTGCCTGATCACCAAGAAAAGATTATTGTCAACCCAGGATACCCGGAACAACCAATATCAATAGGAAAGCAGCTTCCCGAAGGTCTGAAGAAGAAGCTCCTCAAGCTGCTGCAACGTAATGTAGACATATTTGCATGGGAATACTCGGACATGACAGGCATACCTCGAACTATCAAGGTCGAAGGGGAGAGATTCGTAACAGAACACAGGCTTAACGAAAGAAAGTATGTCCCTCCCTTTCATCAAAAGAAGCGCAGCCTGGCAGCTGAAAGAGATGAAGCCGCATGTAATGAAATGGAAGTATTGGCTAAGGCTGGGATCATACATAAGTCCACGTATCCCATTTGGGTAGCTAATCCAGTCATGGTCAGGAAGAGCGATGGGGGATGGATGATGTGCGTAGACTTCACCAACATCAACAAAGCATGTCCCAAAGATTGCTACCCTCTACCCGAAATAGTCTGGAAGGTCGAATCATTGACAGAATACAAGTTGAAGTGTTTTCTAGACGCTTACAAAGGATATCATTAGATTTAGATGGCCAAGGAAGACGAAGACAAAACAACCATTCTACACCAGCAAGGGGGCCTATTGCTATCAAAAGATGCCCTTCGGTTTAAAGAACGCTGGAGCCACTTACCAACGAGTGGTGGACAAAGTCTTCAGAAAGTAAATTGGACGAAACCTCGAAGCCTATGTTGATGATATGGTAATAAAGAGCAGGACTGAAGAAGATTTATTAAGTGATATCCAGGAGACCTTCGATACCCTCCGATCCATCAATATGAAGCTAAATCCGAAAAAGTGCTCCTTCGGAGTTGAAGAAGGAAAATTCCTGGGGTACTACATATCGAGCAAAGGAATACAGGCAAACCCCTTGAAAGTTGATAAACTTTCTTAGCTATCGCCTCTGAAATCCATCAAAGAAGTTCAAAGCCTCAATGGAAAGCTTGTAGCACTTAGTCGCTTCCTCTCGTGAGGGGCAAACAAACAACTCATTCTTTAAAACACTCAAAGGGTGTTTGGACAAAAAGAACTTCACCTGGACAAAAGAAGCGGATGAAGCTTTCGAGCAAATGAAAAGATACATAGCGCAACTACCTACGCTTACCTCACCTCTCCCGGGAGAAACACTCTACATGTACCTAGCAGCATCTTTTGAGTATGTCAGTGCTGTCCTCTTAGCAGAGAGGGTTCGGAAACAAGTCCCTATTTATTTTTGTCAGTAGAATCCTGCAAGGATCTGAGGTAAACTACCCGGAGCTAGAGAAGCTGACGTTAGCCCTAATACATGCTGCTCGAAGGTTACGAAGGTACTTCCAGGCACATTCTATCGTAGTTCTAACTGATAAACCTATAAAGCAAATCTTACTTAAACCAGAAAAGTCCGGAAGGGTAGTTGATGATATACCCTATACGGAGCTCTACCTCCGTATCCAGAGAAGGTACCTCCGGGAAAGAATAAAACACCCATACGAAGCACTGCCTCCGTAAAAAGAAATAATCCCGAGGCATCTAGGTTAAATCACCTAGCTTCGGAGGAAAAGACACATCATATTCTCTATAAAGAAAATATACTTAAGTCCGAAGACCTCGGACACGGCTCGATTAAGAGATCATCTCGAATCTTCATAAAAGATAAGAGATATCTTTAAGAAGGAAAAGATTTACCCTAACTCATTTTCCTCCTCTCCAAGTCTCCTAACCCCTATATATAGGGACGGATCTACATCCAAGGGATTCATTCACCTCTTGAGAGAAACCCCACACCCTAAGGCGTAAAGCGGCCACTTCGCCCTTTGACCGGAAGGGAATCGCCTACCAAACACCCCAAACATTCTCGGACCCCCAGGTCGGAGCCATTGAATGATTCTCGGATCAAACAAATTGGTGCCATCTGTGGGACCGAAAAAATAATAACCGAGCCCACCCCTGATCGAAAAAAGTTAAATGGCCGACCTCAACCCTGGAACGAGGGAGACTTGGGGTGGTGGCTATGGATCACCTCGAAGTCTCCCTGAGAAAAGGGACAAAAAGAAAAGGCGTAGAAGACAGCACTATGGCGGAAGATATAATCTTCGACTCCAAAGAAGCTAGCACGTTTTTAGAAGACCCGCTGGTAATACAAATCACCATCTGCAACATCCTGGTTCACAAGGGTGTATATCGATGGGGGTAGCGAATGCGACGTTCTCTATGAACACTGCTTTCTGCAACTCCCCGATCAGATAAGAAGCCTGATGACCTCTGCTAAGACACCATTAATAGGGTTCGCAGGGGAACGGATCTGGCCAATAGGGGAGATAAACCTAGCTGTCAAAATCGGACAACCACCCACTGTTAGAACAGAGGATCTCGATTTCGTTATAGTAAGGTCACCCTCCCCCTACAATATGCTATTAGGCAGACCCGCCATGAGAAAGCTGGGAATTGTCGCGTCAACAATCCATTCGATGGTCAAGTTCTTAACTCCAGAAGGGGTAGGGACGATAGAATCCAGACGCGACGCTGAGAGACATGTCCATGGCGTTAAGAGAGCCAAGGAAGAAACGAAAGTCACAATCCCAACGACAGCGGAACAAGATAAGGAAGAAGGAATCGCGATAAACCCAGCGTTCCCGGACCAACTGATCTCAGTAGGGAAACAATTACCAGGGGAGTTCAAATCGAAGCTCCAAAAATTGCTGGAAGAAAATATGGATGTCTTCGCATGGGAATACTCCGATATGACATGAGTCCCACGAAAAATATCAATACAGGGTGAAGAGTTCATAACGGAGCACATGCTGAATGAGAACAAACACCTGACCCCAATCCATCAGACGAAGAGATCCTTAGCGGCGGAAAGGGACCAGGCTGCACTTAAGGAAATGGATGAACTTTTGAAAGCAGGAATAATAAAGGAATCGGTATATCCAATATGGGTAGCCAACCCGGTCATGGTAAAGAAAAGTGACGGGGGGTGGCGAATGTGCGTAGACTTTACGAACATAAACAAAGCTACGCCGAAAGACTGCTACCCCCTACCAGAGATTGACTGGAAGGTTGAATCCGTAGCGGACTTCAGGCTAAAGTGCTTCTTGGATGCATACAAGGGATACCATCAAATACAGATGGCCAAAGGCGATGAAGGAAAGACATCGTTTTATACTAGTAAGGGGATATATTGCTATACAAAGATGCCGTTTGGCCTGAAGAACGCAGGGGCTACATATCAGCGACTGGTCGACAAGGCCTTCCAACATCAGTTAGGGAGGAACTTGGAGGCCTACGTTGATGACATGGTCATCAAAAGTAAAAGCAAAGATGAACTATTGTCAGATATACAGGAAACCTTCAACACGTTACGAAGTATTAACATGAAGTTGAACCCAAAAAAGTGCTCATTCGGAGTAGAAGAAGGAAAATTCCTGGGATATTACATCACAAAGAAAGGAATACAAGCAAACCCGTCCAAAGTAAACAAACTTTCGCAAATGCTCCCACCAACCTCCATAAAGGAAGTACAGAGCCTGAATGGGAAGTTGGCAGCGCTGAGCAGATTTTTATCTAAAGGAGCAGAAAAGCAGCTCCCGTTTTTCAAAACACTCAAGGGGTGTATTGATAAGAAGACCTTTAAATGGACCATCAAAGCTAACGATGCTTTTGAACAAATGAAGAAATATATCGCGGAGCTACCAACCCTGACATCACCTATAGCAGGAGAAACACTATACATATATATAGCGTCATCCGCGGAATGCTTGAGCTCTACCGATCTACTTCGTTAGCAGGATACTAAAGGGAGCAGAAGCACGATACCCGGAGCTTGAAAAGTTAGTCCTGGCATTAGTTCATACCGCCAGAAGACTGCGTAGATATTTTCAAGCCCACAACATAGTCGTCCTAACGGACAAACCAATCAAACAGGTGTTACTCAAACCAGAGAAATCCGGAAGAATGGCCAAGTGGGCCATCGAGCTCGGAGAACACGACATCGAGTTCAGAGCGCGAAGTTCAGTAAAAGGACAGGTGCTAGCGGACTTCATCGCAAAGACACAACATAACAAAGAGACCGGAGCTACAAGTCACTCAAGCACACTGACCATAACTGAGGGTCAAGACCATGAGGAATGGCAGCTATACACAGATGGGGCCTCAAGCAAAAGCGGCTCTGGAGCCGGACTGATGCTGATAGGGCCTGATAAGAAAGAATATACATATGCCCTGAGGTTCGAATTCGAAACAACAAATAACGAAGCAGAATATGAAGCACTACTAGCAGGGCTCCGCATAGCAAAGGAAATGAAGGTCCGTAACATCCGTGTGTATGTAGATTCCCAGCTAGTGGCAAAACAAGTTCAAGGAGAATTCGAAGCAAAGCAGCCAACAATTAAGCAATATCTGGAAAAAGTCCACGAACTTATAAACTGCTTCGGGACATTCGAAATAGAGCACATACGGAGAAATCAGAACCAGAAAGCAGACGCATTGAGTAAACTAGCATCCCTCACTTTCTTCCACCTAGCAAAAGACGGCTTAATCGAGGTACTCAAAAATAGGTCAATAAGTGAAAAAGAAGTGCTAATTACAATCACGGAAGATCCCAACAACTGGATGAGACCTATAAGAGAGTACCTGATAAGCGGGCTTCTACCGGAAGACAAAAATGAAGCCAGAAAAATACGAATTAAGGCGCCACAATTCAAGATTATGGATGGGATACTATACAAAAAGGCCTTCCTGACACCGTGGCTAAGATGTGTGGGGCCGAACGAGGCCCACATGATCATTACAGAGATGCACGAAGGGATCTGCGGACATCATGCTGGCCCAAAATCAGTAGTAGCAATAATATTACGACTTGGCTACTATTGGCCAACAATGCATCAAGACGCGTCAACAACATTGCAGGTGTGTGTAAACTGCCAGCTCCACGCAAATGTCAGCAGAATGCCAAAACAGGACATGACATCTATCATCTCAGCATGGCCATTTGCGCAATGGGGAATCGACATAGTCGGACCACTCCCATTAGCAGCATCAGGACACAAATTTTTGGTCGTTGCAATAGACTACTTCACCAAATGGGTAGAAGCAAAACCATTGACAGAAATAACTGGGAAGAACATAGAAAAATTTGTCTTCGAGCACATAGTATGTCGGTTCGGAGTACCGCATATTATCATCTCCGATAATGGGAAACAATTTTCGGAGGGCACCTTCCCAGATTTCTGCAACTGGCTAAAAATTCAGCAAAACTTCACATCCGTGTACCACCCACAGGGTAACGGAATGGTCGAAGTCACAAACAGAGATCTTGTTAAAGGCATAGAAAAATGGTTGGGCCCCACCCGAAAAGGATGGGTAGATGAAATCCCACTAGTCCTATGGGGGCTCAGGACTACACCAAAAAGAGGAACGAAGGAGACTCCCTTCAGCTTGGTATATGGATCCGAAGCAGTCCTGCCAGCGGAGCTCCAAGTTTCAACATGCAGGGTATCAAACCTAGAAGCAGAAAACAATGAAGAGAACCTTCGTCTAAATCTGGACATTCTGGATGAACGAAGGGAAATAGCAGCAATAAGAGCAGCATCCTACAGACAAAAAGTAGAAAACTACTACAACAAAAGGGTGCGAAAATCAACTTTCAAACCAGGAGATTATGTGCTCAGGCTCAATAGCCAGAGCAAAGAAGGGGAAAAAGGCAAGCTCAGCCAAACATGGGAAGGACCGTATAAAGTGGCTCAAGCCTATGGCAATGGAGCTTACGATCTGGTTGACATGGAAGACAAATCAGTCGGAAGACCATGGAATGCAACCAATCTCCGTCAATTCCACCATTGAAAAAGACAAAGCTCCCAAACATGTACAACTATTTTGGAGCAAGTCTTTAATAAAATCTGAATTAAGCGAATAGGGTCGCAACCTTTCGCAATATAATTATGAGTACGTACAAGTAATAAAATATATACACTAAAAAGTTGGAGTAAGAGGACGCTCATTAAATCCAACATAACCATGGCAAAATCTTAAAAAACAAGATTCAAGCCCGGTTAAAACTCATGCACTAAAATAAAAGTCTTGGCGTCACGCTGATAGAATATAATCAAGGTGCAGAGAGTATAACAGATAAGGATAAAATTGTTCAAATACAATACAAGTCCGACAAATACATTATAAGGAAGTACGGGGCTTCTTCTGCAGCAGATCTTCGACAGAGGCAGAGTCATCAGAGGAGATATCCTTCACAAAAGGGAAATCTGCACGAGCAAGAGCATCTTCGGCCGCCGCAACTCTTTCTGAGGTCTGATCCGTAAAGTCCGGAGCAAGGGTGATCAGCCCATCCCTCGCCAGCTGGTCCAAGATAGATGCCCTTTCCTGGGCACGGTTGGCATTAACAACTTCCGCCAATAGCATACCAGCCTCCTCATTCCTTATCAATTCAGTACAAACATGAGGGATAACTTCTGCTACCACCCTCCTGGACTTCACCTCAGCAGCTGCGATTTGTTGAACCTCAAGCTCAGCAATCCGGGCATTTTTTTCATCAATGGCTTTCTTACTGGTAAATGCCACATGATTGATCTTTGCTTGAGCACCCTAAAGCTGCCTAGCAAACTCAGAACACTGCTCCCTCTGCTTAGCATCTGCCTCTTAAGATGAATATGTTCATTTTGCAGGCGAGAAATAAAAAATTCCTCGCCCCTACAAGAATCACAGACAGAAGACCCCTCTCCACGACGACCCCTCAGATTAGCCAACTGTCCCTCCATATCTGCATATCGCTGAACCAAAAGTCGATACCGAGCATTCACAACCGTCCCAACAATAGTGCTCATGTAGATAAGCTGATCATAGGAAGCCTGAAGATTCCCAGCATCCAAAGCCACCAGTTCCTGAACCCAATCATCAGGGACAAAACGAAGGAGAATATCCTCCACTACCTCTGGATCAGGGACGTCTGCAATAACGAAATAGACAATGAGGAAACGGGCTATAAAAATAAGAATGTCAAAAAAAAAAATATATAAACCCACTCATATTCATTTCCGAAGGCTGCAGTTCACCTAAGAGCATCATATCGAAAATGGACTGAGGCTTCGCCCTTTCCTTTGGGACCTTGGATGAAGACTTTGATGGAGCTTTCTCTTTTTAGAAGGGGTAGCATCAGCAGCAACCTCCTTCCCAGTATCAACGACATCAGGCTCCACAGTCTTCCCAGCAAGCAACTTCGCAGAAATAACAGACAATTTGGGCTGACACTCCAACAAAGGGCCCTTCACAAACTCAGCCAATGTAACCTCTGGAGAATAATGAACAAGTCAGGAAATAGAAAAGGTGAAGCAGTTAAAGGATATGCACACTAAACTACTTACCCTTCCCTCCAACAAGGATTTTGGAATCTACTCCTTCAGGCCACTCCTTCAAAACGCCAGCCTGGTGCAACACAACATCAGGATAATGATCCAATTTGACAGGATCCTCAATAAGTCGCTGATACAGGGGCAGTTCAAGGACATAGGCAGGCGCCGGTTCCTTGAACTTGGTTGGTTTCTCACCAACCAACAACGACGAGTACGCCTCAGGAATCACTGAAGACTCAACAAAAACAAATTCATTCTTCCACCCCCTGACATCAGTACTACCAGGCAAAAAGCAGTCAACTTTGGGTTTCTTCTGTATCGTCACCCAATCACCAGCATCGCACAAATAAAAAAAGCAGAAAACAAATCCACAGTCGCCTCACCACCGTACGCGCGACAAAGGATTTCAAATCCAATGATACGGGCAACACCGTTTGGATGCATAAAGGAGAACGGACAGTTATAATGGCTAAGTACATTAAGGAAAAAGGGGGAAAGAGGAAATCTTAAGTTGCCTCGGGTAATGTGGGCAATATACAACCCACAAAACCATGAGGAGGATTAGCAACGGTTTCCTCAGGGGACGGTAAGCGAACCGCCTTGTCCAGGGATGACAGGTAGGTAGAGCAAAACCACCCCAATCCCTCGGGAGTGACAACGGAAGAAAGATCGCTACGACCTACTTTAACCATTTTACAAGAAAATAACTGACCTGAAGAAGAAGAAAATTAGGGCAGAGCGAATGAAGAGATTGGGGAAATGATCGGATCAGATTGACAGGTAATACAAGGTATTTCCTCTTTTTAAGATTTATTTACCTTTTTGACCCTCGAATTTTGAAAGTCTAACCAGACAGCCCGTAGCCGTCTATCTCCTTAGACTGGGGGGCTTGATGATATACCCTATACGGAGCTCTACCTCCGTATCCAGAGAAGGTACCTCCGGGAAAGAATAAAACACCCATACGAAGCACTGCCTCCGTAAAGAGAAATAATCCCGGAGCATCTGGGTTAAATCACCTAGCTCCGGAGGAAAATACACATCATATTCTCCTAAGAAAATATACTTAAGTCCGAAGACCTCGGACACGGCTCGATTAAGAGATCATCTCGAATCTCTTAAAAAGATAAAAGATATCTTTAAGAAGGAAAAGATTTACCCTAACTCCTTTTCCTCCTCTCCAAGTCTCCTAACCCCTATATATAGGGACGGATCTACATCCAAGAGGATTCATTCACCTCTTGAGAAAAACCCAACACCTTAAGGCGTAAAGCGGCCACTTCGCCCTTTGACCGGAAGGGAATCGCCTACCAAACACCCCAAACATTCTCAGACCCCCAGGTCGGAGCCATTGAACGATTCTCGGATCAAACAGTAGCCAAGTCGGCAATAGAGCTGGGCGAACATGATATTGAATTCCGAATAAGGCACGCTATAAAGGGACAAGTGTAGCTGATTTCATAGCTGAAACACAAGAAAGTGAGGAACCAGATAAATATGCTTCTTTAAATGTTATGGAGAACGAAGGGTCGAGCACGTGGAAGTTGTACATTGATGGAGCATCAAGCTCTGATGGACCAGAAGCAGGAATAGTTCTTATTAGCCCCAAAGAGAAGGAGTACACTTATGCCCTAAGGTTCGAATTCGCTATAACTAACAACGAAGAAATATGAAGCTCTCTTAGCAGGACTTCGCTTAGCCAAGGAGATGAAAATCAAAAGGATTCATACCTTCGTAGACTCCCAGTTAGTGGCGTGCCAAATCACTGGGGAGTTCGAAGCTAAGCAGGAAACAATCAAGCGATATCTGGCAAAGACAAAAGAACTGATCGATTGCTTCAGTAGCTTCAAGATAGAACATGTTCATCGCAACCAGAATAAGAAGGCTGATGCACTAAGAAAATTGGCAAGTCTTACCTTCGAACACTTCGGCAAGAAGGTGCTTATCAAAGTATTGAAAGAAAGATCCATTGACGAGAAATATGTTGCTGATCTAATAAAGGAGGATGGAAAGAATTGGATGACTCCCATATGCGAATATCTAATCAGCGGCATCTTACCGAAGACCCCACCGAAGCTCGAAAAATCAGAATCAAAGCACCTCAATACAAGCTCACAGACGGGCAGCTATACAAAAAATCTTTCGTGACACCTTGGCTGAGGTGTGTAGGCCCAAATCAAGCTTCTATCATTCTGGAAGGAAATACATGAAGGAATATGCGGGACACATTCAGGAGCAAGATCCGTGGCAACCAAAGCCATGCGCCTAGGATACTTCTGGCCAACAATGCACCAAGATGCAACGACGTATATCCAGAAGTGTGAAGCCTGCCAGATCCATTCAAATTACCTCGAGCACCGAAGCAAGATATGACCTCCGTCACCTCAGCTTGGCCTTTTATCCAATGGGCAATAGACATAGTCGGGCCACTTCCAGAAGCCCCGGGAAAAGTTAAGTTTCTTGTAGTAGCGTCGATTATTTCACGAAGTGGGTAGATACCAAACCGCTCGCTTCAATCAAGGGAAATGCCATGGAAAAGTTCGTTTGGGAGCATATAGTATGTAGGTTCGGAATGCCCCAAATCATCGTGTCGGATAATGGAAAGCAATTTGCCCAAGGAACGTTCCCAAAATTCTGTGAAAGATTAAAGATCAAACAAAAATTCACCTCCGTATATCACCCACAGGCAAATGGACAGGTCGAGTCCATCAATAGGGAGATCGTGAAGGGAATGGAAAAGAGGCTAGGGAATAAACATACTGGATGGGTAGATGAGTTACCATTCGTCCTATGGGCACAGCGAACTACACCCAAGATCAGTAACGGTGAAACACCTTTCAGCCTGGCCTTCGAAACGGAAGCAGTTCTACCAGCAGAAATCCAAGTATCAACATGCAGAACTTCTAAGGTTGATGAAGAAAATAATGAAGAAGAACTACGGGTGAATCTAGATCTGTTGGAAGAATGAAGGGATATAGCAGCAATGAGGGAGGCAGCATATAAGAAGCGAATCAAAAATATTACAACAAGCGAACCAATCCAACCTCATTCAAAGTCGGCGACTATGTCCTTCGCCTCAACAGTGCAAGTCAGATCAAGTACACGGGAAAGATGGGGCCCACATGGGAAGGCCCGTATCAAGTCCAGATAGCCTTCGGCAACGGAGCATACAAGTTAGCAACATTGGACGGTGAGCCGGTGGACCGTACGTGGAATAGCTCCAATCTTCGCAAATTTTATCAGTAAAATTAGTTACTTTGTATTAAAATGCCACGGCATAAAATAAAGATTTGATAGTATTCACAATGTGATGTAAAACTATCTGCTTAGGATGAATAAAGTACAGCAATCACAAAGTGATGCACGACTTTTACTATTTATCTCATACGAAGGGTCGCTCCCTAACGTATTCTTTTACCACGATCGTTATTTTTATAACTTCAAAAACAAAGACGTGTTTTCTAGATATAACGCATGTTCAAAGGGACGCCTACATAGCGTACAATCAGAGCCCCAAGGATACAGTCCTAAGGTTATAACACGCACAAAATTAAAGACATGGAACGACGGAGGGGGTCCTTCGAAACCATGCAGCCCTAGGGGCACCTAAAAACAAAAGACATGGAACGCCGCGGGGGGTCCCTTCGGAACCATGCATTTTCACCCCCAAGCACTTACGAAAAATAACTAATACCTTCGGAACTACAAGACGGAGGGATGTATTTTCACAAAGGGGGAGAAAACAACAATTAGCCTTTTAGAGGACCATTACATTCAAAAAAAAAAACAACAACAAACAATAATTAAAAGTTTTAACTAAATCTTATACAGCATCAGGAATAACATCGGATATCTTCTCCGAAGCAGCTGTTACCTCCACCAGACGCCTCGCAGCTTCAGGATCAGCAACAGCAGTTTGATAGACATAGGGAATAACTCCATTCCTCCACCTCTCCAACTGCTCCTCCAGAGATTGGATCTTAAGATGAGCAGCACCTCTTCACACTTCTTCCCCCATACTTCCCTAACACCATCAACATAAATATTGTTTTCAGAAAGGCGTTTCTCAGAAACTGAAAGCTTTTGGTTTAAATCATCAAAAACTTCGTTGGCCTCCTTCAACTTCTCCTGATACCGCTTAACGGAGCCACGTAAGCCAACGACAAGAATGGATTTCTCCACATCACGAGATAAACGACGAATCTCGTCCCCAACAAACTGCAAATCATTCTTCAAACGGGCCTCCCTACTTTTAACCCTAACTAGCTCTTGACGGAGGCGGGCCCACTCTGTTCTCAGTTCACGATATGACGCCTTATCCACTTCTGAATCCGAATCAGAATCGGTAAAAACAACGGGGTGTCTGCTTTTCACAGCAGACCTTTTTTGGCGACCTTGAAAGTATGTAGGAGCGGGAGTTCCACCAGCAGATGTACCGGCTTGTGTAGACTGGGGTCGATCACCACCTGTTGTCCTTTTTGCTTTAGCACGAGCCATTTGCGATTAAGAGGCATAAAGAAAAAAGATGAAAGAAGCAATTTGAAATTTCAGAGATAATGAAGAAGAAGAAGATGAGAAATCCTAAATCTAACGGCAAAGCTTTTAAAATAACCCCCACCTACCGCTTCGGTTACCGTGCAAAAAGTTAAAGATTCCCATTATCTTTTGACGCTTGCCAAGATTAGCCCTTCCACAAAAAGTCACCTTTATTTCACCCTCGAAAAGGATCAAATTGTTTATATTTGGTCCTCCGAATGCTGCCTTCGAAGACCACCTAAATTGGACTCTTACGACGTATGAATAGAAGAAAAGTCTAAAATCATAGTCTTCGCAGTCTATAATATTAGACTAGTGGGCTTGATGATATACCCCTTCGAGCGTGTATACGAAGCATAATAACGAAGGTCATAAGCTCGGAGGTATTTAATTAATTAGTTAAGATATATCCCTTCCAAAGATAAGAAGATATTCATCATTATCTTAAGGAAGAAATCGGATAAGCATAGCAACTAAATCTAAGGGGAAAAGATTAAACCCTAATCTTCTCCTCCAAGAAAACCCTCTCCTATAAAAGGAGAGGAACTTCTCATTAATTCGGCATCATCACATCATTAGCCGATCACACAAACAATCACCATTGGCGTAAAGAGGCATTGCCCTACCTTCGGGGAATCGCCAACAAAACATAAATCCAAATCCCACTTGACCCTCAAACCCTATAAGGCTTACGCGGTTCGGTGCACAATCAAGTTGCACGTGAGCAGTGACCAAAATGGCGTCGTTTTGTAATTTCATAGATTAAAGTATCCAGTTTTACGAATATAATGTAGCTCAGCAATACAACTGCAAAAATATATCAAACTAATGATGTTATGTACGTATGTGAATGGGTCATGTACAACAAATGTGTTTTCAATCTCCTATTTTATACAAGTAAATTTTTGTTAGTAATGTTTATCATTTATATTGGTTAGTTAAAAAGAGTAATATAAACTTTGGGTTAGTTTTGATAGTAATATAAACTTTGGGTTAGTTTTGATACATTAACTAACTTCGGGGTTAAGTATTGTAACAGGGTTGAAGATATTACAAGTTGAGGGACTGAAGTTGGATATTACAGAAGATGGAGGACTGGATGGCTATTAAGGAAAGATGCTGAGTATTTAAACTTGGATTAGGGTTTTCTAATCAATTATTCATTCATATCAAATATCTGTATCTATATTTGTCTCTCGATATTTTCTTATTCTTCGATTTATATTTTCTGCTTGTATGTTTGATTGATTCGTCTTGATCAATCATTCCACTGATCATCTTGATCATATTCGTCTTGTAATAATAATACTTTGTGGTCGGTATTTACAGCCGACTGATTAATTTCTTAATCGAATAACAAACAATAATAATAATAATTGTTGTTCTTCGATTTCGTTCATGGTATCAGAGCCAGGTTACTCTGATCGGTGATTTCTGATTAAGGTTCTTCTGGATTTAGGGCGTATTTCGATTTCGAAACCCTAGATCTAAGAAACCCTAATTTTTTGGGTTTTCTGGTTTACGATCTTGTTGATTCCGCTGCTTATCGATTCAGATCCTGATTGTTCTTTTTGACTAAGTGAATCAAGAAGAAAATTAGGGTTCCTTTATTTCAGCCAAGAGCACTGTATTGTTGATTCTCTTTCCTTATCTCTTCTCACAAAATCATTTGTGTTAATACTTGACCGGTCTCCGTGAGAGGCTTGGAATCCTGTCACTGGCACATTTGAGAGATTGAAATTATTTTCAAAATTATATACATATATATAAATTTTGTTTATTTTGTTTTATTATATTTTTTGTTTATTTGATTAATTGTTGATTATCTGCTTTGTTTGAGTAATTTTGTGTTAATTGGTTCTTGTTATCTGATTAATAAATGGCTCCTGATACTGGTAGTGGTTCTAAAACAACTACTGTTAGTGGTCTTGATTTTGGTGATCATTTATATCTTCATCCTACTGATACTAGTGGTGCTCCTATTCTGTCTTTTAAGTTGACTGGTACTGAAAATTATAATGTTTGGTCATGTGCTATGCTACTTGCTTTAGAAACTAAAAATAAAGTAGGGTTCATAGATGGTTCATGTGATAAAAATGATGATGATCCTGTATTGGCTAAACAATGGGATAGGTGTAATTCTGTGGTTTTGTCTTGGATTTTAGGATCTGTTAGTCAAGATTTGTACATGGGACAAATATTTTCTAAAATTGCTAGTGAAGTTTGGAGTGATTTAAAAGAAACATATGACAAAGTTGATGGTTCTCAACAGAATGGAGTAGTTGAACGTGAAATCGAACTCTTGTTGAAGCAGCTAGAACAATGCTTGCCTATTCGAAGTTGCCACCGAATCTATGGGCTGAAGCTGTTGCTACTGCTTGTTTTACTCAAAACAGATCCATAATAAACAAGAGGTTTGATAAAACTCCGTATGAAGGTGATCAACAAAAGAAAGCCCAATGTGAACTTCTTGCACATTTTTGGATGTGTATGTTATGTTCTCAATGATCGAGATAATCTGGGCAAATTTGAACCAAAAGGCGATGAGGCATATTTTATCGGTTATTCGAGAGAATCGATAGCATATCGTGTATATAACTGAAGAACCAAGAGAATTGAAGAGAGTATGAACGTTAGATTTGATGAACTCTCGGGAATGGTTCTTGAACAA
The DNA here is from genome assembly GCA_034093135.1 of Erigeron breviscapus. Taxonomy (NCBI): domain Eukaryota; kingdom Viridiplantae; phylum Streptophyta; class Magnoliopsida; order Asterales; family Asteraceae; genus Erigeron; species Erigeron breviscapus. Next base: position 35,938,723 of record CM067168.1, read on the forward strand.
CACACTTCAAGACCCGAACTTCAAAGTCCACAAGCTTCCGCAACTAAGACTGCATCAAATGTCAAATCATTCTCACTCCGACTTCACAAGATTTGGATATCTTGTTTGAAGAATTTTTCCAAGTTTCGAAGAAAGTGTCTGAATCTGATGAGAATTCAAATGAACCATCAAGTTCAAATTCGAAAGAGATGGATCCCAATGAGTCTTCACCATCACAATCATCAGATGTTAATTCATCATCTGATTCTCCTCCACCTACTGATATTTCAGAGTTGCATACTCAACCTCACAATATCTCACAAGTGACAAATCCTACAACCAATCCAGAAGATTATGATCACGATGACTTTGTTGAACCAATTGCTACTTCATTTGAACAATTGACAGACCAACATACTCCTGATTTTATTGATTCTGAAGAATCTGGTGATCCAATTGATCCAATTCCTCACACAACCAAATGGACTAGAGCTCATCCGATTTCTCAAGTCATTGGTAATCCAACAACTGGAGTTCAGACAAGATCCGCTTCCGCGAATGAATGTTTGTTTGTGAATTTTCTGAGCATTGTTGAACCAAAGACAGTTAATGAAGCTCTAAGTTGTCCAGATTGGGTGAAAGCTATGCAGGAGGAACTGAATCAATTTGAACGACTTGAGGTGTGGAAATTGGTTCCCAGTCCTTACAAGAACAAGGAGCCAATTAAAACCAAGTGGATCTTCAAGAATAAAAAGGATGAAACTGGAGTTGTTGTACGCAACAAAGCACGATTGGTTGCAAAGGGATATTGCCAACAAGATGGAATTGACTATGATGAGACATTCGCACCAGTTGCACGAATTGAGGCCATTCGGATGTTTCTTGCCTATGTGCCTACAAGAACTTCACAGTCTACCAGATGGATGTTAAAACTGCCTTCTTGAATGGAATTCTCAAAGAAGAAGTGTACGTTGAACAACCAGAAGGTTTTGAGTTCCAAACATCCGGACTATGTTTAAGGTTAGATAAGGCTTTATATGGTCTGAAACAAGCGCCTCGTGCATGGTATGATGCTCTATCCTCTTATCTTGTGAAATCTGGTTTTAGCAAAGGTTCGATTGACATTACCTTGTTTATCAAACGACAAGGGAGTGACATCATTCTAATCCAGATTTATGTTGACGACATAATTTTCGGGTCAACTAATCCTAAATACTGCAATTCTCTGCTTTAATGATCAAGAAATTTGAAATGAGCATGATGGGTGAATTAAACTTTTTCCTTGGTCTTCAAGTAAAACAGTTGTCAAATGGTACTTTTATTTGTCAATCTAAGTACATTCTTGACATGTTGAAAAAGTTTGATATGATGGATTGTCAAACAATTGGGACACCCATGGAAGCTCGAACAAAGATTAATGCTGACTTAAATGGAAAATCTTTTGATCAAAAGAAATATAGCAGTATGATAGGGTCACTCATGTATTTGACTGCTAGTCGCCCGGATATTATGTTCGCCACATGCATGTGTGTCACTCATGTATTTGACTGCAAGTCGCCCGAATATTATGTTCACCACATGCATGTGTGCCAGGTACCAGGCCAATCCCAAGGAAAGTCATTTCCAGGCCGTTAAACGGATCTTTCGATACCTGAAAGGCACAGTGAACCTTGGTCTCTGGTATCCAAGGGATACCGGGTTTCAGTTAATTGCATATTCGGATGCTGACCATGCAGGTTGTAAGCTTGATCGAAAGAGTACTTCTGGGAGTGTACAGTTTCTAGGGGACAGATTGGTTAGTTGGTCTTCAAAGAAACAGAATTGTGTATCCACATCTACTGCAGAAGCTGAATACGTAGCTGCAGCAAGCTGTTGTTCACAAGTTCTTTGGATGAAGACTCAGTTGACTGATTATGGATTCCAATTCAACAGAATTCCCATTTACTGTGACTCAAAGAGTGCTATTGCTATTCTTGCAATCCTGTACAGCACACAAAGACCAAGCACATAGATGTTCGGTACCATTTTCTTAAAGATCATGTCGAGAAAGGTAACATCGAACTCTATTTTGTCCCAACAGACTACCAACTTGCAGACCTTTTCACCAAACCTTTGGATGAAAACAGGTTTTTCTGAAAACCAAGTTGGGAATGCTTGATTTACAAACTTAAATGCTTTCATGCCATGTATTCTATGTTCATTTTCTGTTTCAAACATTGATGTGTTTTACTTGTTATTACATGCAATGTTTGAGGGGGAGAAAAAGGGTAGAATGCATGATTTAAGGGGGAGTTTGTAAATTTACCATGTTGTTTTATGCTTAATTTGAGGGGGAGTGTGCAAATGCATGTAAATTTTTTTGTAATTTTCTATATATTGTTTTTAAGTTTTTTTTGTTGTTTTGTTGTAGGTGTGTTTGTTTTAAAATTGAAAAACCAAATACAAAATTAAAAAATTTTAAAAATGATAAAAAGATTTTTTTTTTTAATTTTTTAATATTTTTTAATCTGTTCTTAATTTTTTTTTAATTAGTTTGAAGCCCAAATCCAATATAAGCCCAAAAGGCTTAAGCCCAACTGCCATGTTAAGCCCATGACCAGTTTGAAATCGGGTTGACACGCGGGTTATACCCATACCCGCGACCCGTATTTGTGATATAAATAGAATTTGGGTAGTCCATTTTGTCATTATTCAAATTCAAATCAGCTTACTTTTGTTTTTCTCTCAAACCGATCAAAACTTTACATCAATCAATCAATAATCTTCATCTTTTTCATAATAATCAAAGTGGGTGCAGTCTAGTGATCAGTTTTTTTTTGTATTTCATCACTTCTTTCGATCATATCAACAGTTGTGAGGTAAGATTACTTGTTTAACTTTTTGTACTTCAACTGTTTGATCAAATGTCTAAATGAACTGCCATGCTTATTATGAGTTATTTGAAGTTTGATTGTGTATTTTTGATGTTTTAGGTGCATAATTAGGTATTATACTTGTTTATTATATGATTTTATGCCTTAATCTGTTTGAGTTTTAATGTTTCTGGATTTGATCATTACCACTGTCATTCATGTCTGGGTGACACCGTGATTGTTTTTCTTCTTGCGTCACTGCTCA
>CM067168.1:35942818-35956212 GCA_034093135.1 Erigeron breviscapus
GATTAAACCGTTAAACTGACAGTTTTAGTCCTTTGTCTGTCAGTTTATTACTAAACTGTTGACTCTATTAAAATGGGTTATTCTATACAGTTTCCTTTCCGGAGACTAATACGTTTGGACTATTCGAGTACATTTCAGACTGTTACATACCTCCTACTGTCTGACAGGCGTTTCAGGTGAGTTTCGTAAACCCTCCCTACTCAATTGAGATTCGGGCTGAAAAGTGTACATGCTTGTTGATTGATTGTTTGTTTAATGTATTGACTTGTTGCTCGGTTAACTTTGACTTCGTTATGAATACTTGTTGTGCTTTAGATAGTTGTACATACATGGAAGATAATTATACTTTTTATGAATAGTAGATGTGGTGGGAAGGCTGCGGGTGACCCTATATATAAGCATCGATTATTCCTTTAAAGTAGAATTATAAGAAGTGTATGTGCATCGTATTTGTTGGTTGATTCACTTGTTATGATATGGACCGAGATGTTAATTGTTTATTTGTTGATTGTGATATGATTACTTGTGGTTTAATGTCGCTTTGATTATCATGTAAATGATATATCATGTTAGGCGTATTGGTTAATGATGATTGTCGCTTTGATTATCATGTAAATGATATATCATGTTAGGCGTATTGGTTAATGATGATTGTCGCTTTGATTATCATGTAAATGATATATCATGTTAGGCGTATTGGTTAATGATGATTGTCGTTTTGATTATCATGTAAATGATAATCATGTTAGGCGTATTGGTTGATTGAATTGTTGATGTGGACTGTTAGCGCATTATTTATTATATAAGTCGCACCGTTAGCGCATTGTTAATTATTAACTATGTAAGCCGCATCGTTGTTGATCGTTATTGATTGTTATGGAACGTTGTTGAACGTTATATGGAATCGTTATTATTGAACGTTGACTTGTATTGAATTGTGATAATGTGAAACCTTATAGGTTTTCCTTGGATGTGATTAGTTCTCCTAATCCTCACTTATTGTTAACGGTTGTATCCGATACGGTTATTCCTTGTTACTTGCATGATCCTTATTTCCCTTTTATGGGTTACTTTTAGGATAAACTACTATCGATTGAATTGTCTTTTATTATTGATTGAACATGTATTTCGATGAATGTTGATGATTGTATACGTTTGTACAAGTTTAAGGATTGTTTCAATCCTATGTTTTCATATAGTTTGACTCTACATAATTCCCATGTCTTGCTATGCTTTTCTAAGTGATACCCCATGATTCCGCCATGTTGGGGTGTTACACTATCGGCTTCCCTTTCAAGCAATACTTTCACTCGGGAAGTCATGGATTCATCATCCAAACGACTCAACAGGGTGATATCAACGTCTCCTCCAGGGAGATATGTGGTTAGTGCTCTTGACCCGTATATATAGACCTAGTACAATATATCGAAACGAATTAGTTAATAAAAACTCATACATTACTATATATCTTACGTGACAGTCTAATGATTTCTCTAATAGCCGCTTCATAAAATATTGGACCTCTTCACGCAACGTTTCTTGTAAAAGGGATGGGTATATCTTGTTCAAGGGCGAGTTATCCATAAATTGTTGCATCATCCTTTCTCTATTCTCAACAATCTTACATCCTTGCGTTATGATTTTTGAATCTAGTTAATAAACACAGATTGCCGTTATAATGAATAATTATAATTAGATTCCTTAAATCTTGTCCTAAACATATTTGGAATAGTTTAGTGTGTTTAGCTACTAACAAGTAAAAAGGATTGGGGAGAATAATCCATTTCATCGCTTTACCAAAAAATTTGTCACTCCCCTCTAATTCAAAAAATCCAAAAACCCTGTCCAAATTTATCCAAAAAATCCAAAAATCAAAATTATCAAAAATTGGGTATATACGCTATTATCATATTTAGTTGGATAAATATGTTATTTTGATACTTAAGGAGTTTGGATATATGATATTCACTCTATCAAATCGAATTTTTGGATTATCGGGTTAACTTGTAAGAAATATTTCATCCGAATTTATTGCTAATTATTCCATATAATTAAATTTATTGCTAAAAAACAAAACCTTTATCTTGTTCGGCCCATTACAAAAGTAATCTCTCTATATAACTAAGAAGAATAAATTCTTTTGACGGGGGAATAATGTAACATCCGTGAGTTTTGACCGTTTGACTTTATGTGTAATTTGACTAACAATTTGAGTTAATGAAATATTTGGGTCGTTTTGTGATTTAATGACAATGTGGTATGTTAGTCGGGTCGATAGTTTGACTTAAACGTGTTTAAATGTAGAACGAATTGTATTTTGGTTTGAGAAAGGAAACGGGTCGGCCCGTGGGTCATCCACGACCCACCAGCCCTCTTGACCCATTTCCCTCCCCTTATCTCTCCCTTCACCACACATTTCTCTCTTCTCTTTTCTTTCTTTCTCTTTTCTCTCTAAGTAAACAAGACCAATCCATCTCCTCTCTTCATTTCTCTTGCTATATTTGGTGATTTGGGTTTAGATTAACTCGAGAATCATTAGCATCTTTAACTCATATCGTCTTATCAAAGGATTTCATTTAGAAGTGCAAGACTTTTACCCATTTTGCCATAAATCGGGTTCTAGCTCGTGAAGGAAGTTTTGGTAAGTCTAATTCATCCCATTTACTTCTATTTATGTTAGTTTACTCGTTTCTAGTCATCTCGTACATTTACAAGTTCTAAATCGCCTTAAAATGAGTTTTGGGTTAATTAGGGTTTAATTAGGGTTTGATCGATTTGGAGAATTTGATGATGTTATGGATGGAAATATGGGTTTGGGCAAGTGTATTTAGGTGTTTGAAGGTCAAATGTAACATCAAAATGAGTCCTTTAATCTTGCAATGCGATTTAGGGTTTTGGGTTCTTGTTTTTCTGCATAAAATGCTCCTGGTCGTATTGCTGCCCAGTAAGGGGCGTAACCTACGGCCCTATGGGGCGTAAGTTACGCCAGTTATATTTTCTTTGGGCGTACCTTACGCCAAATGTGGGCGTACCTTACGGTGCTCTCCATTTTCATTACACCAAATTGCTTCTGTTTACGCCCCCTTGCACTTGAACTTTGTATGGGCGTAAGTTACGGCCCATAGGGGCGTAGCTTACGTAGAGATAGAATTCGAGCTTTTAGTGTGTGTTTAAGTGAGTGTTAATGGCGGTTTCTAGAGAGAGAGTAGAGAGAGATTCAGTGAAAGATTAGAATGTATTATATGTCAAAAGGTTACAACTTACATTATGGAGGGGGTTTATATACTTCTATACAATTTACACTATGCCCCCTTCCATACTTACAACTTTACATTCTAAGTACAAAGTAATATAAAGCATACAAATCACCTACTACATTTATATATCTAACAATCTCCCCTTAGTAGTGATTTGTCAAAAATATCCAATCTCTGTCTTGCTTTAAGCCCTTGTATTTGGTCTACCTTTGTTCGGATGCCAGAACCAGTTGTCTCCTTCAGGTCTGTTAGCTGGAACATTCATATTTGCTTCAAAGTTTATTGGAGGAATGTTATGTGGTCCTGGAAAATGACTAGGTTCGTACTTGATCCAACAACCTCCTCGTTGACATACGACGTACTTAGACTTCTTAGCATTCTTTGCTTCTCTCATCATTCTAATGCTGTCTCTGTACTCGAGTCTTTGGTTAATCTTGGAGATTGCTTTATCAAACACTTCCCTTTTCTTTTCATCTACCTCGTCTTCTTGGAGGCACACCAATACATTCTTACAAAACTCCAACGTTCCATCAGAATAGGAAGCAAGTTCATCCATGCAAATGAAAATCTTCTTCTTTCTGCTATTCAAAAAGACAACACCGAAGGATGGTTCTTCAATGATATGACCAATACTTAGTTGTTCAATATCTGCAGTGTATAGACTTTGATCTGGATACGGCACATTAATCTTTCTCTTCACCACTTCAAATCCTATCTGAAAATCTTCCAATGAAGCATATTGAATGCAGCTCGACATATATCGTTTAACAGCTTCAAAGGCAATAACATCTTCACGATCTTTGCATAGCATTCAAAATGATTGTAGAGAAAGATAATGTCATCAACTGGTAGCAGCTTGAACTGTGTTTCAGTAAATCTGTAGCTCTTGCCATTATCTCTTTTGACATGAAAACTTGGGATTGAGATAGTGTTTCTTTTAACCAAAATGACTCTGACAAGCACCAAAATCTTGTGATTTCTCTGTTCTTCAAGAAGTTTGGGGTTATATTGCTTGGTGAGTTTAAGAAGCTCTTTATATTCTTCGACTTGTCTTGCTTCCTTAAACTTGTACATTGATTCCAACTCAGGTCTTATGGTTTTAGTAACTTTTGTAGCTCCACAAAAGATTGGAAAAGCTCTCTCTCCAAAAATCTAAACTTCTTGGCTGCCTCCTTTGGCTTAACACCCAGTGCAACCATTCTTTCTTTATCCCTCAAGAAGTATCCCCGATTAATGAATCTCCTTTGTTCTTCAGTTAATTCTGTTGGAAAATAATCAGGGAGAACTTCCTCGGATACGATTGCATCTTTCAACACTTGTTTATATGTAGATTTCTTGAAGTTCTGAGATGCAGCCTCAGGAGTCTTTCTCAATTCATCAAAGCTATTAAAGTCTTCAAAAGTATAGTGTTGAGGAGTTGTGAAACCCTGAGTAGAAGATTCTCCAACTTCTTTTCTGCTTGAAGAGCCTGTTTCAAAATAATCAAGGTCTGCAAATTCTTCAAACACAGGTTCTTCAACAGCTTCTACATTTGTTGGATTCTCAACTATTTCTGGCTCATCAAATGTTACATTATCTTTCAATGCTTCAATATCTGCATCATCTTCAGCATATTCCATAACTTCACTTTCAATCACAAATCCTTCTTCTTCATTAACCTCAATATATCATCCACATCAGAATCATCACCAAAAGCTTCTACTAACCTTCTTCCAATCTCATCATTCAAAGCATCGTTCTCAACATTCTCAACATTTTCAACCTCTGCTCTTTCTTCCATCACCATCTTCATCCAAGATTTCTTCAGCAGTGTCTTCAAAGATTTGGGCAACTGCCTTGTTAACTGCTTCAGATACTAGATCTAAAATAGCAGCATCAACTTTGGTTTGAAAATCTAGAACTTTCAACATTTTCACCCTCTGCTCTTTCTTCCATTACCACTTCTCCAACATTTACTTCAACACTTGCCGATGTATTTTCAATATTGGCTTGACCTTCTCCTTGGTTCTCCCCCTCGGGGTGATCATCAGAATCAGGATCATCCCAACGAGAAGGGACCGAGGCCGGTCGGCAAGACTCTAATGCTAACAGTCTGAGTTCAAAGGCAGCAAGCTTTGCATCATACTCTGCTTTTTGACTTGCAACTTGATCTTGTAGATCTTTAACCCTTCTTTCTGTTGCTTTTTCCCTTTCTCCTCACTTCAAGCGCATTCAACACCCCTCTTTCCGTAACACTCAACAAATCACCTTCAGACCTTAAAATATTCAATAACACTTCACACGCCGAGTCTTTTGTAGGTAAATTTGTTGATGTTGATGGATTTTCATTTGGTGTTGGTGTTCTTTGTGTTTGTGTGGGAAGTGTAGTATCCAACCCGGGGGTTGTTGGCACACTTGTGGTGTGACCTAAATTCAGCGATGCTGATTCAGGATTTCCTGCGGATCCTCGGGATATACCCTCACCTGCAGTTGGAGATTCAGTGGCTTTGCAACCAGAATCGGGTTGTGTCCTAGACTGTGATAAATCACTGTCCGGGACTTGTTGTTGGGCAACACCACTAACAACACCAGGGTCACTGAGAATGCCCGTTAATACAGTCTCAGGTTGATCCTGAGGAACAGCAGTGTCACTACGGCGTTCATACTGCTCCCCAGTCTCGGTCTGAGACTGTTACCTGCGGCTAAAGCTGGCGTGATGGTAGCTAAGGCAGGATTTCCAAGTTGTCCTTGAGGGTCACACAAAGTGCGTCCCTCTCCGCTTGTTCCGGCACCAGTACTCAACTGGGCTTGTGAATCATTGTCCCTAGGGGATCTAGACTCTGGTGCATCAAATGAAGGCGAGAGGTGGGGCTGGTCCTCTCTGATTTCAACACTCTCATCCTCCAAATGAGGAGAGTGTGGTGAGCGTGGCTGTTCCCCGTGATATCTGAGACTAACTCCTGTTGTGAGGAGTCAGAATGGCGAGGAGAATCCGGTGCAAGCGAGAATGGGCAGTTCCCGACTTCTACCCTAGGGTAAATAACCCGGCTAGACTCAGTGGTTTGAACTATCGGAGGGCCATCGTTTTCTTTTTGCCCTTGTCCTAACCCTGACCGCACATCCTCTCTGGTATTTTCAACTCCTCCCTCATTCCTTCCTTGTTCCTCCAGCACAACATCATCGCCAGTGCTCACATGCTCAGTCTCAATCTCAGATTCAACATTATGCACAATATTTGTTGCCTGTTCAACATCAAACTCCGCCGAGGCACCAGGTTGTTCAGTTACATCTGCAGAAGTAGATTCAACTGTTTGTCTTGCAGATCTAGACGACTTATGTTTTCGTTTCTTCTTCTTTGATTTCTGCTTTAAAACACTTCTAGCAGCCATTTTAAGTCGTCTCCCTGGTGGTGGAGTTGGTTCAGCAGGTAAAGCTGAGGCAATTGGTGTTGGATCAAAAACAGGTGTAGTATGAGGTGGTGTAAAGGTTGGTGGAATCGGTGAAACAACGGATGGTAAAGGCGTTGATTGCGAAGGTGAAGATTGAGAAATGTTAACGGTTGGTGTTGATTGGGTAGATTGTGAAATAGGTGAAGAAATAGGTACAGGTGAAGCAACATCTTGCTCAAAAATAACTCTTTTAGTCTTTCTTCTCCTCTGCTCAGAGGCCCTTTCATCACTAACCCCTCTTTTTCTTTTTGACTTACTAGGACCCTCACTTGGCGACCTATGCTCAGTTTGGGCAGGAGTCTGTTGGCTTTCAGACCCCATTACTGAGACTAACCACTCAAGATACGCCCTAAGGTGAGGACTCTGAGCAGGAACCAGGTTTATCAAAAATGGTGGGATCGGAAAAGGTCTTACTGTTTCACAACTTGTGCCTCTGATGTTGGATTTATACAAGGCAATCACACATTTAAAACTATTTTCCAACTTTGGGATCTCTTCAGAATTATCAAGTGCATCTTCGATAACCAGAGTGAAAAATCTGATGAAGGGAATGTACTTTCTGTCTTGTTTATTTTTCCCTTTGACAACTTGAATCAGCTTTTTCCATATGATTGCCGCAAAGTCACACTGCACGTTGTGAGTGACTGCATAGTAGATTGCCAATGAATCTCTGGTCATTAGATCAATACCCTTCTGTGATGGCATCAGGCAAGTTGAAAGAATATTGTACATTGTATGCCATAGAGTGGCTACATTACTTCTTCTGAAGTCTCTCATTGTATTCAACTCTCCTTCATACCCCAACGAATGAACTCCAGCCAACATTTCTTCTACAGATGGGAGTTCTTCGTATTCTTCCAAAATAGGAAATCCAATCACTGTTCTAAATTCATCCAGAGTGAATCTACAATTGAAGATTTCATCTTCTGATTCAAGAGAGAATTTGAAGTATTCTGCTGTGTTGTGCCTTTTAATTCCTCGCACATATTCAATGGATTCCCACAGCTCGAAGACATACTTCTCAGGTACTATTGCACCTCCAGTTAGAGCATTATTCAGTGGATGGTTGCTGAGAATCTCTGGAATGATTGGAAATTTGCAAGCAAATGGAATATGTAATGCTTGATTAGCTTGCATTTTCATAGAATCTCCTTCTCTGAACATTGCCATCTTTACACTTTATTATTTTTCTGTTTAAGACAAACTGACCAAAGATTTTGACCAGAAAATACATGTTAAACACAGAAAAATAACAAAATATACCAGCTTTGAAGAAACACATTTATTACACATACAATGTTTTGCATATATGTTAAAGATGAGACAACAAAGTAGTACACAAAGGCGTTCGATACCTTGCATCTCACCCAAATATATATACAAAACATGACAATATATAGAATCACATAAGTATTAAAAGATAAGAAACCAAGGTAGTACACAAAGACGTTCGATACCTTGCCTCTCACTCTAAACACTTATGAAATACTATATATTATACACAATACATTAAACATGTACACATAACAAATAATAATAAAAGAAACATAGAATAAAAATAAACAAATAAAAAAAATAATAAAAAAATTTGAAATTCTAATTTGTACTATTTGCAGAGCAAAAACCTCTGCAAATAGCACATTTTGAAATTTTGCCCAAAAATAGGTTTAGGAAAAATTTTGATTTGTTTTGGAGTTGAAAATATGTAAATGCAGAGCTCAAAGCTCTGCAAATGAGCAGTTCAGTCCAACTCCTTGAAAATGTATGAAATTTACTTTTATTGAACAACAAAAATGTTGTCAATTGATAAAGTGAAATTTCAATTTTGGAAAAAATTTTAAATTGTACTGTTTGCCGAGCTCAAAGCTCTGCAAACAGTTAAACTTAAAACTTTTTGAAAAATTTTCATTTTGTACTGTTTGCCGAGCTCAAAGCTCTGCAAACAGTTGAAGTTAAACTTTTTGAAATTTTTTTTTCATTTTGTACTGTTTGCCGAGCTCAAAGCTCTGCAAACAGTTGAAGTTAAACTTTTTGAAAAATTTTCATTTTGTACTGTTTGCCGAGCAAAGCTCTGCAAACAGTTGAATTTAAGAACTTTTGTGAAAATTTTTCATTTTGTACTGTTTGCCGAGCAAAATGCTCTGCAAACAGTTGAAATGAAGAACCTTTGTGAAAAAATTTTCACTTTGAACTGTTTGCCGAGCAAAATGCTCTGCAAACAGTTGAAATGAAGACTTTGTGAAAAAATTTTCACTTTGAACTGTTTGCCGAGCAAAATGCTCTGCAAACAGTTGAAATGAAGAATTGGTTGAAGTCTAGACTTTGAAATTCCAAAATGAACTGTTTGCCGAGCAAAATGCTCTGCAAACAGTTGTTTTTAAGACTTGAAAGACTTGGAATTCAAAATGGACAAAATGCACTGTTTGCCGAGCAAAATGCTCTGCAAACAGTTGTTTTTAAGACTTGAAAGACTTGGAATTCAAAATGGACAAAATGCACTGTTTGCCGAGCTCAAAGCTCTGCAAACAATTGTTTTTAAAACTTTGAGAAATTTGAAAACCAAAAAGTCTTGAATGCCGAGCAAAATGCTCTGCATTATGTGGATTTCATGACTTGGTGAAAAACAAGTTTGGTTTAAAATTAACCATTTGCCGAGCAAGAAGCTCTGCAAATGACACTTTTTGATCACAAACACTTGTTTGAATTTATCAAGCACAAAGTACCCATTTGCCGAGCAAACTGCTCTGCAAATGGTACTTTTCATCATGAACACCATTTTTACCCAGCCCTTGTTCAAATCAAACCCAGAAACAAAGATTTACATGCAGATTAAGCCATACAATCATATAAACAATACATACACTACCTAATCATGCATCTATCATTCTCAAACCATGAATCACAACATCAAAACGAGTAATAAAAATCAAAAATTTCAAATAGGCATTTAATCAAACAGTTGGTGATCAAAAATTAAGCAAGTAATCTAACCTCAAAAACACTGATCGAATGAAGATGGACGATGATTTTGTCCACAAATTTGATCCCTAGTTTATACCCTTTGAGTTTATTATGAAAAATAAGAACACTTTGATTGATTGATGTGACTTTGTTTGAGCAGTTCGAGAGAAAGAACAAATGAGATATTTTGGTTTGAATTTGAAATGAAGGCTTCGACCCGTCCAGTTTCCTTTTAAACACAAATTCGGGTCGCGGGTCTGGGTGTGACCCGCGTGTCAACCCGGATTTGGACAGATCATGGGCTTAAGCATGGTTGTTGGGCTCATCAAGATAGTTGGGCTCAAATTGGTTTTGGGCTTAAACTAACAACCACAAAAATAATAACAAATGAATATAAAAAAAAAAAATAATAAAAAAAAAAATAACACAGATTAAAAAAAATAAAACAAACAACAAAAAAAATCTTTTTATTATTTTAGGATTTTCTAATTTTGTATTTGTTTTTTTTCAATTTTAAAATAACAAACACACATACAAATATTAAAAAAAAATTTAAACAAATAAAACAAACAATTAACAAGTAAACAGACAATTATTCACATGTATTTGCACACTCCCCCTCAATTTAAGCATTTTAGACTATACTAAATTTACAAACTCCCCCTAAAATCATGCATTCTACCCTTTTTCTCCCCCTCAAACATTGCATGCAATACCAAGTAAAACACATCAATGTTTGAGACAGAAAATGAACATAGAAAACATGGCATGAAAGCATTTAAGTTTGTAAATCAAGCATTCCCAACTTGGTTTTCAGAAAATTGAACCTGTTTTCATCCAAAGGTTTGGTGAAAATGTCAGCAAGTTGGTAGTCTGTTGGGACAAAATAGAGTTCGATGTTACCTTTCTCGACATGATCTTTAAGAAAATGGTACCGAACATCTATGTGCTTGGTCTTTGTGTGCTGTACAGGATTGCAAGAAATAGCAATTGCACTCTTAGAATCACAGTATATGGGAATTCTGTTGAATTGAAATCCATAATCAGTCAACTGTGTCTTCATCCAAAGAACCTGTGAACAACAACTTGCTGCAACAACGTATTCAGCTTCTGCAGTAGATGTGGATACACAGTTCTGTTTCTTTGAAGACCAACTGACCAATCTATCCCCTAGAAACTGTACACTTCCAGAAGTGCTCTTTCGATCAAGCTTACAACCTGCATGGTCAGCATCTGAATATGCAATTAGCTGAAACCCGGTATCCCTTGGATACCAGAGACCAAGGTTCACTGTGCCTTTCAGGTATCGGAAGATCCGTTTAACGGCCTGGAAATGACTTTCCTTGGGATTGGCCTGGTACCTGGCACACATGCATGTTGCAAACATAATATCCGGGCGACTAGCAGTCAAATACATGAGTGACCCTATCATACTGCGATATTTCTTTTGATCAAAAGTTTTTCCATTTAAATCAGCATTAATCTTTGTTCGAGATTCCATGGGTGTGCCAATTGTTTGACAATCCATCATATCAAACTTTTTCAACATGTCAAGAATGTACTTTGATTGACAAATAAAAGTTCCATTTGTCATCTGTTTTACTTGAAGACCAAGGAAAAAGTTTAATTCACCCATCATGCTCATTTCAAATTTCTTGATCATTAAAGCAGAGAAATTCTTGCAGTATTTAGGATTAGTTGACCCGAAAATTATGTCGTCAACATAAATCTGGATTAGAATGATATCACTACCTTGTCGTTTTATAAACAAGGTAGTGTCAATCGAACCTTTGCTAAAGCCAGATTTCACAAGATAAGAGGATAGAGCATCATACCATGCACGAGGCGCTTGTTTCAGACCATATAATGCCTTATCTAACCTGTAAACATAGTTCGGATGTTTAGAATTCACAAAACCTTCTGGTTGTTCAACGTACACTTCTTCTTTGAGAATTCCATTCAAGAAGGCAGTTTTGACATCCATTTGGTAGACTGTGAAGTTCTTGTAGGCAGCATAGGCAAGAAACATCCGAATGGCCTCAATTCGTGCAACTGGTGCGAAAGTCTCATCATAGTCAATTCCATCTTGTTGGCAATATCCCTTTGCAACCAATCGTGCTTTGTTGCGTACAACAACTCCATTTTCATCCTTTTTGTTCTTGAAGATCCATTTGGTCTTAATTGGCTCCTTGTTCTTGTAAGGATTGGGAACCAATTTCCATACCTCAAGGCGTTCAAATTGATTCAGTTCCTCCTGCATAGCTTTCACCCAATCTGGACAACTTAGAGCTTCATTCACTGTCTTTGGTTCAACAATGCTCAGAAAATTTACAAACAGACATTCATTCGCGGAAGCAGATCTTGTCTGAATTCCTGTTGTTGGATTACCAATGACTTGAGATATCGGATGAGCTCTAGTCCATTTGGTTGTGTGAGGAATTGGATCAATTGATCACCAGATTCTTCAGAATCAATAAAATCAGGAGTATGTTGTTCAGTCAATTGCTCAAGTGAAGTAGCAATTGGTTCAACAAAGTGATCTTGATCATAAGCTTCTGGATTGGTTGAAGGATTTGTCACTTGAGAGATAACATGAGGTTGAGTATGCATCTCTGAATTATCAGTAGGTGGAGGAGAATCAGATGGTGAACTTTCATCTGATGATTGTGTTGGTGAAGACTCATTGGGATCCATCTCTTTCGAATTTGAACTTGATGGTTCATCGAGATGTACTTCAGATTCAGAAACTTCTTTGGAAACTTTGAAAAATTCTTCGAACAAGATATCCAAATCTTGTGGTGTTGGAGTAGAGAATGATTTGACATTTGATGTAGGTTTAGGTGCGGAAGCTTGTGGACTTTGAAGTTCGGGTCTTGAACTGTGTTGTTCAAGAACCATTCCTGAGAGTTCATCAAATCTAACATTCATACTCTCGTCAATTCTCTTGGTTCTTCGGTTATATACTCGATATGCAATCGATTCTCTCGAATAACCGATGAAATATGCCTCATCGCCTTTTGGTTCAAATTTGCCCAGATTATCTCGATCATTAAGAACATAACATACACATCCAAAAATGTGCAAGAAGTTCACATTGGGCTTTCTTTTGTTGATCACCTCATACGGAGTTTTATCAAACCTCTTGTTTATAATTGATCTGTTTTGTGTAAAACAAGCAGTAGCAACAGCTTCAGCCCATAGATTCGGTGGCAACTTCGATTAGGCAAGCATTGTTCTAGCTGCTTCAACAAGAGTTCGATTTCGACGTTCAACTACTCCATTCTGTTGAGGTGTTCTGACAGCGGAAAATTGGTGTGAAATACCCATGGACTTGAAGAAAGAATCAATTGTTGAATTCTTGAATTCAGTGCCATTGTCTGAGCGAACAATTCTAACAAATGATTTGAGATTGACTTGGGTCTTCTTGATGAAGTCAATAATCACTTGCGGAGTGTCACTCTTTGCATGAAGAAAGAATACCCAAGTATAACGAGAATAATCATCTAAATTTGTGAGTCCCAAATACAAAGACGAATGACTAAACCCGACTGGCAAGTACAACTAATCTTGATGGACAAGTTTAGTTTACGATCCAGATATGGATAACAAGAAACAAATGACAATATGAATTAATGCAAGAACAAATGGCAGAAACTATATAAAGATATATGTAAATATAATCAAGTATGTAGCATTGAGACACGTTGTTTTCTAATGTATTTGATTTATTGATATATAAACAAATACA
>CM067168.1:35967203-35990694 GCA_034093135.1 Erigeron breviscapus
TCACCTGTCAAGTCTCTTGTTATAGACTCTAAAGGCTTTGCGATTTGTTGAATATCCTAAGAAGTAACCTTCATCAGCTTTTGCATCAAATTTTCCAAGCTGACTGGAGTCATTCAGAATATATACTGGACATCCAAATACATGGATGTGACCAATTTATACCCATCGCCCACATCGTTATTGGCCTTTTATTATATGTTTTTAGTCGATTTTGCTGGCATTTGGCGCGTTTATGGGTTTTGTTAGTGGTTTCAGGTTCTAAACAGGTGACGTGTCCGTTTGGTGCAATTTCGAGTAATTTCGTGGCCATAAAGTTGATTGGAGAGTTCGAGAGGTGAAAAGAGATAGTGAATTTACAAATCTTCATAAGTTGTTGTGTGGCTTTGGACCAGTACATTTACACTGCGACGCAGTGGGCAAGTTTGCCTTCACTGCGCCACAGTCATCTATATGGCAAGGGGCACGTGAAAGTGGTCTTTTCTTGATCCTTTGGATCAATGGGTATTTGAAAGTACCCGAAAACCCATCAAGGAAACAAAAATACTCATTACCTGCCAATCTCTCTAACATTTGATCAATGAAAGGTAATGGAAAGTGATCTTTACGGGTGGCATCATTTAGCTTACGGTAGTCAATACACACCCGCCACCCCGTAACAGTCCTAGTAGCCAAAAGCTCCATATTCTCATTTTCAATAACAGTCATACCCCCCTTTTTGGGTACACAATGGACAGGGCTAACCCAAGGACTATTAGCTATAGGGAAAATAATTCCCGCATCTAACAATTTAATCACTTCCTTTTTAACTACTTCTTTCATATTTGGATTCAGCCGCCTTTGTCGCTGGACAACGGGCTTCACATCATCGATAAAATCAATCTTGTGTTGACAAAAGTTAGGACTAATACCTGGAATGTCGGTAGTCTTCCAAGCAAAAGCCCGCTTATGGGCTCTAAGCACCGCAAGAAGGTGTCCTTTCTCGTCACCCGAGAGTGAAGACGAGATGACAACTGGTAAGGATGATTCACCTGCTAAGTATGCATACTCCAAATGGGCAGGCAGCGGCTTAAGCTCTAAGTCTGTAGGTGGTACATCAACTGAATTTGGTACCAATGAGCTTCCATCAGCGACTACCTCCTCAAAACTCTCATCAACTAGAGGTGTCTCATCCAAACTAAAAGCCATAACTTCAGCAAACAAATCATCATCATCAATTTCTCCAGCTCCTAGATAAGCAATCTCCTCATCTCCCACATCTGCCTCCATCAACTCCTGAAATTCTTGGTCCAAAGCATCATCTATCACGTCAATCCTGAAACATGACTCATCATTAGAATAAGTATGCTTAATAGACCGTTCTACATTAAAAACAATCCTATCAGTACCCACACCCAATGAAATTTCCTTATCCTTCACACGGATGATAGCATCCGCGGTATTTAGGAAAGGTCGTCCAAGAATAAGGGGTACCTGGGCATCTTCCTCCATCTCTAAGATAACAAAGTCAACTAAGAAAACAATATGACCCACTTTGACTCTAATATTTTCAGCAATCCCCATGGGATACTGAAATGAGTGTCGGCAAGCCTAATACTCATGCGAGTCGGGCGAAGGATTCCTAAGGCCAACTTACTCCAAACCGAATAAGGCATCAAATTAACACTAGCTCCTAAATCAGCTAAAGCCTTACAAATTATAGTTCTAATAGAGCAAGTGATTAGAAAACTCCCTAGGATCCTCAAGTTTAGGAGGAATGCGGTTCTAAGATAGCAGAACACTCGGCATTTAGAAATGTAGCTTTTGCTTCCTCCAACTTCCTTTTATCCGTCACAAGTTCCTTGATGAACTTGGCATAGTGAGGCATACCCTGTATCAAATCAACTAAAGGAACATTAATATGCACATTAGAAATCATTTGAACAAACTTATTGTATTGTTCCTTTAGCTTAGCCTTCTTGAACCGTTGTGGAAATGGCACTTTTGGTTTGTAAGCCTTAACCTCGGGTTCCACAACCGGTTTTGGTGGAGTGACCGGAGTCTTCACGGTCGGGTTCTCCTCCATCTCAATCTCCTCATCAATCTCATCATCAATAGCTTCTGAATCCTGAACATCTGAAACAACAATATTAGGCATAGTAGGAGGGTCATAAGATTTACCTGAACGAGTTATGATGGCCTTGGCTTCCTCATTACGGGCTTGAGGTGGAGTGTACTTCTGCCCCACATTTTGTCCCTGATTCGGCCCCATGCTAAACTGAGGCCTAGGATTCTGTTGAGTATTACTAGGCAAAGTACCATGTGGCCTAGAAAGGGCAGCCATCCTACTCTCAAGATCCTTGAAGTTCACACATTGATTCTTCATGTTTATCTCAACCTTGCCATCAATTCTATCTAACCTCTCATTCAACGCCTTGGTATCATCCCGAATAATTTGTATGCTCTTGTTGGTTTCGGCTTGATTACTTACCAATTGCTTCATCATTTCCCTCAACTCGGCATTAGGATCGGCATTAGAGGAAGAAGAACCGGATCCTTGTCCTTGTTGAGGTTGTTGTTGAGGTTGACTTTGGAAATTGTCCCTTTGCCATCGATTTCCTGAAAAACGAGAGTTGTTAGTAGGAAAAGAAGAGTTATAAGTGGGATTACCTGAAGGACGGTTTTGGTAACCGGTATTGCGTTGGTAGCTTCCTTGTTGTTGGTTTTGGATGTAGTTAACATCTTCGGGTCCCCGACTTGGACAATCCGAATAATGCATATTTCCACAATGGTCACATCCATCGGCAACAACCTTCACATCCCTTTCAATGGCCCCAAATCGACTCTCTTGCATAGCAAAGCCCTTTTCCATGCGCTCCGATAGCGCTCTAATCTCTCCTATCATCCCCGAATCATGACTAGCTTCCGCTTTTGCTACCCGGCCTTGGCTAGTACCCTTCTTCAATCTTCTCTCATTCTTTAAAAACCTATCATCATCCATGTTTGCATTATCCTTGGCCATGGATTCCAAGATTTCAAAGCCCTCATTTGGTGTGATCTTGTTGAACCCACCACCAAAAGCATAACCTAGCTCACGTTTGGACTTCTTATCGAGCCCATCAAAGAATAGCTCGACATATTGTTCTTTAGTCATATTGTGACCCGGGCAATTTCTCAACATCTCTTTAAATCGGATCCACGCATCAACAACATCTTCATCTTCGTCTTGGGCAAACGACCTTATCAAGTTTTCCAACTTTCTTTGGGTTCTAAGTGAGTAGAACTCACCAATAAAGGCTTGCTTAAGTTGGTCCCAAGTCGTAATGCAATTTTCCGGAAGGTCATTGAACCAATCAAGAGCATCCCCGGTAATAGACATTGGAAATGTCTCGAGTTTTACGGCATTCATTTGATTCTGCCCGTATTGGTATAACCTAGCCAACTTCTCAAATCTTTCTAAATGTTGATACGGATCCCACTTCCTTTTACCATCGAATTGTTGTTCCTCAATGCTCTTAAGATGATTACCCTTTAGGTTGAAATCATGAGCAATTTGAGGAGGCCTAATAGGACTACCCCGGTTTGCAGGAATAGTGCGAACCCTTTCGCCATACCGTATATCATTTGGGTCCCTTTCCTCATCCGCCATCTCGGTCTCTTCTACCTTAACTTCAAGATCAAAAAATTCGTCCAAATAGAAACCCTCCTCGTCTGAATCAGGAGTGGGTCTAGCAATAGGTGAGAATGGTGTAGGTGTTGTGAAGTTAAACCTACGTCTTGTTGGTGTTCTCAAAGGACTATAAGAGGTAAACCAGAAGACCTCAAGTTCATCAACAAAAAAGTAGACCTGCAAAACACAACTAACCAAACACGTCAACTGCACCTGTGATAAGATAAGAAAAGAAAAACTAAACTATTAAAGCAAATAACTTCCTCACGCGTGAGGAAGGATCAAACCACTAAATTAACAACTAAAACAGCGCACAATTCCCCGGCAGCGGCGCCAAAAACTTGATGTGCTAAATCGAGTTTATATTTTTAAAACTAGAATCACCTAAAAACTCACTACTACGCACTCACGGGCAGTGGACCCGATCGTTTGTAATATAGTTAACAGGTAAGACCGTGTTCGTTCGCAGGGATTGGTTGAACTAGTTGTTTCATAAAATGGTTTGGAAAAAGGGTGTTACTTCAATCTCTTTTTAACAGAAAATTAAAACATAAAATGAAATGAAACTTCAGACAATAATATAAAATTCATCCACCTTGACTTCCCTCGACTTCAAATGTGATTGCTTTTAATTAAGATCAAATTCTTTCGAGTTTAAAGACAGTCGTGAAAAGAATAACTTGCTCACGTGGTACCACCAACCGTAAACAAATCACCTCTTCACCTAAATTACTAGCTAAATTACCCCAGCCGGTACCACCAATGCTTAAGACAACTTCACTAATAAATAGTCTACTTGACTATCAAATTACCAATTATTCCTATGTAAAAATAACGTGGTACCACCAACCGTTATAAATTACGTTGACAAAATAATTCTTTCATTAAAATAATATTCACTATCATACCATGAACTAGTGATAATTGCTTATAGACAAACAACTCTTTTCAAATCACATATCATTCAACTAGTACCACTAACGAAGAATTAATACACAACCAATATTATAATAATTATGTGAAAGAATTAAATCATCAAGATCTCAGAACAACGGTAATTAATAAACTCTTTGAATTAAGAACATAGCAATCACATCATTCGTCTTTTGTTTTTTTTTTTTTTTTGTTTTTTTTTTTTGTTTTTTTTGTTTTTTTTTTTTTTTTTTTTTTTTTTTTTTTTTTTTTTTTATTTTTTTTTTTGTTGTTTTATACAAATGATAAATAATTTAGCCACTCATGATTAAATAAAATAATAATCAATAAAAGAGACGAACATATTGTACCAATTGCTTGAAGAAGATAAATTACTAGACAAGAAAAGTAGATACGATCCAGATGGGTGCCCGTGAATCTTCAGTGGATCCGCCTAAGAAATCTTGCTTGGAAACCTGATAGAACCCTAATAGAGCAGCTCCTGGAAAGGATGAAGTTCTCAAAAACCCTTAGGAAAATTCTCCCCAAAAGTCACCACCCGTTCAGAAACTTGGCCAGCTATTTATATGAATAGTCGCGTAACGCCCGTTACATATGGTAACGGCCGTTACCATCCATCGACACCCATAACGGCCGTCACCCTTGTGACGCCCGTCACACCTCCTTTGAAAAGCATACGGCCGTAAGGAACCCGTTACAGTAACTCGCCAATTTGCAACCATAACGGCCGTCACCCTTGTGACGCCCGTTCAAACTTGACCTAGGTCCCTAACGCCCGTCACCCTTGTGACGGCCGTTAGGACCTCCAGAATACGTTTTCTTCATCTTTCACTTGGTTTCAACCGAATCTTTCTCCCGAGTCCTCCATAAGTCATCAAAATCGACCAATTCATCCGCATAATCATTTTCCAACCTGAAAACACTAAACATACCTCAAAGCATCGAAAGTTGGAAATAAAACTATAAAAACGACGAATAAATGGTACTAAATTCACGTGGGAAATGGTATAGAATATGACACATTCAGGGATCCGCCTAAGAAAGACTTGCTTGGAAACCTGATAAAACCCCTTGTAGAGCAGCTCCTAGAAAGAATGTTTGATAACTTCGAAATTAGGGTTTAGTTTTCTATTTATACCTTCTTCAAATCTGATGCAAAAAGCTGCCAAAACCCTTCAGCCCCGTGTACTCACTGCGGCGCAGTGGGTTGTGCAATCCCTCACTGCGGCGCAGTGAGGCTACTTTGACTTTGACTTTCTGATGACTGCGGCGCAGTGGCTCGTGAATCCCTCACTGCGGCGCATCCCAAATCCACGTCTAGTTTCTTGATCTGTAGACTGCGGCGCAGTCTCTCTTTCGCAATCCCCACTGCGGCGCAGTGGGGTTTAGTCACAATTTTCCGTGGATATGTACTGCGGCGCAGTGGGCATGTGAACCCACCACTGCGGCGCAGTACATACTTATGCTGAACAACCTTTTTTCGATCCTGAAACTTGCTGAACCTCGTCATCCTCTTCCACTTGAATCAACTCTCGATATCATAAATCAATATCTTGGCCAAGAATCATCCGAATATGTGCCAAATGAACGCGTAACCTGTTCAGAGCCTGAAAACACTAACAAACACCATAAACGCGCCAAATGCACATAAAATCTACTTAAAATACTTAATTAAATGGCCAATAATGATGTGGGTAATGGGTATAAATTAGTCACATCAGATGGGTTCACAAAAATAACTGATGATTTTTGTGGGTGTGCAGGGCGATCGAAAGAAGAATATCTGGTATCTGGACAGCGCTGCTGGCCGGACTATGACCGGATGTAAGCCCCTGCTTGAAGAGTTCACTGTCCAAGATGGACCGACAGTGACATTTGGTAATGATCAATCTGGAAAGACTGAAGGATATGGTGTGCTCAATAATGGACAAGTCGTATTCAAAAGAGTTGCATTTGTGAATGGTTTGAAATACAACCTGATCAGTGTCAGCCAACTTTGTGATGATGGCTTCAGAGTTTTGTTTGATATTGCTCAAGGCACCATATTTAACAAGGATTGGAAAGTGGTGATGGTTGCACCAAGAAAAGGTAATGTGTACATCATGGATATGGAACCAGCTCCAAAAGAGCAATGTTTCTATACCAAGGCTGATGAGGACACCAACTGGCTATGGCATAAAAGATTATCCCATCTTAATTTTAAAAATATTAACAAGTTGTCTTGCAAACAACTGGTTGATGGGATACCTCAAATTTCTTTCAATAAAGAAAAGCCATGTCCAGGGTGTGAGATGGGCAAGCAGAAAAGAGCCAGTTTCAAAACTAGACAAAATTTTAGCATCACTGAACCTCTTCACATGCTACATATGGATCTCTTTGGTCCAGTGAATGTTCAAACTAGAGCTGGAAAGAAGTACACTCTAGTTGTGGTTGATGAATTCACCAGATACTGCTGGGTGGTATTTCTCAGATCCAAAAGTGATGCACCTGCTGAAATCATCTCTCTCATCAAAAGAATTGAACTCAAGTATACTCGAAAAGTCTGTCAGTTGCGAAGTGATAATGGTACTGAATTTCGAAATAAGGTACTTGAAACATTTTGCAATGACACTGGCATCTCTCAAAACTTTTCATCAGCACACTCTCCAGAGCAGAATGGAGTTGTGGAAAGAAAGAATCGCACACTGATAGAAGCAGCCAGAAGTATGCTATCTGAATCAGGTCTTCCCACCAGTTTTTGGGCTGAAGCAGTTGCAACTGCTTGTCACACCCAAAACCGGTAAGTCTACATCAAGAGACATAAGAAGACTGCCTATGAAGTACTCAGGAATCGTAAACCAAATATTGGATACTTTCATGTATTTGGTTGTCCAGTTATATTTTAAACGATTCCAGTCAGCTTGGAAAGTTTGATGCAAAAGCTGATGAAGGGGTATTTTTAGGTTATTCAGATATTCGAAAGGCCTTTAGAGTTATAATTATAGACTCCAAAAGGTTCATGAGACAATTCATGTCACATTCGATGAATCAACTGAAGCAATCAACAAGAGACCAAGCCTTGATATTACTCCAGTCATTCCAATCAGTTTTGGTGAAACTGACCAAGTTCATCCGTCAGTTGTTTCACCAAAAGATGTTTCCAGTTACAACAAATTGGAACCAGTTAAGAAGAAGAAAGCACCAGTGACACATCATTCTATCCCTCCATCAATTTCAACTTACCACAAGAATTGGTGATTGGATCTGATGTACGTGCCACTCCAATATCAGCACCAGTTCAAACTCCAACTTCTCCAGTTCTTCAAGAAATGCCTTTGAATGAAGAATTTCATGATGCAAATCGTGACCTCATTGACTCTGATGAGGATGTAGAAGTAGTTTGGACTGATCCTCCTCCAGAAGCTACTGCAACTGAAGAAGATCGCCAGGTGACTTGCACTAATATTGTTTTACACCAGCGTAGTCAATACACTAGATGGACTCGAGCACATCCAATTGAACAGATTGTGGGAGATCCAAATAGTGGGGTTCAGACTAGAAGAGCCACAAGTGAGCAATGCTTAAACGTCACCTTCTTATCTTTAATTGAACCGAAGAAGATTGACGAGGCTATGGCAGACCCAAGCTGGGGGGAAGCTATGCAAGAAGAGCTCGTCCAGTTTGAAAGGAACAATGTTGGGAGCTTGTTCCTTGTCCACCAGGGTTAAAGAAAGAACCCATTGGTACCAGATGGGTCTACCGAAACAAGATGGATGAAGATGGCCATGTTGTAAGAAACAAGGCCAGATTAGTTGCCCAGGTTATTGTCAAGCAGAAGGCGTTTACTTTGATGAAACTTTTGCTCCAGTTGCAAGACTTGAAGCCATCAGAATATTTCTGGCTTATGCAGCCCATCTGCAGTTCAAAGTCTTCCAGATGGATGTCAAAAGTGCGTTCCTTAATGGAACATTGGAAGAAGAAGTATATGTTAAGCAGACTCCAGGTTTCATCGATGAGAAGCATCCTCATTGGTTTTATAGACTGAACAAAGCATTGTATGGTCTAAGACAAGCCCCAAGAGCCTGGTATGATACTTTAACTAAACATCTTCTTAAAAATGGCTTTCAAGAGGTGCAATAGATAATACCTTATTTATCTTGAAAGAAAGAGGTAATATCTTATTGGTACAAATTTATGTTGATGACATTATATTTGGTTCAACTGATGCTGCAATGTGTAAAAAGTTTTCTAAAATCATGTCATCTGAGTATGAGATGAGTTTAATGGGTGAATTAACATTTTTCTTAGGTCTTCAGATTAAGCAAACTGAAAATGGAATTTTCATAAACCAAGGGAAAATATGTCAGAGATTTGTTAAGAAAATACAAATATGATTCAATCCCATCGAAAAACACACCTATTGCAGCACCATTAAATTTGGACTCTGACCCAACTGGCAAACCAGTGAACATAACTGACTATCGTGGTATGGTTGGTTCACTGATGTATTTAACTACCAGTCGACCAGATATAATGTTTGCAACATGTCTATGTGCAGGTTTCAGGCTAACCCAAAAGAATCACACTTGCACGCTGTAAAGCGTATCTTTAGATACCTGAAAGGGTGTCCTAATCTTGGTCTTTGGTCCCCCAAAGGCTCAGGATTAGATCTAATGGGTTATTCAGATTCTGATCATGCAGGTTGTAAGATAGATAGAAAATCAACAACTGGTGGTTGTCGTTTCCTTGGAGGAAAACTGGTAAGTTGGACCAGCAAGAAGCAGACTTCAGTCTCTATGTCCACTGCTGAGGCAGAGTACATTTTTGCGGCCAGTTGCTATGCCCAGATTCTCTGGATCAAGAACCAGTTACTAGATTATGGTCAAAAGTATACAAGGACCCCAATCTTTTGTGACAACACAGTGCAATTGCTATATCTCACAACCCAGTGATGCACTCCAAAACAAAGCATATTGACATCAGGTATCATTTTATTCGTGATCATGTTGAAAGGAGACATTGAATTACATTTCATCCCCACTGACAAACAGTAGCTGATGTTTTTACAAAACCTCTCGATGAGAAAACCTTTAAACATCTCATCAGCGAACTGGGAATGTTAAATCCTTGAAACTGGAGATTTCTTTGTTATTGAACGCGTCAGTGACACTGATGAAGTTCTCCAGTTGAGGAGGTCCAGATAATCTTTGCTCGCCAGGCTATCGAACGCCTTTGTGATACTATCCTGACACTAATTGATTTCTGGATCATCGATTTTGGGGGAAAGACTCAAAAATAATTTTCTGACTAAAATTCGTTTTTGTTTGAAAATGGCAACTGGAGAACTCTTCAGTTGGAAACTGGTACTGGACTGATCCTCCAGTAACCAGATTCAGTCTTGTCTTATTTTTATAACGTTAGAAATACTTGGTCAATATTTGTGACACGTGATGGTACTCGAGTGTTTTAAACCACTTGCTATCGTGATCTGACTTGACAACTGTTTGTATTGGGAAAATAAAAAGTGAGTGGGCGCGTGGGTAAGATAAGCCGTCGTAGCATTTAATGCTGACATGGTAGCATTTAATGTTACATGGCAAATTATTTTTACTTCAAAATTCAAACTTACTTTGTTGAAATATCTACAAATGGATTTTGTTAAATAAAATATAATTTTTGGTATTTCATTGGGATCTTGAATCCCTTATAAATACCCTTATTTACTCCGAACTCATTTACTTCCTTCTACATTCTTTCATTTACTTCCCAATCATCAAAATTGCTACATTTCTCTCTCTGCTTCATAAATCAAGAACCCTAATTCCTAAATTTCAATTTCATTTTCCAATGGCTCCTAGATCATCCCGTTCAAGAGATGTAAATCTCTTGACTTTTCCATATGCTCCTTCACCAGATGTCAAACCGGCATCTGGTGCTCCTGGTAATGCTTCGGTCATCAAACTAAATCCTAATAATCCGATGGCAAGCTTACAAGGATCTCAAGGGTCCAATACCCTTATTGGTAGAATCCAAATTTTTTTTGAAGGATTCTCCAATAGGACCCTCATTCTCTCTAAACCCACGCAAATTGTTTCACGACTACTTGTGTGAGTTTTGGTACACTGCCACTCTTTCTTCTGATTGTTCCTCCATCAGTTTCACATTAAAGGATGGAATAATCCAGTGTACCTTGTCCGCTGACGTATTGAGGGATGCCTTACACCTCAATTACTGGAGAGAGGTGAATCTCCAGTCGTCTTACCCTCAAATGTTAATTTTCGCCAAGTCCTCCTTGAAATGGGACACAAGGAGTGCTTGGAGAATGGAGTTTTGAAGACGAAGGGTGCGATGACCATGAAGGGTCTTACACCTTCATGGAGGTACTTTTTCATCCACCTGGTGGAGAGTATGGGTGGGAGTTCTGGTGGTCTTGACCAGATCAACTCCTCACAAGCAGAGATGGCTTACTGCTTGTGGAATGGATTGAGAGTAGACTTTGCAGATATCTTGTTTAGAAGCCTAGTACAAAAGCTGAAGGGCACCAGGGGTGTTTGTATCCCCTTCTCAAGGTTTCTCTCTCTCTGTTTTAAACAAATTCTGGGCAGAGAAGCATACTTAAGTACAAATTCACCGTACACTGCTCCAGATATGTTGAGGAATTTAGACTCTCTGGTATCTGAAGCTGGAGAGGTCAAAATTCCAGAACGAATGCAACTGGCATTCGCTAAAACTGATGCACCTATTGAAGGTGAGTCAGAAAGACAATTGGGCGGGCCTCAAAATAATGAGGGACCCTCCAGTTCGTCTAATGTTGTGGTTGAGGATAGAGCAACCATAACTGAAGCAACTCCAATCACCTCTATTCCTGGTGAAGATACTTCGGTATCTGATCCTCCAACAGATGCACCCATCCAGGAAACTGGGGAAGGTCATCTGGAGACTGACCATTCTGGTCAGCCCTCAGTTACATTCATGGATCTGGACATGAATGTTAATGACGAGGAAATCCTTATAGAGTCTTCGGATTCTGAAGTACTGCTTCAGACTTGGAGATTTTTGATTCTGCTGTACAAGATCAAAACCCTTCATCTCCAGTCTCGCTTCCAGATGCATCAATTTCACTTTCACCACTCCAAGAAAATGTGCCTACTGATATACCATTCCCATCTTATAACTATTCACCAACTGGGCAATTCTCACTTGTTCGAGAAATGCCACCCCCACCGCCGCCGTTGTTCACACCTGAGCATTCTCAGCATGAACAACACATTGTTTTTCCAGTCCTTTCTTCTACCACCACTCCTAATATTTCTTCAACTGCTGGTATGACAACTGGGGAGACTTCTTTAAGTTTACCTCCTCCAGTTGCTCCAGTAGTAACTACTGCTGGTCCAGTGACACCTTCTCCTTCGTCACTGGACAGTCAAGTTGTCTCTTTACAAGCCGATCTCCAAAACCTTCTTACCAGGGGGGAGGAGATTCAAAAGACACTTGACAAAAACACCAAGTCTTTCTCCAGATACCACAAGGATCACTTGACCAACATTAAAGTGGTTGATCTGGGGATTAACAAGTTTTCATCAAATGAAGACTTGGTGTTCAACAAGCTAAATGAGTTGGTCACTGGCTGCAACAATCTGGCTGGTACTTTAAAGGAAGCCTTTGACCTTACTCAGTCCAAGGTCACAACTTCAATCTCCAATTTGCTTGGCAACACTGTAAGAACATCTGAAGTAGATTTGAGGGAGATTGAAAGGCAGGTAAAGGAATTGATTGAAAAACCTGGCCTAAATGTGACTGAACTTGGAGAGCAGTTGATGACTTCAGTTGGTCAGAAGATAGAGGATACGCTGGGTGCAAGAGAAACAACAACTGATTGAAAGGGTGATGTCTGAGATCACCAAGCTGGCCACTCCTCAGGTTGATCTGGCCCCACTCACCAGTGAGATCAACCAGTTGAGAGACAGCATTGAAAATTTGAACACCCAGGTATCCCTTCATGCTCAGTCTTTGGATAAACTGACAACTGAAGTGGAAAGTTTGAAGAAAAAGGATGAGGAAGTGAAGGAAAAGGTTGTATCTGGTTTGGATGAAGACTCCAAAATCTTAAATGAATTAAAAACTGGTCAAGAACAGGTTACTGCAAATGTTTTGACCCAGTCAAAGGAGACCAACCATTTGTGGAGGTCTTTTAGGATGATGTGTGGGATTTTCAAGGAGTGCAAGGACATGCAAACATGGCAGCCTCTTGACCGGTTGCCATCTCACCCTTCTGAATGGATTCTATTAGGGCAGGTCTAGATGCTGCCAAGGGGGAAAGAAGTACAGTCCTTGCACCAGTTGCACCTGGAAGAACCCCATCTGGAAGTCAAGTAGGTAGGGAAATGGTTGTAGCTACCAGTACTGAAGCTGGTGAGCAAGCTGGTGATATGGGTGATAGGGGGAATGTGTTGGATAAGGGAAAAGGTTTAGCAGTTGATGCATCTGCCCAGCCGGCTACTGATATTCCTATGTTAGAAACTGGCAATGCTGATGTACTTCCTCCAGTTTCTGATAGTGTAAGCAAACAACTGGCCAGACTTGGTAATCAAATTAAAGAAAGAAAGAAGATGAAACAAGCCAACCAAGTTGAAGCCAGAGCACATCTTGCACAGATCAAACTGCTTGATATGAGTGATGCCAATCTTTTGGGAATCACTAAGGAGGAGTATGCCAGAGTTAAGCATGATCCCAGGATAGTTGACCAGTTGAAAGAAATGCTTGATGTAGAACTGGACAGATACTATCCTGATGATGAAGCTGAATTCGATGCCAGAAGTTTGAACATATCAGTGGAGAAGGCTAAGGAGAATAGGGCCAGTGGGATTCTAAAAAGAATTGAACATGTAAAGAAGGTTGTGAAAAGGGTGTTGAATCCACCAAGAAGGATTTCTCAACCAAGAAGACCACTGACCAGAGATGCTGACCTTAGCATGTTTGTTGAACCAACTGGCGAGGTATCAAATGAAGACATCAAGTCCGCTGTACTGGCTGCTGGTGCTGGGAGTATTAAAATAACAAATGAATCTGAAGCAAGAAGCTATTACTCCCAGATCATGTCAACCAGAAGACATAGTGGTACTATCAATGGTGTCAATGTAACAATCAAGCTAGGCACCAAAGTCTTTCAAGTTGAAGTTAGTTATACCAGAGGGCCACTGGTTAAAACTGACAATCCTGGTGCAATGCAGTATGGGTTCAGTGAATGGGTGGAAATGGTGAGTGTGTTGGATGCAAAGGCACAAAAGAATAGGTTTGAGAAAGCATGGGTGAACTTCCTAAGGGCAAGATTCAACACAAAGAAAATCTGGAGCTAAAGTTGAATATTGACCCTGAAGACTCACAACCTATTTCTTCAATGACCAAGAGAAGAAGAACTGGCGAAGGGCCATCTCATTAGTTCTTTCTTCAGTTATCTACTTGTATTTTATTTACATTCTGTAACTTGTATAAATTTCATTCCTTGTATAAATGAAGTTACCAGTTTGTAACCACAAGGTAGATAATAGATTAGATCTAACAAACTTAAAAGAAAAACCCAAGGCATTTATTGATCTATAAAAATGCCTTGGAAAACTTAGATAGATTTAATCGAACAAGTCTCTCCAGTCACACTTGTACAGATACAAGAACTGAAAAAGACTTGCCAATATTTCTAGACAAATAGGGGGAATTTGTTAGGACCAGTTTACTGGTAAACTGGCCAGTCTCCAGTTGCACCTGTAGACCCAGTGAAACTGTCCAGTGAACTGGAGACCCAGAAGATTTGTCCAGAAATATATTGAAGTCCAGTTGCATCGTACAATCAACGCAACTGAAGACTTCCTCCAGTTGAGAACTGACCAGTTGAAGAATCATTCCAGTTGAAGTCGAAGACAACAAATGGAAGATAGAGAATGGCAATGGCAGCGAAGCCCAGTTGACATTCTAGTCAATTACAAACTGGAGACCATCAGTGGAAAGCTCTTACAAAGCTTTACACTGATTACGAGGAATTGACTTTTGTGCTTTATGTCCTTTTACCCGGATAATAAAACTTATCTTATTATTTAATTACTAAAAGGTACATAAAGCTGGTTGAATAAAATTGCTTTATCCTGCAACTTTACACTGCATTTTAAGGAATTAAATGCAATTCTTTAAATGCTCTCAACCACATTTGTACGGCCAAAGTTAACATCCCAATGTTAACTTTGCCTATAAATACAAGTCATTGCACAACAAGAATATTCAAGTGAAATCACATAGTGAAAACACTTCACACTTTGCATACCTGCAATATTCTTGGTGAACTTGTGCAATATTCTCTCAATCGTTAAAAGGAACATTTCACAACTTTAAGTGTTTCGATTGTTAGAGAAATTCCGAGTGTAGATCAATTGTAGTTCATAGGTTGTTAGGATATTTACATTCTTGTATTATCTTGGTTCCGCAACAACCTTGTAATTTATTTAACATCAATAAATAAATTACACTTGAAAATTACATATTGTCTCATCAATTTATTTTACAAGTTTTTGTATTATTGCATTGTTCTTTACTTATTGTCTTTTAAATAAGTAATCTATCTAGAACTTGGTATATACACAATGCAACTGGTCGTCTCCAGTTCAGTGCATATATTGCAAAGTAACTCCACCATCGACATAGAGGTGTCTTCAGTAGTACCATCTATTGAGTTGGGATATACAACCTTCATTAATGAACATATAGATGGACCCCAATATACTGCTTCAAGTGTCAAGGATAGAACACAATTTATGAGAATTCAGCCTCAAACACGAGCAGATAAATCAATCAATCGATACCCAAATCCCAAGAACAAGGAGTGAATATAGATTGAGAAAATGAAGATAATACGAGAATCAATCGATTGAATATGAGCCTAAGAAGGATACACCCAATCGAGATAAAGATAACATCAATATATAATCAATCGATGGAGACTCAAATCTAAAGAAGGTTTAAGCCAGAATCGAGATGAGAAAAAAGTCACAAATCATATGAGAAAACCTTACACACGAGAAGATTTTGTAAGATATCTCAATCAGAGACTCAAACCCTAAGGAAAAAAGATGAGTTAAGATTGAGAAGATGATAATATTGTAAGAATCAATCAATTTGATTACAAGCCCTAAATAGGGAGAAAACAAATCGAGACAGTAATAATAATATGAAGAATCAATCAATAGTGACTCAAACCCTAGAAAGGGTAAAGCCAAAATCGAGATGAAAATAAAAGAAACAAATAGAACCTGATGCTCTGGTACCATGTAAAAATAAAGGAAAGCAACAACAATCTGCTATTCAATGGCAGATTATAACCAATACCAACAAGAATAACGAAAAAGTTGTATTATATGATTGATAATTAAAAGGGTTTTGATACATAATAGTAAAATGAACAAAGAGGACAATCTAATATCCAATTACAGATAAATGATATAAATGAGATAAAAAACGGATGAGTGGAAAGAGTGGTAGACAACAGCAGTTCATTAAGGGCTACATTGTTATGTTGTTATCTTGTTCTTCCACTTCTTCGCTTTTAATGTAGAGTTGGGATATAACCGTTGCAAAGGATCCAAGGGTAACGGGTGTCTATCTCTGTTATTCAGACCCTTCGTTTTTAAGAAAACAACCATTCAACTGATTATATAGAATAAAATACCATGTACGTTTTGAAATAAAAACTAAAGCTAAGATTGAAGAGAATGACTTCTCAACAGAAACTTTTGTAAACTAGTGTCTAGTATGTCGAGTGGCTTGTTTTACATTTTTTGCTTTGTTTCGATTTTTTATGACTTGAGACTTTAAGGTATTAATTTCGAAACAAGATGTGTGGAAATCGATCCCCACTGAAATGTCCTAGAAATAACCAAGTTATGAGAAAAATAAGAGGAAACAAAAATTCGTTCGAAATTCGTTTCTCTTCCCCTATTAGAAAAAAATTCATTTTTATTTGATTAAGCTTAACCTCGTAAACACAAACTTGAATTTGCTTCTATCCAAACAAATATTTCAAAGACGACTAGCAGCAAGCTATTTCTATATAACATCAAAATCCCATACACCCTCTACTGCAATTTCATTCATCAAATTAGGGATTTCAAAAAAATCAATTTCACCCCCCAATCGAATCCAGACACTAAATTAGGTTTTACATACAGAATAATAATAATGAAGAAGAAGACGCCATAATAGCAATAATGAACAACAGTGATCCAGATCCTTCTATAATTCAACCTGGCACCATTCCTGCCATTACTGATGTCACATCAGCATCACCATCATCATCAGCAAATCAAAGCTACAATTGCGATGGATTATGGTACACAGCAGTCCTATCAATCCCGGCGATATTATTTGTAGTTTATCTAGGGTTTCATCTCAAAAAAAATATCAAAAAGCTTCGAAATCGTCGCTCACATGTTATGATCACTTATTATGTCCTCCTTTGGTTCTCCGCCACTCTTAATCTCGCCTGGTCTTCTCTTCAGGTCCTACTTTCGTTTCATTTCCTTCCCATATATCATGTTACTCGTTTTTTTTTTGTGTGTCAATGGTTAGTTTGAGTTTTCCTGGATACTATTACTTGGAATTTTACTAGCTAATGCTTGTTTAGATATTTGTAAATTGTAATGTATTACTATATATGAAGCTTATAGTTATACCTACTTACATAGTTAGTTAGTTACATATTGTATTATTGACTATCTAGTTTCCTTTTTTCCCGAGACAATAATACCAGATGCACTTCTGGATAGTCGATAGACATTATATATAACTAGAAGGGTACCCGCGCAATGCGGTGGTGTTGGCGGCTGCAAGTAGTGTAGGTTATTGATGTAAAAGGAGTAGTGTAGTTATTTAAGAGTTATGGTAGATGTTATAGATTAAATTCATTAAGGGTATTATATGTATTTTAAATAGATATCATAGGTACTTTAAGTGGAGATGTTTAAAAAATAGTGAATATAACTATACAAGGGATGGGCATTTTAGAGTTATCAATTATCAACTACTTAGTGGCAAAAAATGGAGGGAACAAATGCTTTATAATGTGGATAGATAGATAGATACTAGACAAATGCCCGCGCGATGTGGCGACGACGGCAACGGGTGGTGGTGGCGGTGGTAGCGGTGTTGATATTAATGTAAAAGTGATTGATGTAAAAAGGAGTGATATAGCTATTTTAAAGGTTGAGGGCTATGTTGTAAATAATTGGTATTATAAGTCTCTTAGATGTTTAAATTAATGAACAAAGAAAGGGGTATTTTGGGGTTATCAACTACTTAAAGTTGAAAATTTTGGAGGGAACAAATGTTTTATAATGTAGTAGAGATAGAGATAGAGATAGAGATAGAGATAGAGATAGATATAGATAAACTGAATTCTCATTTAAGAGTCATAATTTGGAATTTGATCAAGTAGCAACGTTGGTCTCTGGCGTGGAACCTAAGCAACTAGACAAGTCACATGAATAAGTGAAGTGACATCAAGCAAGGCAAGCATAAAAGGTTACTTCTTAAGGACAGAACTAAAGAAACAAATCTCACTCATTTTACAAAGTATCAACATTTTATATAGTATCAATAGAAAAATTGAATTTGAATATACTGAAGAAAATGAACACATCTTATTCATGTATCTTAGACAGATCAACACCCATCAACCAAGTGAACTGCTTAAAGGACCTGGTCAAATGTAGGATAAGGGAACTCAGGAATTAGTTTTTTCTCATCTTTTATAGATGAAAAGTTATCTAGATAACCTGCAAAGGCTTGTTCTTCACAGTACTGAGTTGGCCACAAACATGATCCTCAATACCCTACTAAAGTCATATGACGAGTTCATGTTGAAGTATAATATGAACAACTCGGAGAATGTACCTTGGAGTTGCTCTTGTTGCTTTTGGCTTACGGCCTGAAGATCAAGTTTATACTTGGTATACATAGATGATCCAAGCCATGAGGATCAATTGCCAACTTGGTACTGTTGGGAGATCCAAGCTGATCTCTATTGTAGATATCTCTGCATTTGCAAGAGAATAAATGCAAGAGAAGATATGAGAGTGAACTTATGAGCCTTCCTCCATCCTATACTTACTGGTTGATAGGTGTTGATTAATGATAGATATGCATGCATTTTCTTCACTGTTTTTCAGTTTTTCTCTTCGAGAACGGCCTTGTATGCTTCATCTGCAAATAATTTGGTATAACTATGCTTATTTGTGGTCATTTGCTCAATGATACAAATTGTGGTCATCTATCATGGTCAAGCAGGCTCTATTCAAAATACCGGTGTTGTATATTGACTCATGAATAGGAGTTCACTTCGTTGATTACTCATGTAAGCACTGTTGGGCAATTGGCATATCTTATGCTTTAAGTAAGAGCATACTAGATGGGTACCCGTGCAATGCGGTGGCCCCACGCCCCCACATATGTCGTGGAAGACCGGCCCCGAAAGGAAAAATTGACTCTTTTTAAATGAGTAAACATAATAACAGAATTGGAAAGATATATGTATTAAAACGGGCAAAATAATAACACAAGTGACTCTAGTAGTAAGGGGTGCCTATTTATGGTTGAGGAGGTCCCAAGTTCAAATCTTTGCTCAAGAATTCTTGTTTTGTTTACAATTGTTACTGTTTTAGAGGGGTATATTTGGGTTATCAAGTTCTTTTTCGAGAACGGGGGAGGGTTAAATGCTTTATAAGGTATTTAAGATAAGCTTAAAGTAGAATTCTTCAAATATGTTAACATGCATGAGGTAGTATAATCCTAATTGATGGCATGCCTGGAGGAAACTGACAATGAAAAATGATAAAAGCTACTGCATTCAACATATAAGAACCGTCTTTGTCCAGTATTATGGCCATTTCCAAACAAAAGTTACTTGAAATTATACTTCACTTTTTTGGTTCTCCCTTATTTACATTCTTCATGTGTTAATTAAATCATTAACTGAAGACCAAAATCCTCTAGTTTGACACTTTGACCTCATATTTTATCGCTCCCTTTATAAATGTAATGGTATTTTTGAAAATGTACGAATGCCATTTTTCAAAATGACTTGAGCATATGTAAGAGCCTGTATGTCATTCATTGTGAAGTAATGTTGGTAAGAACATAGAGTATCAACTTCTACCAGCTGGCTTGGTTTACGTAGGGCAAGTCACATTTACAAACTTCAGGTTATTGAGCCCTCCAAGACATTTCAACAGTAAATGACCTCACATTTTCTTTCTGATGGATCGTTTCCTCACAAAACAAAGCTCACTTCGTAATTTTTTCTTTAAAATTAGCACTTTTGCACTACTTGTTTAGGAGCATGGGAACTGTGGAAGCTTAATTAAAAACCTGTACCACACACGATGTTGATTGTATGTGTACTGGCTTTAGTTAATCACATGGATAAAAATGTGATGTAGATGTGAATGTAAATTAATAATGTTAAATGCTTGATGATGGAAAAGTCAAAAGGACTATCTGGTTGAAATAGGATTTGAGCAATTGTCTGCTATGTATTAGCTTCAGTGTGCGCATGTTTTCGTACCCTGTTTCATTTGAACTGCATCTGCAAAAATTGATTTTTACAGGGTTCCCTTTTAAATAGTTACGCTAATAATTGCACTATTTTATGAATGGTATCATGCAACCCAGTCTACTCAGAATTTGATGGCTTGTGGATAGCGATCTGTTCAAGTAGCAGGCAAACCTAGAGATGTGTTTGAATACCTTTTATGGTTAGTAGGAAATTTATTTGTTGGAGATCTAATGACATGATCCCTTTTAAGCAGGCTGACTGCTCCTTGATCTGTGACATACTCTTACCTCATAGAATGATGTCTCAAACTTGAAGTGATTAGTGGAGTGGAGGTATTAATTGTACTGGAAATAGTGAAATACATAGAAGATGTGTACAGAATGATCGCAGGACATAAAGGGTAACCCATGCTAAGGTGTATATCTTAAGTACATCCCCAGAAGTGCACAATTTAAGTAGTCAAGTTTAAAACACATGGTCAGAGAATACATGTTTCTTTAGGTAGTTCATTAATTTTACTGTATGTTATCTTCATAAAGTGTTCCAAGTGTCTTCTATGATCCATGATTGGTATGTGTGCATTTTTTAGCATATTCAATATTTTTGTTAAGTCTACTTAATACTTATCATCAAAGAAGTCATAGGGGTGTATTGGGTAAATATATTGATTTCTAGTGTCTATGATCTAATTACAGACAGAAGATCCTGACTAGGGTAATACAACTGTTGTTTTAATAATTGTGTAGTTTGTGCAACTTTTGGCAATTTAGATTCTTTGGAGTTAGATGGGGAGGTGGGATGTAGTCGTACCTCAGCCTGAGGGAATGTTGTATATGCAGAATCATTTTCTTTATTATTTGGCTGATAAGAAATCGAGTGATATTAAATTCCAGATTGTTTTGATGCAGGTATGGCAGTGTATTCCTGGGAAGGACTTATCTTGGAACTTCTTGTCATTGCTCACTGCGTTGGCAACACTATGTCTAGAGATTAGCTTGGTGGCCTTTTTACTTCAGGAGAGTTATGCCAGTGGGTTGGAAGCATTAGCTCACACCTTCATTATTTCAGGGCTCATTGTTGGAGCAGATATACTTCTAAAGGTAATACCTACTACCAACAGTTGAATACTGGGTTATTTTAATCTAACGGCGACTTCTTTGTTACTACTTTTCAATGCCATTTTTCTAGAACTTTTGCATTATCTGCGTCTCATTTTATAGTTCTTAACGCATGCATATTATAATCTTTTTCTTGTCATTTTTGATTCTATCTTCTTCCATCATCAGGCTATTTGTGTGTTTGGATTCCATGTCCCACTTTTTATGGATGGTGAAACCACCCATCGAGGGAAATGGGGCTTGTGGACGCTTGACGAACTATTGCTGACTTGCACTTATGGCTATATTCTTTTTGTTCATTACTCAAAGTGGAGAGATAAGCTACCTCGTAAGTTGGTTCTAATTCTAAGAACACCCACTTAATTCTTACTTACACCTATATAATTGCCCTTGATCGAAAAACTATTATCTAATGTGCCATCATTCTGTATGCAGCTCGACCAACATTCTACAACTATGTTGTTGCCATGTTCGTGGTCTCTGCAATTGCATTATTTGGGTGTGGGCTTGCTGCTGTTGGTGTGGGGTTTGGACTTTGGTAAGTAAATACAGCTAAACTTATAAATTCATAGAAGAAAGTATCGACATTCAGAAACAAAGATTCTCAAGAGTATTACTATGTACCAAATTTCTCGTATATAGAATCACTTATGCCTGTTTGTATTTGATTTATTCTATTCTTGCAGGCTGTATAAGTTCATCGTTATCTGCTACCACACTCTTTATCTTCCCTTTGTGTATGTAACTTTTCTTGCAGATTTCTTCCAGGTATATTTGTTGTTGCTGTGGTTTACAATTGAAGTCCATATTATTCTTGAGAAATAACATGATTTGGTGTTTGCAGGAGGAAGACATGCTTTTGG
The DNA here is from genome assembly GCA_034093135.1 of Erigeron breviscapus. Lineage (NCBI taxonomy): Eukaryota > Viridiplantae > Streptophyta > Magnoliopsida > Asterales > Asteraceae > Erigeron > Erigeron breviscapus. The sequence goes on from CM067168.1 coordinate 35,989,335, forward strand.
ATAATGCCTACTACTCTGAAATGAAGGATGCTGGATTTTTCGATTCTGATTTGGAATAAGTGGAGACGTGGAGTGTTGTCTCTTTGCTTTGTAGATAAGGTGATGAATATTGACAAAGCACACGGATATAACAGCTGATCTTTTTCCGATTTCTTCACAATGTTTCGATTTTTCCGATTTCTCACAATGTTCGCATGTTCACAATGAAAGATGTCGAATTGTTAGTGGCTGAAGATCAACCACCCTTTATCCTCCACCGCTCTCATCTCCAAAAATTTGTAATACTTTTCGTAATATCCGTGACTTCAGCCACAAAGAAGTCACGGATATTACGAAAAGTAAAGTTCATTACAAATTTTTGGAGATGAGAGCGGTGGAGGATAAAGGGTGGTTGATCTTCAGCCACTAACAATTCGACATCTTTCATTGTGAACATGCGAACATTGTGAGAAATCGGAAAAATCGAAACATTGTGAAGAAACATTGTGAAGAAAATCTAATATAACGAACAAGTCGGCTGTGATTATTATTAATGTTTATAATGTTTGATTACTTTGTATGATATTATTATCATTGTTATTAACTTATTATCACGGAAAATGATAAATGTGATCAACTTATATTAAAGGTCAAGATTTTTATTAAAAAAAAAGTAGAATCAATATATAACACTAGATTTTTCCAGGCATATCTTTAACCAAGTCGTCACATATATCATTACTTTCTTATTAGTTCACTTTCTCCAAAAATTTGTAATACTTTTCGTAATATCTGTGACTTCAGCCACAAAGAAGTCACGGATATTACGAAAAGTAAAGTTCATTACAAATTTTTGGAGATGAGAGCGGTGGAGGATAAAGGGTGGTTGATCTTCAGCCACTAACAATTCGACATCTTTCATTGTGAACATGCGAACATTGTGAGAAATCAGAAAAATCGGAACATTGTGAAGAAAATCTAATATAACGAACAAGTCGGCTGTGATTATTATTAATGTTTATAATGTTTGATTACTTTGTATGATATTATTATCATTGTTATTAACTTATTATCACGGAAAATGATAAATGTGATCAACTTATATTAAAGGTCAAGATTTTTATTTAAAAAAAAAGGTAGAATCAATATATAACACCAGATTTTTCTAGGCATATCTTTAACCAAGTCGTCACATATATCATTACTTCCTTATTAGTTCACTTTTTAAATATTCCGGGTTTAATTAATCTTTTTTTTTACCAATGAAAAAGCATGTTTGTTTCTACCTTTGAGCTCTTACTTTTTCTAGGTGAGTTTGAATTTTAAAAAAATTTCAGGAAAAGTTTTATGTAGCCTTAGGTAAACAGTCTGTTTGACTTAT
>CM067168.1:35991694-36024194 GCA_034093135.1 Erigeron breviscapus
CCCCCCCCCCCCGGTCCCCTTAATAGCTGCGCCCCTGCATGCGGCGCATACTTGCATCTCCCCCACACTAGGAACTTACCTTGGCTTGATTTGACTTACCGTAACGCGTATGGGCATTCCGGGACCTGCATAACTCAACAAAAAGCTATAAAAATGAAAAATAACAATAACAAAACTAAGAAAAACAAAATGAAACACGGGTTGCCTCCCGAGAAGCGCTTAATTTATTAACGAGTCGTTAGCTAGACTCGATCCTCAAAGGTCACCATGGTGACGCCCCCACACTTAAAGTGTCGGGCGGTTTACGAATAAGGTGAATAAAATGTGTATCTAATCTTAATCATCACCCAAACCATTTCTTTCACCTTAACAAAGTTCACTTTTAAGATGTCAAAATCCTTTGTTTTCTTTTCAAAATTCATTAAAAATCCACCTTTCATCCTTACATAGAATATCTCTAAAATTTTGTTATGGCACGGAATTTTCAAGTATTTCATGTCAAGGCCATTCCATTCAAAAGGGTCGGGAGCTAAAGGCTCCGGGGCTAGTTTAGAGAATAAACAATAATGCATGAAATTACTACTAGCCCTAAGATTACCTAACCTAATGCAATTAAAATTATAATCTAAATCACAATAGGTAAGAGTAAGAAAACTCCATAGAGAACCCGACTTGGGTTGCAAATCATCTTGCCCTGTGTCCTTGCATTCACCTATCATGAGAGCCGTATGCCCTTTATCCGGATCTTTCCTTCATGCCATGATCTTTTTGAAAAATTTCAGCGGCCTTGGCACTCTCAAACTATCACCTGCATCCATAAATTCATCCAAAAATTCCTCCATTCTCATGTCACCAAGATCGGAATGCGAATGAGACAATTCGAGTTCCTTCGTATCTTGCAAAAGAGAGTTAGTAGTACTTGAAACATGATAAGAAACAGGAACTACGTCACTTGAAAATGACATAATATCTTTTACATAAACAACGTCATCCAAATCCTCGATGCTCATGGAAGATAGCTCGTGCATCTCAGAATCAACCTCCACATCCTGCAAAACAGAGTTAGTGAAATATGAAACATCATCGACAATACCACTCTCCTCTTCTGAACATGTTGTATTAACTTCCAAATCTGCCACGTCATCTTCATTTTCATCCTTAAAGGGTAATAAATCGTGTGGTTCAGAATCTGAAATTTGATGACTTTCCCATGTTTCGCTCTCTTCCGGTTGAGCGTATTCTTCCATATAGTCAAACATACCGTCTGGATCCATCGAGAAGAATTCGTCTCCTAAATTTTCCTTTGTTTCGCCATCCAGCCCACGACAATATAACGAAACAAGTTGACGAATGGTAAGCTCGTACATGCCAAGTTTTTCAACCATTCGTCTTATCCTTAACCAAGCTTCCTCATACGTTTCATCAGAAAACTGCGCAAAGCTGCGAAGCTCGTCTGGATATTACTCATCGGATACATAGTATCAAAATGCCATTGGTGATGCTAATCCTGCAAAAGAGCACTAGCACAACCCGTGAAAAGCACCGATGGAAGAAAAAGTAAATAGAAACTAAATTACGCTAACCTAATAAAGACAAGTAACTTCCTCGTAAATAAATACAAGAAAGGATCGAACTACAAAATCTCAAACTAAAATCCTAAAAACAGTCCCCGGCAACGGCGCCAAAAACTTTGATTTGTTGAATCTAGTTTTAAAATTTATAAACAAGAAATACCGATTAACTGAGCACTACACACTCTCGGGCAGTGGACCAGTTCGTTTGCAGTATAGTTTATAGGTAAGTCCAGGTCGAATCCACAGAGACTGTACTAAGAAATAAGCGAGTTTAAAGTAGTTTAAAATGCTTTTAGGTTTAATGACCCTCGTCAGTTGATTTGAAAATTAAACTAAAATTAAAGTAAACTAAAATTAACTTTGAAAAGATTTGTTGAAAAACAATAAGATTAAAAGGTCATCTACTTTGAATCCATGACACGACAAACTCTAGTTGCATATACGAGAAAACCCAATTCAATTATGTTGACTCAATAACAAAGTTTAAACAAAGAACTCACTAGTTGCGCACCTAGCTTATTACCCTATCCAAACCCATTAACCAATTGATTCAATTATAAAGACCGACTACCACCTGGCGTCTATTAAAATATCCCTAACTGATTAATTTGTTTTGTTATTATTTAACAATTATGTCTATCGATTCTACCAAACCGTTAACACGTTTAATCTTATTATCTATGATTGTTTTCTAACGCACTACCATGAATTAGAACCAATTAATTCTACCAAATCAATTGAAATAACACATACACAATCTAGCTACCACTAAAAATCATGCATATATTATCAACAAACCAATAGATAAGAGATAAAGATTAAATACATTAAGATCTCGACATAACATTAAACAAATCAACTAGAATTCATAAAATCATGCAACCATAATTCATCGTGTCACTTCATCTCAGTAGATGATGAAGTATTTAGCTACTCATGACTAAAAACGAAACACAAAGAGTAAAAGTATGTAGAAACATATTGTACCGATGTGTAGGAAACAACTAAAAAGCTAAGAAAATCGATATCCGAATGCCTTGAAACCCCCGAGCAACCCTAGATCTTCAAAGATGTAAAAGCTGCTTGAAAAGCCTCCAAAGAACCCTAATTTCGACTGCTATGAAAAGATATTCGTTTTGTAGGGTTTTGGTGTTGTATTTATAGTGTTTCCAAAAAGTAATCCTAAACCGACCTAAAGTTGCGTCGCACCCCCTGAAGTTGTGTCGCAACTTCCTTCAGCTCCCAATTCTCTGACCTCCTAGTTGCGGCGCAACTTAAGCATGTTGCGTCACAACTTTACTCTTTATGCTGAATTCGCGCGTTTCTTCATCAAATCACTTCACGTACTCGTCCATGAGCTTGCTTGAACCATCCTTGAGTAAAATAAAGCCATTTCCAACCATTTAGCATGTCATGAACCTGAAATCACAACCAACACTATGAAAGTATCGAATATGCATGCATTTTACTCATTATTAAGTATAAAACGGCGATGTGGAAATATGTATAATAATGGACACATGAGTGATTATCTCAGTTTGGTTCTATATCTTTTAGATAAACACAATTAGGATACCAGATCAGTTTTAGACTGGTCAAGCGACAAGTGTCGTATTGGTTAGGATTGAGCTTATATTGGTTTTCTAATAATTATGTACGTGATATGTGGTTTTGAATTCTTTTGCATTGATTATATAACAAAATCGTTAGCTCTAAATTAATTGAACACTACTTCTTAAATAAGGGTATTGGTGTTTAGTTTTTGGTTAAAATTGTTACTTTCAACAGCCAGATCAATAACAAGATTGATAATACTATCAAAAACGTGTATTTTGGAAGGAACACGCTAGTCCTTGGTACTTTGTACCTAGCTTCCCCACCCTGTAAGGGGTCACTACCGGGTGAAACTCCTGAGCATGATAACCCATGGTTATTGGGAACGAATGAGATTCGAACCTTCGACCTTAGTATTCAATTGGTCTCCCCATGGGTCCCACGCATAAGCAGAGACAAGGTTAAAATTGTTACTTTCAACAGCCAGATCAATAACAAGATTGATAATACTATCCAACAGATGATCATGTTCAGATGTCATTGTTTTTTAAATTAAATTATCTTATTCCTAATATACAACCACTCAATCATAACCCAATGTAATTATAAAGGGACATTGTATTGTAGCTAGAGATAAACAAGCAAACAATTGAAGTTTTCTCTTTCATAAAGTTAGATGATAAGTTGATAACATTTGTTACATTTGAGTCATAGGTGCTACTTTTTTGTTTTAATATAAGCGTCCATATATCTATTTTAGTTTGTACCCCAGTTGGTTGTGATCAACCCCAAGCTGAACCGATACGCCAATTTGATTAATTTTTAAAACTAATTTTGATAATTAACAACAGCATTAATTATTAATTGGTGCCTTTTTGTTTGATTGAATAACTTACATAATGATATTAGGTTGAGGAAGCTATTTACGCTTATGCGGGACCATTATCTTTTAAGGTTACTTTTAATACGAGTTAAGATATAAAATTTTCCAAACAAGACAACTTCGAATAATCAAACATGCGATGCCAATTGCCACATATAAGGTTGCAAACATTGACCAAAATTAAGCTTGATGCATACACTTATAATAATCATAGTAAACTGATCGAACAAAACTGGATTTGGATGGTTTGGCAAGTATGCTTTTCTACTCCTTTGGCCTTTGGGCCAGTTTGGTTCTGTTGGTATGTGATCACGTTACATAAACGCATGTCCGGAAATCATTTAAGCCTACGGGGTCACACAAAATGACACGTAAACTCTATGTTATTAATTAATATATTAAATGTAGTATATTGATTAATATGATCACGAAATGATTAATAAACATAAGTTAATAGTTATATGTTTATTAATTAAAGAGGACTAAAGTGTAAATTAGAGAATATGGAAGTTTCCTAATTTCACTAAAAGGAGGGGGGCCGAAATCTTTAGAGGGTTTCCTAATCCCTCAAACTTGGTCACCAAGTTTAAACCCTAAATTAATCCCTATAAATAGGGGTTAAAGGTTAAGGGTTTTTATATACACATACAAGAATTAGACTTGTAAAAAAACCTCCTCTCTATCCCTTTTCCTTAGTTTCGGCCGTAGGAAACAAAAGCAAGAGTTTTTGGTTTTGTTTCATTCGACAACACATATGAATCTTCTATAATTAATGTCAGCATTAATTCTATTATGATTTTGTTAGATTACAACAAAATTGGTTCGGTTCATAAGGTTTCATAAGGGAGATACACAACGGGTTTGTGAGTTCGTGATTGGGTACTAGCATACATCATAGGGGTGTCAAGTGTGCGATCGTAGAGGGGTTTTTCTTTAAACCCTAATAATAATAATCTTATTATTATTAATTTTATTGGAAGCTTGCATAAGGTACATTCGATTCTTCCGTTGCGCATACTCGTGATTATATGTGAATATTTATATGATTTATGTTCGCATATTCTAACAGTGGTATCACGAGCCACATATGTGATCTATTAGTTACAAAGATCAAAACTTGAAGGGGGGTTAAGGGTTGGTTGATTTTTAATTGTTAAATAATTAAAAGTTGTTTTCTTATTTTTTTTTAAAAATCGGATTAAATTAAATAAAAATAAGAGTTTTTTTTGTTTAATTAAAATTAACCTAATTCAATGGAGATTGAAACCCTCATGGCAAGTTTTGAGTTAGTGAATTGACATGATTTATTTGTATAAATTGCATGTTTTGTGTATCTTAATTATTTAAAGTTGTTAAATAAAAGTAAAATCACAAAAATTCATGCAAATTACTTGTGATTTTTACTGATATATGGAGATATATTTAGCAAAGCATGATGATCCAATAATTAGGGTTAATTATTAGATAATTGTGTGACTAAGTGAATTTTTCGTGTGATTTTTCTGATTTGCGACAGTTCACTAAAAAATTCATATCTTTTAATCTGTAATGAGTTAGAAGTTGTGCTTTGGACAGTAGGTGCTGACACATAGGGCTACAACTTTGTAGTTCTGGTCGAAAGCTGAATCGGACCAGAAACAGGGCTAAACAGGTCGTGAAGCTGCTGGAAATTTCCAGTCAGCATGTTTATGTTAATTACTTGTTAATTAAGTTGTTTAAAGGCTTACGCAATCAAGGCAACTTGATGTATGTGGTCCTCTTCTTCGGAGGGGGGAGACGGCTTTAAACATATGCATGAACAATAGTGACCATGTTTAGGTGGCCTACCTTAACTTGTTACATGATTAATTAGTTCGGTAATTAGTAAGTTTATTAATTTTTGCTTGTTTATAAGGATGTATAAAGGTGATGCAAAAATTGTTTCTTGGAAAAATATAAACTTGACTAAGAACTATCGAAATAGAGATTTCTTTAATAAAATTGGAGTCTTACAACCTTGAGATACACCGGCTCACCCATTTGAACAAACTCTAAGAGAGGTATAAGTCGGAGTGCGCTAGCCTCCAAAAAGGGCGGGTTTTTAATTGCGTCCTTCGCAAACCTTTGCCCTTGCGCTTCTTTGTGCGTTCAAATGGAGCTACCGAGCTCTCTTGTGTTACTAAGACTATAAAATGATTTTATTAAACATTATGTTATGAAGATTTGCATGAGTCTTCATACATAAACTTTTGATTCACATCAAATGCATTACCCATTTAAAGTTAAGTCATTGCCACCCACTTTGCTAAGAACACTTGCCAGTGCTTTTCGCTCCTACGTGAGACCGTAGGCGAATTGTATCTCTTCAAGGTAAATTACCACTCCACCGTGAGACCGGTGGTGGACTATTTACATGTTCTTAATTGGGCGACTTAAAACGAGTTAAGCGGTGAGACCTTGACCCGTGGCATAAGATGGGACAAAACATGTTTACAAAACACTTAATACCCCTATATGAAATCGAGTTTAAAATTTATAAACAAGAATTACCCTAAAACTGACTACTACACACTAGCGGGCAGTGGACCCGTTCGTATATAGTATAGCTCAAAGGTAAGTCCGAATTCGTTCACGGAGATTGGTTTTGAAATAATTGTATGCTAAAGTAGTTTGAAAAGGATGGAACCGTAGCCGAATTGCTACCTCACCTTGACAATATGAAATTAAAGAAATTGAAATGACAAGACAATTGAAAAGTAAAGAAAGTTCAAACAATATGAAATAAAGATCATCCACTTCGAATCCACTTGACTTCAGTTATGATTGCACACGTTAAAGATCAAATTATTTAGAGTTGACAAGATAATCGTGAAAGGATAAAATGCTCGCGTGGTACCACCAACCGCTAACAAATCACCCAAACACCTAAGTTGCTAGTTTAATTACCCAAGCCGGTACCACCAATGCCTAGAAAATCTCCCCAACAATTAGTTTGCTTGATTATCCAATTACCAATTATGCCTATGTGATGAAAACGTGGTACCACCAACCGTTTCTAAACACGTTTACCGATTAATTCCTATTATAGATTTGACATTCACCGTCATACCATGAACCGGTGACAACGACCATAGACAATCGAATTGAAACGATAAACATATCACCTAGTACCACTAACGATGAACAATAAACCGTCAACATCAAAAGAATAAATCGCCCGAGTCCCACGCCTCCCGTCGCCGAACACGGTAAGCGGAAAAAGAAACAATAGAATTTCCTAGGAAACAGATGCAAAGACAAGAAAACGGCAGAAACGAGTAAAGAAGAGGACCAAGAACAAACCCTAGCGAAAGCTTAGAAACGGGAGGGAGAGGCAAGGACCCGGCAGCCAACCCTTGGTACACATTCCAAAAGTAGCAGAAGATTCTCCCTCTCCCCTCCATCGGAGAGAACGAAGAGACAGCACTCTACTTTCCTCCCCACGAGATCATTCGAACTCGTATACCCTTCTTCTGACCACATCAATGAATCCCAATCAACGTCATTTGTCAGATTCATCAAAGTTGATGATTATAAAACCATTGAAAAACAAAAGAACCGAAGAAAAACAAAGGACATAAGAACAACACACACCAGAGAGAAGCAGGGTAGTGAAGAAACAATGACAAAAGGAACCAGAAAGGCAAGGAAAAGGAAATGGGGAACACAACGTTAAACCACAAGAACAAAGAAAGTAAAAAGCTAACAAGAGGTAAGCTAATACGCCTAGGAAAACAGATACCAAAAGTAATAACAAGCCAGAAGAAGGGAGACGACGGCGGGAAGCAGGACGCAACCGCGTAACAGAAAGAGCAAGATCCCCTACAAAAGAAAAAAAGATCACAGGGGCACAGCCGTGAGTGAAAAAAAGATTAAAAAAGAAACAAAGGAGAAATCGAAAGAGAAGATCAAAGTGGATGATTATAAATCTAGCCACTCATGCTAAATTGAAAATAACAAACGAAATAGAAATAGAACATATTGTACCAAATTGTTTGAATAGAAATTGCAAAGACGGATAAGTAGATACGATCTAGATGGGTGTTCTTGAATCTTCAATGAATCAAATGATGAAATCTGCGATGATCCGTCAAAGACTCGTGGTAGAACAGCTCCTAGAAAGAAAAACTTGGATATTGGGCAAATAGGTTTTTTTTCTTTATATACCTCCCCCAAATCTGATGCAAAGAGGCTGTAGCCTGATTTCCCCGTGCACTCACTGCGGCGCAGTGGGCCTTGTGCACTCCCACTGCGGCGCAGTGAGAGTCTTCTGAAATTCTGTTCTAGTGTGACTGCGGCGCAGTGGGTGTGAATGCTCCCACTGCGGCGCAGTGATAATTCACTGGAATCTTGTATCTTTGGTACCCAACGACTGCGGCGCAGTGGGGCAATAACCCTCCCACTGCGGCGCAGTGCATATCTGCTGAAATCTTTGTTCTTCATTATCAACATCACTCGAACACTCGGGTCAACTTCTTGGCCAAAAATCGTCAGAAAATGTACCAAATGGACGCGCAACCTGCTAAGAACCTGAAAGCACTAACAAACACCATAAATGCGCCAAATGCATACAAAATCGACTCAAAACACATACGAAAAAGGCCAATAATGATGTGGCCGATCTATATAAATTGGTCACATCAAATCCCCCACACTTGAGCATTGCTTGTCCTCAAGCAAATATGGAAATTAAGCAAAAAGCATTCCTTGGCACGAAGCTACATGAACACATTACAAATTTCCAAAAAGAAGCCAAACCAAGTATGTCGATGACAAGGACTTGCGGGAAGGACCACATGCTTAGAAAGTTTATACAATTTGTTCTTGTAGATGTTCTTCTTAGGCTGCCTAATTCCCTCAAATGATAGCCAAGCATGTCGCTCGTTCAGTTCTTCAATAAATGTGAGCGGCACCTCCATTTGTCTCTTTGAATTCTTAGTCGGGACATCAACCGCCTCACTGGATTGCCCCTCAACCATTTTGCGCTTTCCCGCGGCCTTATCTTCAGCTCCCTGCATTCACAAACATGAAAACGTCCAATTGTAAGTATTAAGAATGCAAAGGTGGGAGGCATATTAAACAAACAAAAATCTTGGCATGGAAGGGCCCCCACTGCGGCGCAGTGGGCATGCTTCACCCTCACTGCGACGCAGTGGGGCAAAAGGACAAAACGGGCAGAAGATCCTCACTGCGGCGCAGTGAGGCACTGAACCCCCTCACTGCGGCGCAGTGAGGCGAAAAACCTGGGCAACCAATCCTAGGGTTCATCATATATAGCACAAAAAAGGTACTCAAACAAGCACATTCAGGGAATAATCAAACAATAATCTCCAAATAAATCGACATATACATCCCCCACACTTGTTCAAAGCAAATCCCCAATTTTTCAAAACCCTAATTTTCAAAATCCAAATCAAAAATGGATGAACAAGATGCAAGATTTATCACCCAAATGGCTTCTATTGCCCACAAACATCAAAACCCCTAAATTAATTCGAACATTAAGCTAGCATAAACCCTAGAAATTAAAAACTTCAAAATAAAAGGAAAATACAAAGAAGCTAAAGAGAAAAACTTACACTTCTTCCCATTATGCAAGGTTATGAAGATGAAAATCTGGAAGATTGATTAAAGATGGAAGAAAATGGAGGATCTTGATGGAAGAAAGAGTGGGTATTTTGGTTTTTTTTTGGGGGGAGAAAAGAAAGATAAGGTGAAAGTGAAAAGTAAAATAAAATAAAAAAACTAAACTATATTTACATCGGCCAGGAGATGACTTACCTGGCAGCCCACTGCGGCGCAGTGGAAAAACTGCACTCCCACTGCGGCGCAGTGGGGATTATTTTACAATTGGGCAGTGGTTTAACACTGCGGCGCAGCCAAGCCATCCCACTCCCACTGCGGCGCAGTGGGAAGTTGCTGGAAAATTTCTCTTCAAATCATTATGTCAAACTCAAATTGCACATAACCGGAACCGCATCACAATAAAACCAAACCTGCACTTACTAACTAAAACAAGATTAAAACTAACAAATTCAAAGAAAAGTAAAATGCGATAAAATAAACACGGGTTGCCTCCCGAGAAGCGCTTAAGTTATTAACGAGTCTTTAGCTTGACTCGACCAACCTTCAAGTATCAAATTCAAACACGGGGATCTCATCAAATATCCCCTCTACCTGCTCTTCTTCCAAATATAGCTTAAGTCGATGACCATTGACAATGAACGAACCTTCACCATTTCGCTTAAACAACTCAACATAACCCGACGGGTACACATGCTTAATCTCAAACGGTCCAATCCATCTAGAAGTGAGTTTGGGTTGCTTAATCTTAAATTTGGACAAGAACAACAACACTTTAGCCCCAACCTTAAACTCCTTCCTACGGATCCTCTTATCATGCCAAATCTTGGTCCTTTCCTTATAAAGCCTCGAATTCTCATAAGCACCTAACCTAAGCTCATCAAGCTCATGTAGTTGCAACATTCTAAGTTCACGCGCTTCCATCAAATCCAAATTCAAATTCCTTAAAGCCCAATACGCTTTATGCTCTATCTCAATAGGAAGATGGCAAGTTTTGCCATAGAGCAACCGGTATGGCGTGGTGCCAATCGGCGTCTTATAAGCCGTCCTAAACGCCCACAAGGCGTCATCTAACTTCTTTGACCAAACCTTAGGGTTATCTCCAACAGTTTTCTCTAAAATCCTTTTCAAAGCCCTATTGGTGTTTTCTACTTGTCCACTAGTTTGTGGATGATAAGAAGTAGAAAAATAATGCACAACATCATACCTCTTCATGACCTTAGCTAATTGATGATTTGCAAAATGGGTTCCTCGGTCACTAATCAAAGCTCTAGGGCAACCAAATCGACAGAATAACTGTTTCAAGAAATCAATGACTACACGCGCGTCATTCGTGGGTAAAGCCTTGGCTTCGGCCCATTTAGACACGTAGTCAACGACAAGAATATATTGAAACTTATTAGACGGTGGGAATGGTCCCATGAAGTCTATACCCCAAATATCAAATACCTCGCATACCTGAATGCTTTGTTGAGCATCTCATCCCGCTTAGTAATGCTCCCTTGTCTTTGACAAATGTCACAAGTCTCTACCAAAGTCTGGGCCTCCTTGAAAATTGTAGGCCAATAGAAACCTGCATCAAAAACTTTCTTACCAGTAACTGAAGGACCGTAATGACCTCCAGTTGGCCCGTAGTGACAAGCATCCAAGATCTCTCTAGTCTCAGCTCCAGCAACACATCTCCTAATCATACCATCTGCACAAACACGAAACAACTATGGATGGTCCCAAAAATAATACTTAACATCCGATATGAGCTTCTTCTTCTGCTGGGACGTGAAATCATTAGGTATCTCACCTGCAACCAAATAATTAGCTATATCTGCAAACCAAGGAGCTTCATCAGAGTTAGAGATAAACATTAAAGACTCATCGGGGAAGTGATCATTGATCTCCCCATCACGAAGTTCCTCCCGGTGAGGATCTTCCAAACGACTCAAATGGTCGGCAGCCAAATTTTCAGCCCCTTTCTTATCCTTAATCTCAATGTCAAATTCTTGCAACAAAAGAATCCAACGGATAAGCCTGGGTTTAGCATCCTGTTTCGAGAACAGGTACTTAAGGGCTGAATGGTCAGTGAAAACTATGGTCTTACTCAACACCAAATAAGATCTAAACTTATCAAAGGCAAAGACCACGGCAAGCAACTCTTTTTCGGTCATGGTGTAGTTTTGTTGGGCGGGGTTTAGGGTTTTGCTAGCAAAGTAAATAGGGCTAAAGTGCTTCTCATCCCTTTGCCCTAGCACGGCTCCCACAGCATAGTCACTTGCATCACACATCAACTCGAAAGGCAATTCCCAATCTGGAGCTACCATGATAGGAGAATCAGTCAACTTCTCCTTCAATACCTGAAAAGCACTCAAACAAGCATCATCAAAAACAAAAGGAACGTCCTTCTCCAACAAGTGGGTCATAGGACGAGTAATCTTTGAGAAATCCTTAATAAATCGACGATAAAAACCCGCATGTCCAAGAAAACTTCTTACCCCTTTCACATTGGAAGGCGGGGGTAATTTGGCTATAACATCTATCTTAGCCCTATCAACCTCAATCCCGGCCTTAGACACTTTATGCCCTAACACAATACCCTCAGTCACCATAAAATGACACTTTTCCCAATTCAAAACAAGGTGTGCCCTCTCACACCGTTCCAATATCCTATCCAAATTACTCAAGCAAGAATGAAAAGAATCCCCAAAAACTGAAAAATCATCCATGAAAACTTCCATGGAAGTTTCAAGCATGTCCTGGAAAATAGCAATCATGCACCTTTGAAAGGTGCCAGGGGCATTACACAAACCAAACGGCATTCACCGATAAGCAAAAGTGCCAAATGGACAAGTAAACGTGGTTTTCTCTTGATCCTTTGGATCAATGGGTATTTGAAAGTACCCGGAAAACCCATCTAAGAAACAAAAATATTCATTACCTGCAAGACGTTCCAACATTTGATCAATGAAAGGAAGGGAAATGATCCTTACGGGTGGCATCATTAAGCTTACGGTAATCTATACAAACCCGCCAACCCGTAATAGTCCTAGTGGCCAAAAGCTCCTTATTATCATTCTCAATAACTGTCATGCCCCCCTTTTTGGGCACACAATGAACAGGACTAACCCAAGGACTATCAGCAATAGGAAAAATGATTCCTGCATCAAGAAGCTTAATACCTCTTTCTTAACAACCTCCTTCATATTAGGATTCAGCCGCCTTTGTCTCTGGACAACGGGCTTAACATCATCAAGAAAATCAATCTTATGCTGGCAAAAATTAGGACTAATACCTGGAATATCTGTGGTCTTCCAAGCAAAAGCCCGCTTGTGAGCTTTAAGAACAGACATGAGACGGTCTTTCTCATCACTCGAGAGTGAGGACGAGATAACCACTGGAAGAGAAGACTCACCTGGCAGATATGCATACTCTAGATGGTCTGGAAGCGGCTTAAGCTCCAAGTCAGTAGGTGGTACATCAACAGAGTTAGGTACCCTTGAACTCCCGTCAGCAACTACCTCCTCAAAAGTCTCATCCTCGGGAGGTGATTCATCCAAACTCAGTGCCATGACCTCTGCAAACAAAGCTTCATCAGAAATTTCTCCCGATCCTAAATTAGCGATCTCCTCCTCTCCAATATCTGTCTCCATGAAGTCCTGAAATTCTCGATCCAATGCATCATCAATGACATCAATCCTGAAACAAGTCTCATCATTAGAATATGAATGCTTAATAGACTTTTCAACATTAAACACAATCCTATCAGTTCCTACGCCTAAGGAAATCTCCTTATCCTTCACACGGATGATAGCATCCGCAGTATTAAGGAATGGGCGTCCAAGAATAAGAGGGACTTGCGTATCTTCCTCCATCTCGAGGATAACGAAGTCAACAAGAAAAACAATATGGCCCACTTTGACTCTAATATTCTCAGCAATCCCAATGGGATACTGAAATGAATGGTCAGCTAGTCTTATACTCATGCAAGTAGGGCAAAGGATTCCAAAGGACAACTTAGCATAAACTGAGTAAGGCATCAAATTAATGCTAGCTCCTAAATCAGCTAAGGCCTTACAAATAATGGTTCTAATAGAGCAAGTGATAAGAAAACTCCCTGGGTCTTCAAGTTTTGGTGGAATGCGGTTCTGCAAGATAGCAGAACACTCGGCATTGAGAAAAGTAGCCTTTGCCTCTTCAAACTTCCCATTGTCTATCACAAGCTCCTTAATGAACTTGGCATAATGGGGCATCCCCTGGATAAGATGAACTAAAGGCACATTAATATGAACATTTGTAATCATTTCCACAAACTTGTTATATTGCTCCTTTAGCTTTGCTTAAATGAACCTCTGTGGAAATGGTATCTTTGGCTTGTATGGTTTAACCTCTGGAACCACAGCCGGTTTTGGTGGAGTGACCGGAGTCTTCACGGTCGACTCTTCCTCCATCTCTATATCTTCATCAACATCGGTATCATCACCCCCGTTATCCTGCACATCTGAAACAACAACATTAGGCATAGGAGGTGAGTCATAAGACCTACTAGTACGAGTGGTGATGGCTTTGGCTTGCTCATTACGGACTGGAGGTGGAGTGTATTTCTGTCCCTGGCTAAACTGAGGCCTAGGATTCTGCTGCGTGTTGCTAGGAAGAGTCCCTGGAGGCCTAGCAAGAGCTGCCATCCTACTTTCGAGATCCTTGAAGTTAACACCCTGATTTTTCATGTTGATCTCCACCTTCCCGCTTATCTGATCCAACCTCTCACTCAAAGCCTTGGTATCTTCCCTGATCATTTGAATGCTAGTATTTGTTTCAACTTGATTACTAGCCAACTGCTTCATCATCTCCCTCAACTCGGCATTAGGATCGGCATTAGAAGAAGAAGAACCTGATCCTTGTCCTTGTCCTTGATGAGTCTGCTGTTGTGGATGATTCTGATAATTATCTCTTTGCCACCTGTTACCTGAAAAATGAGAATTATTAGTCTGAAAAGAAGAGTTATGAGAAGTATTACCTGAAGGTCGGTTCTGGAAACCGGTGTTGCGGTAGAAATTCCCTTGGGGTTGATTTTGAACATAGTTCACATCTTCGGGTGCCCGATTTGGACACTCATCAGAATAGTGCATATCACCACAATGATCACACCCATTGGCGACTACCTTAACATCCCTCTCAATTGCTCCAAACCTATTCTCTTGAGTAGCAAACCCCTTTTCCATGCGCTCAGATAGCGCTCTAATTTCTCCAATAACCTCTGGGTCATTGCTAGCTTCAACCTTAGCAACTCTCCCTTGGTTAGTACCTCTCTTCATCTTTCTTTCATTCTTCAAGAACCTTTCATCAACAAGAGTTGAGCTATCCTTTGCCATATCTTCCAAGATTTGATAACCTTCATTGGGTGTAATGTTATTGAAACTACCCCCGAAAGCATATCCCAATTCGCGTTTGGACTTCTTATCTAACCCATCAAAGAAAAGCTCCACATATTTTTCCCTAGTCAAATCGTGACCTGGACAATTTCTCAACATTTCCTTGAAACGAACCCAAGCATCAACAACATCTTCCCCATCATCTTGTTCAAAAGATCTAATCATATTTTCCAACCTTCTTTGAGTTCTTAGTGAATAAAACTCACCAATGAAAGCTTCCTTAAGTTGGTTCCAAGTAGTGATTGAATTTTCCGGAAGATCATTGAACCAATCAAGGGCTTCTCCAGTGATTGACATGGGAAATGTCTCAAGTTTCACGACATTCATTTGATTTTGACCGTATTGATAAAGCCGAGCCAACTTTTCAAACCTATCCAAGTGTTGGTAAGGATCCCATTTTCTTTTTCCATCAAATTGGTGCTCTTCTATGCTCTTAAGATGATTCCCTTTCAAATTGAAAGTGTGATCAATGGCCGGTGGTCTAATGGCGGAGCCACGGCTAGTTGGAATAGTTCGAACCCTCTCGCCATAGCGAGTGTCATTTGGATCCCTAGGTTGTTCGTCACCCATCTCTTCCTGCTTAACTTCCAAATTGAAGAATTTGTCTAAAAAGAAACCTTCATCGTCCGAATCAGGAGTGGGTTTAGCTATAGGTGAAAATGGTGTTGGTATTGGTGTTGTGGGTTCAGTGAAGTTAAACCGACGCCCTCTTGGTCTTCTCGGAGTAGAAAAAGGACTATTCAAAGGTAGACCCGAAGAACGCAAGTTCATCAACTAAAGAAATATGTCTGCAAACACACAACTAACACAAACACGTCAAATGCAACTGTGATAAGAAAAGAAAACTAATCTAATAAAACAAGTAACTTTCTCACGCGTGAGAACGGATCAAACCACTAAATTAACAACTAAATCGGCACACAATCCCCGGCAGCGGCGCAAAAAACTTGATGTGTAAAATCGAGTTTAAAAATTTATAAACAAGAATTACCCTAAAACTGACTACTACACACTCGCGGGCAGTGGACCCGTTCGTAGATAGTATAGCTAAAAGGTAAGTCCGAATTCGTTCACGGGGATTGGTTTGAAATAATTGTTTGCTAAAGTGATTTGGGGAAAAGGATGGAACCGTAGCCGAATTGCTACCTCACTTTGACAATATTAAATTAAAGAAATTGAAATAACAAGACAATTGAAAAGTAAAGAAAGTTCAAACAATATGAATAAAGATCATCCACTTCGAATCCACTTGACTTCAGTTATGATTGCACATGTTAAAGATCAAATTATTTAGAGTTGACAAGATAATCGTGAAAGGATAAAAATGCTCGCGTGGTACCACCAACCGCTAACAATTCACCCAAACACCTAAGTTGCTAGTTTAATCACCCAAGCCGGTACCACCAATGCCTAGAAAATCTCCCCAACAATTAGTTTGCTTGATTATCTAATTACCAATTATGCCTATGTGAATGAAAACGTGGTACCACCAACCGTTTCTAAACACGTTTACCGATTAATTCCTATTATAGATTTGACATTCACCGTCATACCATGAACCGGTGACAAACGACCATAGACAATCGAATTGAAACGATAAACATATTCACCTAGTACCACTAATGATGAACACATAAACCATCAACATCAAAAGAATAAATCACAAGGAATTAATTGATAAAGATCACGACACAACGATAATTGAATCAACTCTTGAATTAAAATATTGCAATCATATCATTTGTCAAGATTCATCAAAGTGGATGATTATAAATCTAGCCACTCATGCTAAATTGAAAATAACAAACGGAATAGAAAGAGAACATATTGTACCAATATTCATTGAATGTAAATTGCAAGACAGAAAATTAGATACGATCTAGATGGGTGTTCTTGAATCTTCAATGAATCAAATGATGAAATCTGCGATGATCCGTCAAAGACTCGTGGTAGAACAGCTCCTAGAAAGAAAAACTTGGATACTTGGGAAAATAGGGTTTTTTCCTTTATATACCTCCCCAAAATCTGCAGCAAAAGGCTGCAACCCTGATTCTCCCGTGCACTCACTGCGGCGCAGTGGCCTTGTGCACTTCCCACTGCGGCGCAGTGAGAAGTCCCTGGAATTGTTTATTCGTTGTTGACTGTGGCGCAGTGGGGTGTGAATGTTCCCACTGCGGCGCAGTGATAATTCACTGGAATCTTGTATCTTTGGTACCCAACGACTGCGGCGCAGTGGGGCAATAACCCTCCCACTGCGGCGCAGTGCATATCTGCTGGAATCTTTGTTCTTCATTATCAACATCACTCGAACACTCGGGTCAACTTCTTGGCCAAAAATCGTCAGAAAATGTACCAAATGGACGCGCAACCTGCTAAGAACCTGAAAGCACCAACAAACACCATAAACGCGCCAAATGCATACAAAATCGACTCAAAACACATACGAAAAAGGCCAATAATGATGTGGGCGATCTATATAAATTGGTCACATCACCCCTTTAAAGTGTTGTTGTAAGTCCCATATCTCTAGGAATTGCATGAATGCAATTATTGATCGTCGATTACCTTTTGAGTACCGTCATTTCTAGCTGATCAACAGATGAAATGATTGTATGTCAATTGGATCCTAGCCTTAATGAAATTAATTGTTAAATGAATTTAACAAGGGTAAATTACATTTCTTAAGGATTAATTATCGAAAATACCGATAATTGAACATGAATCTGTTTTGTAAATAGGCAACAAATCCTACACAAAACATACACCAGTCGGCTTTCAGGTCGATGCTAGAAAGGGAAAGACTTTCTGGAACCAACTTCAATGACTGGTTTCGTCAGCTGAGAATAGTTCTAAGAGCTGAAAAGAAATATAAAGTCCTTGATGAGCAGACACCCGTTGTTCTGGGAGCGAATGCTATAACTGAAGAGTTGGCTGCATACAATGCTCAGTTTGATAGACATAATGAGGTTGTTTGTTTGATGCTGGGTAGCATGAGTCCCGAGCTTCAACAATCAAATCGGATTGCATAATTCGTGTGATATGATCAAAGAACTCAAGTTAATCTATGGAAAATAAGCTGAAGTGGAATTGTTTGAACTAGTTGAAACACTTCATGTCTTGAAAAATGAGCAAGGAACTCCGGTTAGTCCTCATGTACTCAAGTTGAAAAGGTACTTTGAGCAATTGGAAAGGTTGTACTATGCTTATCATCCGGCTATTACTATTGGCAAAATCCTAAAGTCTTTTCAAAAGATTTTGAGGAGTTTGTGCGCAATTATAATATGCATAGCATGAGTAAAACCATAGCTGAACTTCATGCCATATTAATTGAGTATGAGAAAGAGCTTCCAAAGAAATCTGCTACACCCCAAGTTCTAATGATCAAGGGGGGAAAGGTTCAGAAAGCAAAATAACCGTAAGCTAAGGGTAAGAAGTTTGGTAAGGGAAAACAAAGTGTGTTAGTCTCAAAACCTTGAAAAACCCTTTCGGCAAAAGGAGCATACGGCTAAAGTATCTAGCTGAGTTGAATGCGAAGAAGAAGCAAGCTGGTTCGGCCAGTGCTTCAAGTATCTTCATAATTGAATTATATGTGTTGTTATACAAATAATAATTCAATAGCAAAAGAGTCAAGTTTAACTTGGACTCTACCTATCTTTGACATTGTCATCTTGTTTAAATTTTGTCAAGAAACGCATTTAAAGTCTTCAATGAGAAGAGATCTTACAATCAAATGATGAATCATTTGATAAATGCGTGTATTTGACATTATCGTTAGCAAGAAACGCGTTGAAAGTTTTCAAAGTGAAGAGATCTTACAATCAAATGATGAATCATTTGATAAATGCATGTATTTGACATTGTTGTTAGCAAGAAAAGCATTAAAAGACTTCAATGTGAAGGGATTTTACAAATGATGAATCATTTGACAAATGCATGTCTTGTGTTTTCGGCAAGATGACAAGAATACCTTTTCCGCATAAAACCGGAGAGGGCTAAGGAACTACTTGGACTAATACATACGGATGTATGTGGCCCATTTAGGACATGTGTCAAGGAAAGGTACTAGCTACTTCATCATTTTTATGAATGATTTCAGTCATTATGATTATGTTTACTTGCTTAAACATAAACATGAAGTCTTCGAAACATTCAAAGAGTTTAAAAATGAAGTAGGAAATCAACTCGGTAAAATCATCAAGATTCTTCGTTCGGATCAAGGTGGGAAATACTTAATTTAAAAGTTTAAGGATCATCTAAAAGCTTGTGGATTTATCCAAGAGCTTACTCCTATATAAGGGTATATCTGAAAGGAGAAATCGAACCTTGTTGAACATGGTGAGATAAACGATGAACCTTAAGACTCTCCCATTTCATTTTGGGATTATGCTCTAGAGATTGTTGCATGCATTCTCAATATGGTTCCAACCAAGAAGGTTGACAAGACACCGCATGAATTGTGGCATGGGAGTGTTCCCAAATTGTCTTACTTAAAGGTCTGGGGATGTGAGGCACTTGTGAAACGAGATACGCCTGACAAACTTGAATCTAGATCTGTTAAGTGCATCTTTGTAGGATACCCAAAGGAAACAATGGGTTACTACTTCTACTTTCTTATTGAAAACGCTGTTAAGGTATCTCGATTTGCTGAGTTCCTTGAAAGGAAACTCATATCTCAAGAAGACAGTGGGAGGATTGTTGAACTTGATGAGGCTCAAGAAGATGTGTCAACTTCTGAAAAGACTAGCAATCATCAACTTGGGGGGGGGGAATGTTCAAAGAGATGAATCTCATGAACTACAAGTTGAAGATAATGCGATTCCAATTCGTAGGTCCTCAAGGACAATACGTGCTCGTGAAAGATTAAACCTTATGGTTGAATCTGAAGAACACGTAGTGGGAGACTTAAATGAATCTCCTAATTTCAAAGCAGCATTATCGGATCCGGAATCTGAAAAATGGCTTGAAGCTGCGAATGTGGAAATGAAATTCATGAAAGATAATCAAGTTTGGAGCTTGGTTGATCTTCCACCTAATGGTAGAACCGTTGGGTGTAAATGGATCTTCAAGAAGACGACTGACATAGATGGAAATGTACACACCTATAAAGCTTGTCTTGTGGCGAAAGGTTATACTCAACTTTATGGAGTTGATTATGAGGAAACATTTTCTCCCGTTGCAGACATTAGAGCTATTAGGATCATCTTAGACATAGCGGCGTACTATGACTTTAAGATATGGCAAATGGATGTCAAAACCGTTTTCTTGAATGGTAATCTAGACGAGGAAGTCTATATGATTCAAGCATAAGGTTTTGTCGATCTGAAATATCCCGACAAAGTGTGCAAACTTCAAAGGTCCATTTATGGATTGAAGCAAGCATCAAGGAGTTGGAATAAAAGGTTTGATGAGGAGATCAAAAGTTTGGTTTTGCTCAGAATCCTGATGAGCCACGTGTATATCGCAAACCTAGTGGGAGTAATGTTACTTGGGTTGAAGTGGCATTCATTCTTGGAATCAAGATCTGTAGAGATAGAAGTAAAACGGTTGATTGGATTAAGTCAAAGTGCATATATAGATAAGATCTTGAAGTGATTCAAGATGGAGAATTCTAAGTGTGGTTTTATACCGATGCAAGAAGGACTTAATTTATCTAGCAAGAACGGTGCTTCTACACCTGAAGAGGTGAAGCGTATGCAAAGAATTCCTTATGCTTCGGCTGTGGGATCTATCATGTATGCGGTAAGATGCACTAGACCTGACATTGCGTTCGCTCAAAATATTGTTAGCCGATATCAGCAAAATCATGGAG
Source organism: Erigeron breviscapus (assembly GCA_034093135.1). Taxonomy (NCBI): domain Eukaryota; kingdom Viridiplantae; phylum Streptophyta; class Magnoliopsida; order Asterales; family Asteraceae; genus Erigeron; species Erigeron breviscapus. The sequence continues at coordinate 36,012,536 of CM067168.1, forward strand.
AGGATCATTGGACTGCTATGAAAAATATTCTTAAGTACATGCGTGATACTAAAGAATTATTCTTGGTGTATGGTTGAAATCCCGATCCAAAATTCAAAGTGAATGGATACTGTAATGTTGGATTTCATGACTGATAAAGATGATTCAAAATATCAGTCGGGATACGTCTTCGTTTTAAATGAAGGCATGGTGGAATGCTATGAGCTAAAAGAAAACCACAGTTGCTATGTATGTGACAGAATCTGAGTATATTGCCACCTCAGAGAAGCCTCCATGAAAGTAGTCTGGATTAGAAAGTTTATTTTTGGGTTTTAACGTGATGCCCTCAAATAACACACCTATGGATCTGTACTGTGATAATACGGGAGCTATTATCATTGCCAATGAACCTGGAGTTCAGAAAGGTGCCAGACATTATCCTAGACGATATCACTTTGCACGTGAATAAATCGAACTAGGAGAAATTAAGATACTCAAAGTTCACACAGATTATAACTTAGCAGATCCTTTTACAAAGGCTTTGTCAAAAGGAAAGCTCAATAAGCATGCCGAGGGCATAGGTCTTAAATTTTGCTAGTTATATCATGTAAATCTGTGATTGGTATTTGGATAATGGGATGTTAAACGATTGTTATTTTAATAAATGAATTTTATACTTGGTACGAGTGTTTTCATTTTATAATAATTGTGTCCTATATTTGCATGTTTAAATCCATGAATATTTTAAATATTCTAAACGTCCATTGTCGATTAACTATATGGGAATATAGTTAAACTAAGGCAAATGTGAGAGATTGGTGAAAATATTTAAGGGAATATTTTGAAGATGGTCCTGCCAAACTCACATGGTATTCAAAGAGATGAATATCGGACTTACCCCACTTAACGAATTTTCATTTTATGGATCGACGTCATTAAGTGAAATTCGTGAAATGGTTACTTTATTTATCCTTAGACTTGAGATACAAGTAGGTTATGCATGTGTGGATTGCATTTTCTTGATATAGTTCTAACTGTCCTGAACAAGGTAGTAATAAAGGGCTATTTTCAGAAATGTAGTGAAACGACATGACTAACACGTGTAGTCAATATAGGATTTAATGAATAATATTTATGTCATATGCTAACATATTTCCAAAGAAATAGGCTAAACAACCATTTAATTCGTTCATAATAAAGTTTAAAATTGAAATTAAAAAGATCAAAATAATCATCCTTCAAATTTTCAATTTTTTTCATCTTGAGTCTTGACACATGAAAGCGAACCACCACCACCACCACCACCACCTTCACCTTTAGCATCCGAATTCAAGCCAATTTAACAGGTAACCGACACGTTTAACCTCTTCTTCTTTCGTTCTTTTTTTCTTTCAAAAAGTAAATTAAGTTCCTTTTTAGTCCTGACTGTTCACACTCTATCTTTTTCCTTTTTAATCATTCAACTCTTTTTTTAATCTAAAGATAGTAAAATTAAAACCCTAACGATAGATTACCATGCAAATCAATGTCTCACATTTTTCTAGTACTATACCTTAGGAACATGTGCTTTGACAACGAAATTATAACAAATATAGAGTTGTTTTACTGTTTGTATTTTGCCAATAAATCTTATGACAAGTTCATGAAAATTTATCAAAGACTATCAATCGCACATATTCAACTTATAAAACATCGATTATATGTGTTAAATTTTCATTTGCTACTATTATCGATAGTAAAATCTGATTAATGTATTTTCATGGATTTAATTATTCCAATAATATTAAATGAGTTTTTTGGGCAGCCTTGGAGAAATGGTTAATTAAAGATTCATGTTCTTGAAGACTAAACACTCAAAACACCTTCAGCATTTAAGGGCGCGTTTGGGGAAAATGTTTTCTAGTTTTTCATTTCCAATTTTATAGAAAATGAAAGGAGTTTTCCATAGAAAACAAATGAATATTTTAAAAACGCGTTCAAAACTATAAATGGAAAACAATTTTGAGGTTTTCAAAATTTAGAAAATGGAAAATGAAAAAGTGGAAAACAATAAAAAAGTGTTTTCTAATTTTTCATAGAAAAGTGGAAAACAGTGTTTTCTGTTTTCATGGAAAACATTATTAGAAAACAATGATTTGAACGCGTTTTCTGTTTTCCATGTTTTTTTGGAATACACAAATGGAAAACAAGGGGTGTTTTTCCAAACTAAACGCACCCTAAAAGTTTCAAAGTTTTGTTACTTTTGTGGAATGGTTTTTCTTTTAAAAATCATTGAGGGGAATGGGTTGATAAATGTTTAGATAAAAAGTACTCTACCAATGATAGCAACTCTTGTTCACCTTGTGACTCACAAACAACATATATCTCATCATCACAACTTTCACTTTTAGTACTTGTGTAACATGATTCAATGACTTAGTATGTTAAGCAAGAATCATGATCAAAACTTGGGTTTCAATAAAGCTTACAAATTTTTAATGGGTTTTCATCAAATTCATATGGGAAGTCAAAAAAAGGGGGGAAAATGTTAGATGACAAACCACTGAATTTGACTATTTATTCAAGTCAACTCATGACATCCAATATAGGTTCCACACAACCCTCTATAAACAAAGTAGTCCTTAAAACCTAAGTTCTAACTTTTAAGGATTTTAGTATTGCTTGTAATCAATTCAAAATACAAATTAAAATTAGAAATGAGCAAAAATAAATAAAATATCCCTTGTTAAATTCTGAAAGGGACATTTGGAAATGTATTGAATAATGAATATGATTTTGACACTTTGCTTTGTTTTGGGGTTTTCAGAATAAGGCACAGGGTAACACCACCAGGCAAAAGTCAACCCGACCAAGGCATTAGCGGCGACGTCGCCGCTAATACTCTGACACTGACAGGGGGCCCGCTAATTTCTCTGCCAGATTTACCATTACAGACAGGGGCCCCGCAGTATTAGCGGCGACGTCGCCGCTAATACTGCACCAGAGAGAGTATTAGCGGCGACGTCGCCGCTAATAATCTCTCTGGTGGGGTTACACTTTTTTGCCTGGTGGGGTTACACTCCTCGTTTCAGAATAAGAGAGAAATTTGAGTATTTAAATATCTCATGTGTTCTTTCCACGTATGTGAAAATACAAAAGAAACATACTGTATTTCAAAAACACTCCAAACTTCCTTTCTTTTCTTTCTTCCCAACCAAGGTAAATGCTCTTTGTTCCAGTTTCCATTATTCATTTCTTAAATGTTTTCTTGATTCATTTTTTGCACTTCTTAGGGCAGTTGTTATGTTAGTTCATAGAAAATTCTATAACAAATGCCTTACCTTTGAATAATGTAGGAAATAGTAAATTAGCAGTAGTAGTTTTAGCCAGATATTAATCACCCTCTAATTAATCATAATATAAAAACTTAATTAACATGAATATTATATATAAGTTAGATTATGAGATAAACTAACAAATTCCCTTATCTACAATGTTTTTACTTTTTAGGCTACATTAATTTCCTCTGTTATTCAATATGGTGAAAATACAAAAGAAACATACTGTATTTCAAAAACACTCCAAACTTCCTTTCTTTTCTTTCTTCCCAACCAAGGTAAATGCTCTTTGTTCCAGTTTCCATTATTCATTTCTTAAATGTTTTCTTGATTCATTTTTTGCACTTCTTAGGGCAGTTGTTATGTTAGTTCATAGAAAATTCTATAACAAATGCCTTACCTTTGAATAATGTAGGAAATAGTAAATTAGCAGTAGTAGTTTTAGCCAGATATTAATCACCCTCTAATTAATCATAATATAAAAACTTAATTAACATGAATATTATATATAAGTTAGATTATGAGATAAACTAACAAATTCCCTTATCTACAATGTTTTTACTTTTTAGGCTACATTAATTTCCTCTGTTATTCAATATGGTGAAAATATGTTGCATTGGAGCTGGATATGTTGGAGGTCCAACAATGGCTGTGATAGCACTCAAGTGTCCCACAATTGAAGTAGCCGTGGTCGATATATCGGTCCCTAGGATCACAGCCTGGAACGGTGACCAGCTTCCAATTTATGAACCCGGGCTGGACGATGTGGTGAGATCATGTAGAAACAAGAACCTGTTTTTCAGCACTGATGTTGAAAAACATGTTGCTGAAGCTGACATCATTTTTGTGTCGGTTAATACCCCGACAAAGACCCAGGGTTTAGGTGCAGGGAAAGCAGCTGATCTGACTTATTGGGAAAGTGCAGCCCGAATGATTGCTGACGTGTCTAAAACCAACAAGATTGTGGTTGAGAAATCAACTGTCCCGGTTAAGACAGCTGAAGCAATAGAAAAGATCTTAACTCATAACAGTAATGGGATTAAGTACCAGATCTTATCTAATCCGGAATTTTTAGCTGAGGGGACGGCGATAGAAGACCTTTTTGCCCCTGACCGTGTGCTCATAGGAGGACGAGAAACACCGGGAGGGCAAAAAGCTATAAAAACTTTGAAAGAAGTTTATGCTCATTGGGTCCCTGAGGAGAGGATTATTTGCACAAATTTATGGTCAGCTGAGTTGTCCAAGTTGGCAGCCAACGCCTTTTTGGCGCAGAGGATATCATCTGTTAATGCCATGTCAGCGCTGTGTGAAGCCACTGGCGCTGACGTGGCAGAGGTGTCCCACGCCATAGGCAAGGACACCAGGATCGGATCTAAGTTCTTGAACGCGAGTGTTGGGTTTGGTGGATCGTGTTTCCAAAAAGATATTCTTAACTTGGTTTATATATGTGAATGCAATGGATTACCTGAAGTTGCAAACTATTGGAAACAAGTGATTAAAGTTAATGACTACCAAAAAGCCCGATTTGTTAACCGCATTGTTACTTCAATGTTCAACACAGTTTCGGGTAAAAAGATTGCTATCTTCGGGTTTGCTTTCAAGAAAGACACGGGTGACACGAGGGAAACCCCTGCAATTGATGTTTGCCAAGGGTTGTTAGGAGACAAGGCTAAGTTAAGCATATACGACCCACAAGTAACTGAGGATCAAATTCGGCGTGATTTATCAAGTAACAAAGTTGACTGGGACCATCCGGTGCACGTGCAACCTATGAGCCCAAGCTCGGTGAAGCAAGTGAATGTGACATGGGATGCATACGAGGCGGCTAAGGGGGCTCACGGGCTATGCATATTGACCGAATGGGATGAGTTCAAGGAGCTGGATTATCGCAGGATTTACGATAACATGATGAAACCGGCGTTCGTATTTGATGGGAGGAATGTGGTGAAGGCCGAAGAGTTGAGGGAGATTGGGTTCATTGTGTACTCAACTGGGAAGCCATTGGAATGAATCCATGGCATTTCTGTACTTGCTTAATGTAAAATGAGGAGTCATTTGTTTGCCTATTTTGACTTATGTTTTTCCTACCTAGTAAACCATTAATAAACATAATAAATTACATTGACAAATCTCTGTCCTTGTTTCATGGTCTTTTTGGAACCATGAAATGTAAGTTTGTCTTTTTTTTTTACATATTAAAATTTTTCATACTCATATCACTTGTATATTATTTTCATTAAGTTAGTTATGTCATTATATATATATAGGTGTCAGGTTCGAATCTCCATTCCACCAGATATAGGTAGTCCTTCTATGAGGGTTTGGCTTGGGTATACCCAGGTTCAAGTCTGAGGGGGCAGGGTTTACCCCTATTAATCGTCGTGCCCTTCGGACGGATTAGTAGGGGGTTTTCCCCCCATTGGGTATTTGAAATAGACATTTCTACTTCGAGAGAGCTCTCTAGCGCGGACCCGGTTAAGACAACGTATGCTAGACCTCTCGCTGTCGAATCGCGACACGAAGTTTCAAGCGAAATTCACCTTTCAAAAAAAAATGTCATTATATATATTCGATTGGTAGATATGATACAGGAGAATAACTTGAAACAAGATTTAATGAAAAGTATGTGATTGGATATTTGGATTGAATGGAAATAAATGGTAATGTTGTCAACTTGTCATTTTCTACGCCTTTCAAAAAATATTTGTTAGTTTTAGTATTATTGTTCTAGGCTTGTAGCCGCATTGGAGTAAATGACCCACCGCAATTGACAAGTTAGATGAACTTTTTTTTACTTTTACTAGGATAATAATACAAGCTGCTTCTTAGAAAATTTTTACAGCGATTGAACCATACTGTTACTCGAAAGTTATTGTAGGAAGAACATCATATATATAGCACAATTAATTTTTATATGATTTCAGCAGGGTTTTTTTAAAAGGAAAAAATATAGAATAAATCCTTTGTGAGTTTTCTTTTAGAGAAAATTATATTTTGAATTATTCAATGTGCCAGGGGAAGTTTATCTACCTGATTGCGTAATGAAAGGTTTGAATTGAATTAAAAAGACCCAATGACTACAATAAAGATAAAAGAACTTCACTTCGAATTTATATTTCCCTTAATATGGTGGTGGATCCATCTTTCTAAAAAGTGTCTCTCTGCACTCGGATTGCTGCTAATAAAATGATCATTGAGTAATGTTTGGTTTATAACAATACAAACTTTTTGAAATAAACTTTTATGCATATCTAATTAATAAAATAACGAAAGATTTATAAAGTTACGAATCATGTCAAAATAATATCAGAAACTAAAGAGTGTGCTTCACTTCTACACCATGCCGACCGTAACAACTACAGTATAAAATCCAAGCTTCTGTGACTACAAAGAAGGACACGCTCAATGACTTTGAACCACCCATTAGACCAACTAGAATTAAAACATTATGATTTTTACTCTAACCATGTGATCATATTATTAATTGGCATGTCCACTTTCAACTATCAACCAAAATTTAATTAACTCTAAACATAATAGACTCTAAGCTTGTGCTTCGATGAAAGTCAGAATTATGGTCGTAAAGTAATACTAATTCAGAAAACTTTGCTCAAAGAAGTTTGATTCGTGTTGAGCCTAACTACCACACCAATTTTAGGTTCAAGTTATTATAAACTCAACTCATAAGTTGGAAAATAACAAATATAGTCCAACTGTCGTGATTAATATGTTTAAACATTTCCAACACAAGAGGTGGTTATGTTTAAGATTAAAATCTCAATCTAAATTAAAACCTACTGTGCAAACTAATTAGTTATAAAAGACCAACAAGATTTGATTTGATTTGTTGCATAACATAGTCAAACATTTGTATAAAAGTGTGAATCAAGCCAACATATGCCAGATCATAATCTATGGGTTTTCTCAATGACTTGTTAGAGAAAAACTTTGTATTGATCAATATTTCTAGCGAGATATATTGTCAGATTAGACTCCCAACCTGCAACCAAAAGGCTACTAAATTTTTCAAGGCTTCATGGTTAACAAGTGAAGCAAAGCTCATTGACTATGAAATATGAATCAACCAACAGATGAAGTTAACGTTTCCATTGACAAGTAATTGACCTGTTCGCTACGTGCATTTTCTAATGTTGAACCAACTAATATCCAAAATTTTGTTACCAAAAGCCCTTTTGTGAACAACTGAAGTAAAAAATCATAAAACTATTAATTAAGGTTTAGTAGCCTGGTGCAGACCCATAACACAATAAACATAATCTCAAAACATCAAATAAGATATCTGGGTGAAAAAGACAATGTCGAAAGGTGAAGACAAACTTTAAAACTAACCAACAAAAATAACACAGATGAAATTATCTCTGATAGGCATAGCAGAATATAAATCAAGATCTCATGTGTTGTGATGTGTCCATTACAAACTGCATTTTAGATGTGCCTAGCTCAAGGGGTAACAACTACTACTCTTCCTGCAACTTGATCAAGATCTCTCCGTCCATTCGATGTAATCTTCCTCCCTCTGATGAGCATGAGGACAAGAGTAATTACAAATAGGAGTCTATAAGATACAATTTATCTTAATGCACTTGTGGTAAAAATTATACATTTGAGCCTTAAAAAAAAACTATACATTTTAGCTTTACATATTAGTTGATGTCCTCATAATTATCATTCAATTACAGCCTCCCTCTTATCTGATTATGAGGCTCTAACTTCAACTAAAGTTGATTAATGGCAAAAGGCAAAATAAAGTAAACATAGAAAAACTAACCCCTTTGCGTCAAAGTCAACAATGTTCATGGTCTGCAACTGTTGTAGAATGTGACGGGCAATGCCAGCACTACTCTTGCTGAAGTGAGGTGGGGCACTACCATTTCTCTTGCGACCACCATAAATTCTCTGAAAAGCACCAACACCAAGTCCTCCTCTCAAGTAAATCTTCCTTGCCATGGATGCTGAGAAACACAACACATTTAGAAAAAGTAATCAGCTGCAGAAAACTTGGTTTTTACGTCACTAAATGTAGAAGTTTTAAGATGCAGAAAGCAAATTTACCAGCTCTGATGTAGTACCAGTCAGGGTCATATGGTGCAAGTTCCTTAAATGTAGCAGTCTTCACAATATCAGTCCAGAGTGGAAGCTCCATCTGTCAACATGTAGAAAACAGAAATGCATCAACAAAAATTACCTATCTACAAAGAGACAACGATAAAGTAATACACATATCGGCTATCTATTGGCAAAACAGAATGCACATAAGCAATATCTGGTCACATTGCCCGGAAAACGTTTTCCCATCAAACCAATCTCGTTGATTAGATAAAATGTACTGGCAGAGGATATTAATACAAGCGCTTAGATACCAAACTCTACATATTAAAAAGAATAGCCAGCCTTAAATCAGATAAAAGTGCGTTGCCAAGCTTACAGCCAATGCAGATAAAGACATCCCTGAGGCTAAATTCTCATTAAGAAAGCGCCAAATGAAATTATGCTTCATAACAGTAAACTAAATGACTCTGGTAACATTTACAAACTTTAACTAGCGGATTGCGAGATAACTCGTCGAAAGCGTTAGCTTGCATTACAACAGCTATGAGTAAATCAAGTCCATATTATGCTTAAACAGTTACAATAACATAACTGATATTAACCATATATTTTAACTAATCATCCAAAATATACTTTACAAGCCAAAATATTTATACAATAAAAACGCCTAAAAAACTATATGTAAAATCTAATAAATATAGAAAATGTAAATCAACAGAAAATTAAAAATGTAATCCAGAAGTTAACAATCAAATGCAAATTAAAATCCATACAATGTCAATATAAATGTATCATACACAATTATATTATAGATACATACATATATATACACAGTTTAAGACCTAGATCAATTATTATGGATTGGAGAAAAGAAATTTAAAAAAGAACCTTGCCGGAGCGCTTGAGATGAGCTGCATACGCCTTGACAAACTCATGAGGAGAAACGTCTTTCACAGTTCTCGCCGTCTCCATTTTCAGGCTGCTGTTGCGGTTGCTGCTGATACGGCGGCCTTATGGTTTTGTGTGTGTTTAGTGTGTGCGACTGTAAAGGAGTTGTGTTATATGCCTGTATTAGGGTTTAATAGCATTCGTCATGCAGGATTGCAGGCTGCACCAAGCAGAATCTTTTAATTTGGGCTTTGAGGCCCATTTTCTTAAGGTTCTCTATTCTATCAAGGCCGATGTATATGACTGGTCCAGTAAAAAGTTAAAAAATGTGAAATGTGTGTTGTTGGCTTGTTGCTATTGTAATGGATGATCCTATCAAGTAAGTTGACTTTTCGAGTTAGAATAATTTGATCTATTAAGTTGATGTTATGAATTAATAAAAAGTTAATAAAAGAAAAACCAAACTTACGGTACAAACTTCACATATCTTTGTACTCACAAAAATCGCTACTTAATAAATCAACTTGTTTATTAAGTTGAGATATTCTCATTCGTATAACGGTAGATCCATTGATTGTAAGCAAGGTTATGAATATAGTATAGGATACGACCACGAGGATACCTCGGTTGGGATACAAACCCTACACTAGTAACAATACCATTTCAATCTAACCTTTGTAGCTAAAATTACTTGCAACATAAACTATAATGACTTATCCACTCGAGTTTATTCGAAGACCAAAAACTGACACCTATAATGATCGAATTAGTAAACAAATGCCTAGATACACTTGTATCGCATAACTAGGGATGGCAAAAAAAAAACGAACCCGACGGGGAAACCCGATATCCGAAGAATTCGGGTCAGGGCGGGGCAAGCTTATCGGGTTTCGGGTCGGGTTTTGGGGCAATTATCTGGGTTTTTTCGGGTTTCGGGGCAGGGACCGGGGCATGTCTATCCCGACCCGAACCCGATAACATTTTACATATGTATATATATAATAAATAATGTGTCTGCCATTAAACATAAACAATTAGGATATTTTCTTTTTCACTCCGCTGCAAACAGTCACTTCGACAGTTTCCAAATATAGATTTACAGTCCACAACTTTGTGTATTTCTTTTATTTAATTCTTAGTCTTTTGTTTCTTAGATATTTCAGATTTATTATATTTCTTATTCGTTTCCTTTACTATACTCTTAGTTTTTTAAATCTTAAATTTAGTAATTTACTAATCCACAACCCACAACGTTGAAAGTATATGTTAGATTTACATTTACTATAATAAAATGTGTTAGTCTTCTTCATGAGAAAGTTACCACTATCGGGTCGGGTTTTGGGTCGGTTTTGGGCAATATTTTATCCCCGATTAGGTACCCAACGGGTATCGGGTCGGGTATCCTTTTTCTTATCGGGTTCGGGTTCGGGTTTGGTACTACCCGCCCCGAACCCGAGCCATTGCCATTCCTACGCATAACATTATCATCTTGATCATATACTATACACAAAAAAGTTGCAAACAAAAATGCGGAAGCATTAAAGCATATGACTCAAAACTTTAAATGAAGTATTTGAAATGCTAACCATAAATTTGCATTGGATATTAACAACTTAGCCCAAGTTATTAGACGCTAGCATACCTAATGGCCTATTAAGAGAAAAATAAAGGGCAAAAAGTATAAAATGTGACAAGGGATTGAAATCAATATCTCTAAATAAGAAAATGAAAGATTACTGGCTAAAACAAACAAGTGAGAGAGGGTATATTACTTTTTATTTAACCATTGAACAATTTATTTTAAAAAAAAGGTGCCTTACAATGTACATAAAAAACATTATAAAAAAGTTAAATCAAATAAAGAAGTTTTATAGACACATGAATGTTCTTTGTATTTTATGTTTTTTTCATAAAATTTTCAAAAAATTGTAATATTGTATTTTATGCAATATTCCAAGTAACTATTTGGTGCTTATGGAAAAAAAATGAGGTGGTGCATGAAAACGCTCTTGTCTCCTCGACCGCAATATATGAAGAAATCAAAGTTGTATCTTTTCTACGGATTTTCAACCGGGCACACAAGATGGTGAATGATTGGCATAAATGGTGTAATTGTACGTCACTGTTGTAATTTATTTTTCTATTTTAACCTTGTAAGCATTTTCCTAGCGTCTTGCTAGTATATGAAATATAATTCACCTTTGCCGTTAAAAAAAAAACAAAAAAAACTAACACAATATTTTATTATTTTAGTAATTTTTATTTTTATTTTTTTTCAAACATTGTATACGACATCAGGAAAATCTCACCGTATAATGGTGAAGCCTTACACGTACCCTAGAAAACGAGATGTTGTTACAAGTATTAAGAGCGTAAAAACCCAAAGCCTTTGTCATCCATAAGGA
>CM067168.1:36029194-36049194 GCA_034093135.1 Erigeron breviscapus
ATTGTATAATTCAGAAGAAGGGGACTAGAGTGCATATATAATACGATATGCCTTAAAATATTTTATGAACCTGAGTCCAAAAGACAGTCATGATTAAAGTAGACTTAGAATTGTGAATTTCACCAAGTCTTTCAGGAGATAATGGCCACATACTGACAAAAGCTTCTTTATACAAATATCCAAACATAATGTGTATTTGGTGTTACTATGACTTGCAAAGAACAACAATATATCTATATATTTGGTTTTTTCTATTTTAGGATTTGAGTTTTGTGTGATCAGATTTATGTAGACTAAACATTGGAAAAGAGGGGATAAAATTTTTGTATCCACATGTTTGAAGATATTTTTTTGGGTGTTTTGTTTTTGAATTAATTGTAAGTATAGATAAATAGATAATAGATATAGAGATGAAAAAAATAAAAACTCTAGGTATTATCAATTTAATAATAAAACTTCATTATTTACGCTTTTAGTCCTTGTGGTAAGAAAAAGACTAAAATACCCATCATGTGCATGTCATGTGATCGGTAATTTAACGTCCGTTTGGAATTTGGACCAAAACCGTTGACGGAGCAAACTTATTTGGACTAAAACTGTAATTTATGAAACCTAAGGATGAAAACGGTAATTTCTGACCCACGATAGGGACCAAAACTGTAATTTACTCTTTTTATTTTATTGTAGCCTAACTCTAATTTCTTTTCTCTCCTAAGGTTGCCTTAGATAAATCATCAAATTCTGTACCAGCTTCCGAGAAGTCAGAGGAATCAACTAAGACCGCAGTCCCCGATGCTGCATCAATCACTGCATTTATGAATCAAGTGGCAGGACTTGTTCAGTAAGTCATTCCATTTCATATACTCAACCCCCAAAGAGTCTCCGTATAAAGACATATATGCCTAAATTTCTTTTTGGTTGTCTGTTATTTCTTATATCAGACTCGTGGATTCAAGAGACATTATGGAGCTAGAGCTAAAGCAACAGGGCTGCGAGGTTCTTATAAGAAAGAAGGAAGCCTTGCCTCAACCCCCAGCTGCACCTATGGTTATGATGCAATCGCAACCCCATGCTATGTATCAATCCCCACCACCTCCACAACAGTTTGCTCCCGCTTCTTCAGGACCAGCTCCTTCTGCATCCGCACCAGCACCACCCACACCTGCACCTGCGAAACCCAAGTCTTCTCTTCCTGCAATGAAATGCCCCATGGCTGGAACATTCTATCGGTCTCCAGCACCAGGAGCTCCCTCATTTGTAAAGGTATGCTTGTAATAGAACCATCAAGATGCCTGGGTTGGGTAAAAGGTTTGGGTTGGGTCAAATGTTATGGTGTGCTTGATGGGCCCATTCAACTTGGGTTGACCTGCAAGCACATGTTTTGGTTGGTTATTACAAATGTGTTCATATATAGATTCAGTGTTTTAATTATGATTAATAAAACACCAATACTACACAATTAATCTAACTTTTTGAATAGCATGCTTTAGGAGATTGTATAAGACTTCTAGCTACTCTCAACACATCTGAGTATCTGACTTGTGCTGTAGACAAAATTAAAAATAAATTGAACCGTTTAAGATATAACATGACCCAAATCAACCCATTAATTAGTGACTGGGTCAAAATGGCCACATCAAGTTAATATTGTAATCTCCTGTAATCATGGGGCAAATGAACCCAATCATAAGCTCACAATGGGCTTTGTTGTGTCTTGTCACGTATTCTATCAGTTTTGAAGAAGCGATATCTTTAGTGGTTTCTTCATGAAAATCATCGTTCGCACATATACTTTCTAAACAGTAGTTGCATTTTCACCATATGTGTTATATAAACTACTGTTATACTTTATCTATTCCTTAGTTCTTTGATTCTGAAGTGGTGTGTTTGAGTTACTAATGAAATTTTTTTAATTTTTTTTTTTTAGGTCGGAGACAAGGTCACGAAAGGCCAGGTTGTTTGCATTATTGAGGCAATGAAGTTGATGAATGAGATTGAGGTAATTCACACATCTGCTTGTGGTTTGACACTAGCTATAACCTATATCTAAGTTATCATAATTTAAAAACCTGTTATACATGATACTTCTACTAACATCGTTACCATTGACTTTCTTTTTAAGTTAGAACTTTATGCCTCCAGCTTTTGATTGTCCGATAGCATGACGCGTTTGCGTTTGTTTTCATCTAACATAATTTGTCAATTATTTTTAGCACTCTGTTTGATCACCACGCTATTTCTGTTATGGTTTTAGGCTGATCAATCTGGAACAATAGTCGATATTCTTGCCGAGGATGGGAAACCCGTTAGCTTGGATACGGTATTTTTGCTTTTTGCTCTTTCTCTCACATAATTAAGGCACATATATTTTTTGTATTGCTTATTAATCAATAAACGATATTCTTGTTTGCAGCCACTACTTGTTATCGAACCATGATGAGGAACATGAAGTGATCTATTGAGGACTATATATGTCAAGATACAAGAAAGTTTGAGCTTTAGACTCTTGTTTGTTGTTTAGTGTCTATTTTGGGGGTTGGTGTTATTGTAATTTGATTTTTCTTCACCTTTTATTAACTAAAACAATTATCTATTTTGATTGTGTATTTGAGACCCCTTTGTATAATTGATCACAATAATCTAATTAATCATCTTGTTGGAATGCTAGCAGATTTGTATGTCAAATTTGTTGTAGAATCTCTATATCTATAGACTTATTAAAAGAGTAGTAATCCAAACCTTTTAAAGACATCTTCAAAACCAAACCTATACTAAAAAGTTGCCACGTAGGATTTTATCCTACATGGCATCTCGATAATTTTTCTACAATATTTATCTAATAAATATTAAATAACAACTCTATATATACAAAACTAAGAAACCAAATCCCGTATATTAAAAAAAAACGTATACGAGACATAAAACATTGCATCCAATTATTTATTATTATTATATTACATATTCCGTATAAAACTAATAATACATTTATTTGATTCGATTCAAATTATGTAGGCAAAGTGCCAAGGATAGTCACAAATATTATTAAATTTTAATAATAGGTTTGTTTTTAATTTGTAATCTAATTGTAATTTTAATTTGGTTTTTAATTATTTTTAAAGCTTTTCATCTTTTACGAATTTTGTTATTTGATGAAGTAGATTTCATTAAAATATTTTATTTAAATGAGTGAATTTTGTTATTTGATGAAGTAGATTTCATTAAAATATTTTATTTAAATGAGTGATGAAATTTCAATGGATTACATATCAGTTTGCAAAAATAATAGATTGCTATGGTCTTACATTACATTATACTTTAATTTAATTTTATGTTTACTAATATTGCATGAAGTATAATATGTGATATTAAATATGAGTTATTGCCCTAAAAGGTTGGTATAAATAATTTTATTGTATATATTAAATAATAAAATTATAATTACTTATTAATCGATTAATAGTTAAATAATAAGAGTTATACTTTGGATTAATCTATTACAATATATGATAGATATAGATTTATATACACATGCTTAAAAGACAAGTTATAATTGTTAAAAGTTATTATTAATACTCATATAATTAAATAACATGAACAACTTTTTTAAATAGTCGCACATCCTATCAGAAAGTGCTCACGTGACACTCTCTAAGCTCGCCACGTCAGCAATTTCTTGCATGGCGTCACCATATCGATCCAAGAGACATGTCAACTGCCACATTATATCCTTATATTAATAAGGATTGAATCATGAACAGTAACGGGATGAATATAACCGCTTACGTGGCGAGTTACTATTCGTCCACCATACATCGTAAACCACTAATCGATTTTGTCATATCGTATATTGTTTGAGGTTTCAAACACGAGTTACTTATTGGTTTTTTTCACACTTTTTTTTTTTTGGGTTTCCAACCAATATATTGCAACTTTTTCGTCGTCATATCTTGAACTGTGTACCACATACCATTATGTACCACTATTTAGTTTTTCCCACACTTTTTTTTTTTTGGGTTTCCAACCAATATATTGCAATTTTTTCGTCGTCATATCTTGAACTGTGTACCACATACCATTATGTACCACTATTTAGTTTTTCCCACACTTTTTTTTTTGATGTTATTAACTAATATATTAAAAGCTTTCATTTTAAATTATTTTATTTCACTTTTGATATTCGGTTTATTGCACATATAAAATATATGTATTCGTTAATATAAATTTTTAGAATCGTTTGTGGTTTTGACTTTAAGCAAATATGTATTTCATATGTTAATGAACAAATCTTTAGCCAACTGCACTATTGTTCGGATGTTCTTTATTTCCATTTATAATACATAACTTATTTATATAGCAGAATGAAATTTAATTCACATGGCTCTCAATAAAAGCACACTACCTTTATGCTCCATTTAAATTTGTTTCTCAATGTATATTCTTAAAAAATATATATTTTTATAGGCTTTTATGTTGTTTTTTTTATTTTGAATAAGTCATTTTGGTGTACACAGGCTTTTATGTTGTTCAAATACTACTTATTTTAAAAAGAAATTGTCACAAATCGTCCCTGTGGTTTGCTCGATTAGCATTTTCATCCCTGTACTTTTTTTATCATTAGATGTCCCTGTACTTTTCACTTTCATTATCAGATGTCCCTGCCACTAACAGCCGTCACTTTTACTCCGTTAAACCTCTCATGTGCATTGCACATGAGGGCATTTTCGTCCTTTCACATAAATTACCCTCCTTTCTCCTTTTTTTCCGGGCTTCCGGCCACCACCACCACTCAAATCTGGCGTTTTTCTTCATAATTCAACAAATCCATTCAATTTACAAACAACAGAGAACGAATAAACAAAAGCAAAACATAGAAATTCTAAAAACTTTAAAAAAGTCTTCAAAATAAAGTTATGAGTCAGTCGTAAATTAACTGAATTATACATATATAACGAATAACCCACTAGATATATTTATACCCAACTTAAATTACATATATCATTAATATGAGTGGAAGCACCAATGCATTTTCCTTTCCACATGGTTTTCTTTATCCAAATGAAGAAAAAATAGGGGGCGCCATGCTTTTCATCTACACGATCTTTATATCCCAAGTGGTATTCTTCATTATATTAGGCATGAGCTATATCTTTTTGTATCCACACAAACTAATATATATGTATAGAGAGAAAGAGTATGAAAAGGACAACATAGTTCAAGCATTTGCCAAGTAATGAAAAGGTTCAACATAGATGGTTCGTATACTTTTTTCGGTGGCTCCTATATTGTGTTTTCTTTTATGAAAAAAAGTATTTTACTTCTCAATTTAGGGGGTTCCAACGGTGGTGGTGGGCGGCGGCAATAGGTGGTGGGTGAGCAGCGATGCCGCTGCAAGAAGAAAAAGTATTTCCGGCGAGATGTTGACTTTACCGGCGAAGGTTAGATCGAGATTTCTTTTGGCTAGGGTTTATGCGGAAGTCGCTTTGAGCGTTTTGGTACCAACCTCGAGTTCTAATTCAAAGAATCGCGGGGGAAATCTGGAAAATGAGTTTTCCGGTGACGTCTTTCCGGCAGCAACGGTAAAACAGAAGGGTGGCCGGAAATCAGAGACGGGAGAGAGAAGGGAGAGATTGTCGGTAGAATGAATGGTGTCGGGAGTTGGATGGTTGCCCTTTGTTGTTTGGAAGAGGGCGGTAGAATGAATGGTGGTCCGGTGGTAGGGGTGGCCGGAAATCGGAAAGGGAGAGAGAGAATGGTGGTTACTTTCCAGAAGTATACAGAGATAGTCAGATACAACATGAATATATGTGTGTGTATATATATATATATATATATATAATATGTTTAATATAATTAGTTATTCAAAAAATCGTTTTATCACAAGTAGTCCTGGTGGTTAGGGAATGGACGATTATACCCTCATGTGCAATGCACATGAGAGGTTTAACGGAGTAAAAGTGACGGCTGTTAGTGGCAGGGACATCTGATAATGAAATGAAAAGTACAGGGACATCTAATGATAAAAAAAAGTACAGGGACAAAAATGCTAATCGAGCAAACCACAGGGACGATTTGTGACAATTTCTCTATTTTAAATTGGAAAAAAGCTATAACAAAATGAAAGATAATTAAATATTAAGTGGTAGTTCTCGACTTTTCGGATATGTCTACAAATATAAACATCTTGATGTGCATATCCTTCATAACTCATAATATTTTTTTTGAAAGGTATAACACATAATATATTAACCAACCTTATCAATAAAAAAACATCTTTATAGTTTATACTAAATCATGCAATGGAATTAACAGTATTAACCTCCAAAGTTGTTTGTGAATCATGAATTTATTTGTATACTCATCAAATAAAAGTCAAATAATGTTTGGAGATAAAGTTCTTAACATATTATTAAGATATTTAAATTATAATGCTCACACGTGTATGGTTTTTTCTAATTCAACCGTCAATAATTTTTATTTTTCTTTATATTTTTTTACCTCGAATCTCTAACCATCTATACAACATGATCAGATATAGCTAAAAAAACAAATGTAATGTTCTTTGATACTTGTGGTTGAAATGAGCAAGCAAGTCAAAAACTTTTGTATTACATGCCGTTCTACATAGTGAGAATTCACCACCTACACATATGTTTACATGTTATAACTTAGATTGGTGTACGTCGTTATCTCGGGTCTCAAATGGTAGATTAATACTTCTATTAAAATATATTCTTTTTTATAAAAGTCGATCATCATTTTTAACTAACATATAAAGTTGTTCTTTCTCATACATCTTCTTAAAACTATATTTGAGAAACCGTGCGAGCAATTTAAAGTGTCTTCGGTATTTTAAAGTATATTGGTCCATTAAGCTTTACAATTCAATATATTTAGTTATTATCTGCGACGTTTATACTGTATCATGTAAATTTATACCTTTTTAACTATACGTATTTTTATCTAATTTTGTAATTTTAATAACTGATTCAATGTCATTTTAGTATATAGCTTAGTACATATGTCAGTTTTTCATTATAAATTAAGGATTAATTAGTCAATAATTATAAACTTTATTTGCAACGCTATTTATCGCGAGTCTCTAACCATGCATACAACATTTTTCTTGGGGAGATTGTACCTGGGTGGTTTACTATTTCGATCAATTTTACAAACTACAACGTTTAATATAATAATCGAGATATTTCTTTTCTGATACTGATGCTTCATATAATAGACTGCATAACTATTTTAATGTTCTTGATGTAATTTGTGTAGGTCCTTGTGGACTGATCGTCAACGAGAACGCTTATAGTTATGACGAGAGTGCGGAATCCTCTCGTGATAACCCGTTTGCTTAATTATATTATCGTCTTTCGTTGTTGAAACAACCTAAGACCTTAAACGCGCGCGAGTTTACAATTGCACAGAATTTCTGTGTATTATCTAATATCACTGTTAACAAATACGTATTATGTGTGTGTATTTATACTATACTGTTCATAAACGCGTGCTAATATGGACCGTATGTCTTAAAGCCCATAGCCCATTAACAAACGCGTGTTAATATGTAAACACGTGATGACCACGTGTTTAGACAAACTCGTGTTACTGTAGCACGAGTTTGTACACACTTCCTTTTGTCATCTTTTAAGTATACTTTAATTACTCAAAACGTGACTAGTTTATCACTTGTATCTGTATGTTATTTATAATCACATTCATACAAGTCGTAAACATTAAACATACCAAAACTCTGATCAATATGTAATCATTCACATTACTTAAGTCCAAATAACAAGTTTAAACATAACATAAGTCTATGATTACATATTACAAAACATAAACATATACTGATCAAATCGCTGTTGCTGTTGTCAACAGAATCATGCACTTACAGTCTCCCCCTTGACATCAGCTACACGATTTCTTCAGTCTTGTAGAAACACTATCCATCAATTAACAATCTCCTGTTATTTGCATGAATATTAGCATGTAAACAAATACGCAAAATCTTCCTATATCTGCTTTCCTCAGTGGTCCATGAAGGTCTAAACAGACATTCAGTGTCATATAACCTTCTCTGATCATCTCTGGAAAGGTTCACAATCTGCATAGGATCAAATACACGTAACAAAATAACTCTCTTATCTCTATCTCCATACATCAATGCTTCACCAGTGTCCCTGTGAATCTCCCAGTGATCAAGTGTACTCAAAACATCTTGAGGCCATTTCTTGACTGGAACCTTCAGTACACGCTTAATTGATCTTTGAGTAAATTCTATCGTACCATCATCCTTTGTAACTTTCTTCAATGATCTTGGCGTTATGTACACACTGGTTTTATCAAAATTATCATAGAACCTTTTCCTATAATCGTCTTGCAACTTTCTACTCCAGTAAGTTGCATAACCATTACCACTCGGATTAACAAGCCTTTTCCTTCCTAAATCCATTAAATCGGATTCACTAAGGCTTTTAAAATATTTCTTCATAGGCTTTAAGTACTGACAACCATCATCTCTTTTAATAATAAACAATTTCAGCTCATCATCGAAAACCAACTCAAAATAGTAGTAACATACTTATGAGCATCTCTATCACTAACAAAATCCCAAAAGATAGATGGTTTCATACTTTCTCCTACCAATCCTCTTGCCGGTATTCTTCTATCAATTTGATGTAGATGATCTTCATCCCTACTTGGCACTGGATACTCTGTCACATCAAATTCCTTAGAATCTTCAATACTCCAGCTTAGAGTAATTCCATCTTCATCATCTCCAACTTTGGCAAAAAACCGTAAAGTGTAGAGTTCTTGAACTTGGAATAAAAACTCGTTCAGCTTGAACCTCTTGTTGATCATCCGGAACTTGTTGATCTTGAGCTTGTGCTTGTTGTTGCACAAAATCATCATCTTGAAAACATTAGTCCAGTCCAAATCAGGAATCATTTCACCTTCTTCCAAACTTCTCATCATCTTCAGAATCATCATATTGAACCTTAGATGTACCTGCACCTATCTTTTGAAGCTTATCTGAAATTTAAAAGTTCAAATATGCAAAGACAAACAACATCAAGACATAAAAGATAGCATAAATACAATAAACTATATCATAAATATAATGTAACAATTAAGTACACCAATATTTATCTTATAATTTTTATCTTATTTACATCTAAAGTACACAAATCATTAAGCTCTTAAGGTTCAAAATCCAAATCTGAATCCGAATCCGACTCTGACTCTGAAGGTGTACAAGTTAACCCTAACTGCTCTTTCATTTGATCCTTATATGATCCTGGATCATAATAATCATCAGGGTCCATAAAATCTGCCATAGCTCTCAAATGAGCTTGTGAATCATATCCCAATCTCCTCTCTAGTCTATGCACTATTAATGGGTGCAAATCTGACTCTGAAGACTTATTGGTAGTAGGATCAGAATTGGAGTTACCTGAATTGGAATCTCTATCATCATCATCAGCAAGAACTACATCTGGAGCAACCATCACAGCTTTTCCTGAATCTTTCTGAGTCCCAGACATACTAGCACCAGCTGTACCAGCAATCTCTGACTCTCTCTGTCTTGGCGTCTCCCCCTGAGTCGTTGCTTCTGCTTGAGCTTCAGTTCTTGGCTCACCATCAGCATTTGCATCATCATCATGATCTTCATCCTCTTTCCTCTTCAACTCTGTCTCCCTACAACCATCTCCCCCTTGAGCCAACAACTGCCTAAGCTTTTCTCTTAGTTCAGCACTTTGACGCTTTTCATCTGCTAAATCAGCAACTAACGTCCCTACTAACCCTTGCATTGCCTTCATTTGAGCTTCCAATGTCATAACTCTTGTCTCCAAATGATTCATCTTGAATTGAGTCAACATAATCTGCGCAGGTTCAGAAGTAGACGAAGGTCTGGTAGGAGGTCTTGGAGGAAATTGAGAACTTCCGATCAACGGCGATTGAAGTGGACGAAGAAGTGTCGTAAACGCAGTGCTTACAGGAACAACAGGTCTAATCAAAGCACTCTGCGTATGTTGAGGAATTGACACTTGACTTGATTCAGCTTGAGTAACTGCAACTGAAGGTCGACGAAACTTTTTTCTTCTATAAAGCAGAGTACCCAGTGTAGATGACGCAGACACAGTAGCAACAACAGGTACCTCTGATTGTACAGGTTCATCAGCAACTGAACTTTCCGTCACCTCAGTTCTCTCAGATTCCTCTTGTTGTCTGTGTTTCTCAAACGCTTCAGCCAAATGAGCAGGTAAAACCTTTCCCGACCTAGGCGCTTTCTTTCGTCTTTGCAAAGTAATCTCCTCTTCCTGTGGTTCATAAGTAGGATCACTCTCCTCTTCAGTGCGAAACCTCTTCAAAGCTCTTTCAACAGGAGAAGTATCACTTGCACGACTCGTTATATCAACATCTGAATCACTTTCTGTAGCATCTGGGTCAACAGCCTTTCCTCTTGAACTTTCTGCAGCAGCACTAGCAACATTAGCCCTAGCAGAGTTCAGAGGATCATCTACATCCTCCAATAATCTATCCAACTCTTGATCTCTTTCAGCATTTGAATCTACAAACAACTCTAAGTTATCCAATGCGTGAAAATTATCCACTTGCGCAATCACATCATTCGGATTTAACGCAGCATTCACAAAAGCTTCACCAATATCAGGATTAGCACACTCAGCCCGATCTAACAAGTCTTCCATTGCTTCATTATCTGCCCGAACGTCTTCAGCAGCAGCTTGTACTGGCTGAACTTCAGGTTGAGCCTGCGGTTGGACTCGAGGTCGAACTCGTCGTTGACGTTGAACCTGAATTGGAACTTGAACTTGAGGTCCTGGTGGTGGTGGAGGTGGTGCATCATTATTTCCACCTCCTGCGACCTCATCTTCATCTTCCCATCCAACAGCTGGAGCTCTATAGTTTGGATTTATCAAATGTCCAAACAATGGAACAATCTGTGGATTTGGATAATTGTCTTTAACTTTCATCATCATTGACCAAATTCTATTCGGTGGAGAAACAATCACATACACATCTTCCAATACTGGCAAATTCTGTACAAAATGATGAATAATCGCCATTGTTAACCTTGGCAAAATCATAAACCTCTGTGACCCTGTCTGAGTGATCTGGGTCCTCAAAATATCGAAAAATAGTTCGAGAATGAGTATGGCCTATTCAAGGTCAAAGCCACCATCTGCGAACCGACTTGTTTATTCAGCTGATCAAACCCTGCATGACGATTACTAATCGCCACAATCAAAACATGAGCCAGAAACCTCCATTTGCCATAGAATTCTGCCTTAGCAATCGGCCACTTTGCATCTGGCATAGCATGTCCCATTCGTCCAAAACAACCTCTAACCAACGTTTCATCTAGCTCTATTGGACCATTTTCTTCTGCGATGGTCCCTAAATGCAGTATTTCCCTCAAATCAGCAGCAGTAAATGAAAACGTGTGATCAGCAACAGTCGTCTGAAATCTAACACTTTGAGGGACGGCAGGTCTATCTTGTTGTGCAGGCTGTGCTTGAACCACAATTATCGATGCATTAGTCCAGAATTGATGTAAATAGTTTTGAAAGAGTACTGGATTGTGAGTAAGAACAAAGTGAATACGAGACCGTTCCAGATAATCAAACAAAACATGAAAATCACTATTTCTTCCATTTCTCGTAAAATCGATCCACTGATTATGCGTCGAAAAAAAATTCCTTGGATTGCCTGCCATTTCTGTAAAACAAAAACACTGTAATAACAGAAATTAAATAAAAACACATTTCCTAAACGCGTGTGTAAATCTCAAACGCGTGAAATCTGCAATAAAACCTAAATACGTGGACCAATCTTCAAACGCGTGAGACTATGGTAAACGCGTGTGATTAAAGGTAAACACGTGGAATTAGGGTTTGTAAACGCGTGGAATATTAAAAAGACTTGTGTTTTGATTTCTAAATTTCTAAACACGCGTAAAATTCAAACACGCGTAAAATTCAAACACGCGACACTGTTCATCTTCTCAAAAGCAGGTTTAACATGATAGCCAATCTCAAGATTTCTAACAAAAACTAATACGACTATCTAGTTATTGACATGATACTATGCAATGAATTTCGACCAAATAAGCAATAAACCGTAAAGCATACCTGTATAATAATCACGAAAAAGATCAACGAAGAACAAGTTATCGAGATGAACAGTTACCGATCACAATCAGTAAGAATTTGCACGATTTTAAGCTAAACGCGTGTAGGAGGTAAAACGAGAGTAAAAGTGAAATTGAAAATTTAGAATGGTGAAAAAAATGAACGAGTTTGGTCATGGTATATATACCCGTGACCCAAACACGTGTAGTCAGCCAAACACGTGAAGGAAACTCCAAACGCGTGGTGTAAGCCAAACGCGTGAAATTTAACCAAACGTGTGGATTAGGTTACCACATGCTTAAAATCGTGTTCCCTGTAGCATCAAACACATTTTCAAAAACACTTAGATAAATTGCATACCTTTTACCTTCAAACCTGAATAACCAGCCAATACACAGGAAAGAGATAACCTGTATGAAACTCAATGATTTAACCCCCTGAAAATCAAGTCATCATTAGCAGATAAAATTTAACAATCAAACCTGATAATCGTGACTTTATTATATACCTGGATCAACTGAAAAACCGTTTCAGAAACTTTGGTAAACTTACACAACAAGTTAATGTGATGTATAAAACCATAAACTAACGGACATTTGAAACATAGATACCAGGTAAGATACTATTTAACAACTTTGGAAAAAACACAAAATTCCAATATCGAAAGTCCTGCACACTTAAAAGAAACTCATCAATGCATCAATATCAACAGATAACATTATTTTAAGCGTGCAAAGAAGGTATCTAATTAAAGACCTATGGTCAGTCAATTATCATCGTCAAGCATATCTTTTCACCAAAAACAAATTGAAATCTCAAAAATATATCAGAAAGATCATTTCCTAAACTTAAACACATTAATGTCCATATCAGAAAACAATCTTTTAACATGATACTTCAAGCAATATATAATCAAGTTAAGGACCATATAGCTGACAATAGAATCATTAGATGCTTATCAACTCTCTCGTGCAATAAGAAATAGTGTTGACACAACTACTTGACACATAAGATTGTAAGTACAAAAATAAAAATAAAAATAAAAATAAAAATAAAAATAAAAATAAAAATAAAAATAAAAATAAAAATAAAAATAAAAATAAAAATAAAAACTTTAAATCTAAACCACATTATTTATTTACAAGAAATTCTAAGTTTCTGCGGATTAGATCAGATTAGCAATTACATAAGCCTGCAAGTGAGAAATAGTTCTCTTATTATTAGTTATGAACAGTGACTCGACAACGATTACCGGTATAGTTGTCCTCTTAAACACTTGGTACTTCCAGTTTCCTTTGGTTTGTGACACTTTCGTATTACTTGAGCCAAGGACAGTCACCATGTAACCTAGTAAGTTACTCATGTCACATTATTATTAATGTAAATGTGTATCCCACAGTCAAACATACACTTAAGATCGACAGAGCATTAAAGTCCTTAACCAGATGTGTTTATAAGCGTTACAACTTCGAAGTCACCATGGTTAATGATCTTACGATCAAGGGTCAGAACAAACACATTTGATGTTTAGTGCATGATTCGAATTGGCTATTCTTCATTGCTTCTTTGAAATTAACTTCAGTGATGTGCAGCAATTTGATACTTCAGAAATATTTGATGATACTTCTTGACTATTCTTCATTATTTCTTTATTCTTCGGTACTTTGTTTTAGCCAATCGAGATCATGATGGTTTTAATAGTTGCTTTAGAAGCTAAAACCCATTTTGTTCTGTTTAGATTGACATACACGAATGCATGCGAATCCCCCCTATGGTTTACAAACACATCCAATCTCAAACCAAATGCTAAATCTTTCTTAAGTATTAAGGATGGCAAATCAATTCACAAGGAAGAGTCCATATTCAAAGCCACATGCTGACGTGTTACCCACAAATACGGTTATTGAACAGTTAATATTCAGGGAAACCTTCGGTACTTTGTGTCTACCGATACATCCTTAGAAGTAGTCACTGAACTAAGCAGTTATATTACGATTAAGCAAGCTTAAAAGCTAAAATATCCTCACTTCTTATCGTCTTAAAGCATCAACTTAAAACTCTATCTTATTTATTTTTGTTTTTCTCATTTTTCAGTTTTTTTTTTTTTTTATGACACTAATTATATACAAACTTAAACTAGACAATCTTTTTGTAATTTTATGACTCTAGCTATTTACAGACTTAAACTAGACACAAATAAAATAAAATAAAATAAAATATACAAAAAGATATTTCTTTGAGAGATCTAATATGAATCAGCATTCTTCATACCATTTAGAAGAATCAGCTTTTCAAAGCGAGTCTTATCAAATGCTTTAGTATACAAATCAGCTAGATTATCATCAGTTATAACTTTTTCCAAATGAATTAACTTCTTTTGGGCACAGTCACGCAAAAATGATGTCTAATGTCAATATGCTTGGTGACTTTATGCAAGACAGGGTTATTAGTTATATCTATAGCTGACTTATTATCAATCTTAATAGGGGTATCAAGAAAATCCATACCGTAGTCTCGAAGTTGTTGCTGAATCCATAATACCTGGGAACAGCAGCTTCCAGCAGCCATGTACTCTGCCTCACAAGAAGACTGAGCTACCGATGTCTGCTTCTTACATTGCCACGATACAAGTCTCCCTCCTAAGAATTAACATCCGCCAGTCGTAGACTTCCTATCATTGTTACAACCTCCAAAGTCCGAATCAGTGTAAGCAACAAACTCAAACGTTCCTCCCAACGGATACCATAGACCAAGTCCTTGGTTTCCCTTTAAATATCTGAGGATCCGTTTTCAGCCGTTAAATGTGACTCTTTCGGATTTGCTTGAAATCTAGCACACAGACAAACAACAAACATGATATCTGGACGCGAAGCAGTTAAATACATTAATGAACCGATGATCGCCCGATAATAAGTAGCATCCACAAGTGTATCTTTAGAATTAGGAACTCCTAAACCATGATTCAACTGAATAGGAGTACCATAAGTCTTGGATTCTAACATTTGAAACCTTTCCAAGATGTCATTGACATACTTAGTCTGGTGAATGAAAAAAACCATCTTTTCGTTGATCAACTTGCAGTCCAAGGAAAAATTTTAATTCCCCATAGCACTCATTTCAAATTCCTTCTTCATACTCATTTCAAAATCCTTGCACATCTTAATGTCAGATGAACCAAAAATGATATCATCCACATAAACTTGCACAATTATATAATCTTGATTCTGCCATTTGATAAACAACGTGCTGTCTATCGATCCTCTTGTAAATCCATTTGTCAACAAATGTGTTGACAACTTCTCATACCACACTCTTGGTGCTTGATGTAATCCATAAAGAGCCTTATCCAGTCGATATGCCCTTCTTGGATAATTTGGAGCTTCAAACCCCGGTGGTTGACGAACGTACACTACTTCCTTAACTTCTCCATACAAGAAGGCACTCTTGACATCCAACTGATACACCTTTATTCCTTTGAAACTAGCATAAGCTAAAAATAGTCTTATAGCTTCAATCCGAGCAACTGGTGCAAAAGTTTCATTATAGTCATAACCTTCTCGCTGTGCAAAACCCTGAACAACTAGACGTGCCTTATTTCTTGTAACAATCCCTTTGTCATCTCGTTTGCATTTAAATACCCAACGAGTTCCAATCGGTTCCTTACCTTTAGGCACATCAACTAATTCCCATACTCCAAGTTTTTCAAATTGAGCCAATTCTTCTTGCATAGCCTCAACCCAAAACGGATCTTGAAGTGCTATCTTAACATTCTTGGGTTCTTCTTGTGAAATAAAACATGAGTATAAACACTCAGTTATTAAACCTGTATCCTTCACTTCACAGAATAAACTAGTCATCTCCTTATTTAACTGATTTCTAGTTCGGACAGTTGCTGAAGCTTCACCAAGAATATTTTCAACTGGATGATCTTTAGTTGCTCTATGTTGAGGAGTTTTGTGACTTGGAAAATCATCACCCATATTTGGAACAATTTGGGTGGGAGACTCTCCATCAGCTTCAGAAGATGAAGAAGACGATGAGTCAAGCGGGTCATCATCTGGTAGTGGAATTTTAGTTGGATCTCTTAGGAACAGGGAAAACAAGGAAGACGGTTCGGCAAGAAGAAGATGAGTCAAGCGGGTCATCATCTGGTAGTGGAATATTAGTTGGATCTCTTGAACCACTGGATTGACCAACCTCAGTTGTAGGAACAACTCCGGTTGGTGGTACATCAGCAGTAGTAGATGCAGCAGGAGCAACCTCAGAATCATAATTGAAGTGATCTCGAACAATAACAACATCTTCATCAATAGGAGTACCAGGAAAAGAAATTGGACCCTTAAGTGAAGTAAACACACTATCATAAGCAAAACTTGACTCAGAACCAGCATGAGTAGCCGGTTTATAACTGACAATCACGACATTAGTACCAAGATCAACTCTACCAGTCTGAGAATTGAATACTCGACGAATGGATGTTCCTGGTTTATATCCAAGAAAGAAACCTTCTTCAACTTTAGAATTAAACTTTGGTTGAGGAGAAGTTTTCAGAAAAGTACATGGAACACCAAACGGTTCCAATCCAGACAAATCAGGTTTTCGTTTGTTGAGAAGTTCATAACAAGTTTTATTAAACCTTTTAACAGTTAACACCCGATTTAACACATGACAAGCTGTGTTAACAGCTTCCGCCCAAAACATAGTCTGAATCAGCAAGCATAGTTCTGGCAGTCTCGATCAAGGTCCTATTCTTTCTCTCAGCAACTCCATTTTGCTGAGGTTCATACGGAGCACTAAATTGATGTTGGATTCCTTTAGACAAACAGAAAACATCCATCACCGAGTTTTTAAACTCCGTGCCATTGTCACTCCTGATTCGTTTGATCTTCGTGTTGTAGAGATTCTCAGCCTCAGTGAAAAAGTTAATCAGAATCTCCGTAGTCTCATCTTTGGTAGCTAAGAAGAAAACCCATGAAAACCTTGAATAATCATCAGTGACAACCAAGCAGTAGTACATTCCCCCTCTACTCCTAACATTTACTGGACCAAAGAGATCCATATGAAGTAAATCAAAAGGAGCGGCAATTGAATTTTGTGTCTTGGGCTTGTGAGGCTTTTTCTGTTGTTTGCCTTTCAAGCATGGACACATCTATCTTCCAATTCAAACTTCTTTTTAGGAACACCTTGAACCAGATCATTCTTCACAATGTAATTCATTTTTCGGAAATGTAGATGTCCCATTCTTCTATGCCATAAGAGAGAATCACTTTCGCTTGCCTTAGACAACAAACAAACTTCCTTCTGCACATTCTTGGTTCCTAACACTAAACCATAAATATCTCTTTTACGAGGAGCAGTCAACAATATCCAATCATCTGGAATAACAAAACCCAGTTTCAAAACGAATGCAGCTTTGTTGTTGAAGAAAACTGAATTTCCTCGTCACAAATTTGTGATACACTCATCAGATTATGAGTAAGTTCTTCCACGTAATTGACATTCTTTAAAGTAAGTTTTCCATCGACGACATCACCTTGTCCTGAGATATGTCCGCCCTTGGAACCAGCAAAATTTACATGTGAACCTTTAATATTTACAAAATCGGACAGAAGTCTTCTGTCCCCAGTCATGTGCCTGGAGCAACCGCTATCAACATACCAAATACTTATAGGAATTGGTGGTAGCCCCTGCACATGAAACAAAAGCGGATCAGTTATCAAGGACAACCCAAGCCTTGATAGACTTGGGTTTACCATTCTCGTCCTTAACAAGCATTTCAGTCCAATATCCATTGCTCCCAGTAGGTGCCTTGGATGTTTGCTGAGCATGCTGTAAAGGTCTATTCACTTGTTGAAAACGAAATGTGTTACGGTCATAGTAGTTCTGTCGATGATGCCTTGAATTTGCATTTTGTGATGACTGACCAAATCTATTTCTAGGAGAAATATATCTTGGTGAATCATTTCTTTTAGTCACCGGTGGAGCAAGTTTAACATTAGCTTGATTACCCATCCCATTAGAGCTACTTGACACTATCTGTCATTTACCATTTCTTCGCTCAAAAGAAACATGAGAATTAGGGGATGATCCTCTACTTTGATTTGACTTAGCAGGAGAAACTGACTGTATAGAGGACTTCCTAACTCGGTTGGGACAACAACTATACACATGTCCCTTTTCATAACAAGCAAAACAAGATCGTTGTGCTGACTTACTAGAAGATTGTTGAGCTAATGGTTTAGATGGAGGGGTATTCAAGATATTCTTAATCTCCTGAGTTGCTATTTCTTCCACAGTAGGAGCCTTAGTCTCAGAAGTTGAGGATGGTTTAGTGACAATAGGTTCAGGTTCAGTGACATACTTAACCTCAGTTGAATCAATTTGAATTCCTTTTTTAACAAACTTCTTACTTGGCTGTGGTATGTTATGGTTTTTGGTACTTAGTTGTCTAGGAATGAACTTAACTTGCTTAGGTTCAGTGGAGACGGATGGCTTAGGATAGTCAGTAAGCACTGGTTTAGCTGAATTAGACTCAGCCAAATCTGGATAAACAGGGTCTAAGTTGTTGTTAAAAGGAGGTCTCACATCAGTGTAATCAGCTCCTAGTCCTGTTTTATCCTTAGAATGTCTAGGTTTACCTAAGGAAGCTATCAGATCACTTCCTCTCCATTTAGACAAGGTAGTCTCATGTTTAGTAATTGTAACCCTAGCATCAGCTAAATCCTTCTCTTTCTTACCAATTTCATTAGAAAGAAAGACTATCTTTTCATTTGCCAGATTTTCCCTAAAAATTGTTTCTTTCAATTTGTCTTTTAAGGCAGCATTATCATTGTCAAGTGACTTAATCCTACTCTTAAATTGACGTTCTTGATCAAGTAAAGCACTATTCTTAGAGAAAAACGAACTACGTTCCTTGCTGATAGTTTCATAGCTAGCGGCTAACTCTAAAGTCTTGGATGAGGCAATACTATGTTGTTGCATCAAATCTTTAACAAACATGCAAATACAATGAACAGTCAAATAAGAAAAAGTTACCTGTTTCTCTCGATCATCGCAGTCAGCCATATACGCAACAAAGTCTGATATTGTCATACCTTCAGGAATATCAAAATCATCAGCTTCTGTAGAAATAGCCTTATCCAATTTTGCACTTGAGCTCAGCGATTGCTTATCACTCTGGCTGCCTGTCTTATCAGTAGATTCATCGATCTTCATATCAACCTTTTTAGTCTTTACTGCTTCCACTGCATCCTTTTCATCTTTTTCAGCCTTTTCATCATCAGAAAACTTTAATGCAGCTTCTGTAGCAGCAGCCTCTTCACTTGTATAAAGAGCATAATCAAACGCAACACCTCCGTCATCAATCATGTTAGCTATTTCATCATGAATCTCAACTAGTAAAGCATTTTCAGGTTCATTCTCCTTTGTCCAAAAGTAAGTACCATCTTCCTGTCTTGCCACCATGGCTTTTTCAGGATTTTGAACCTGATTTTCCGTAGGAAGTTCCTGAATGATCATTCCATCATGCTCTGTAGCCTTGGTTGATTTGTTTTGATTTCCAGCTTGCACACCTCCCTGATTGTAATTCTGACGGTTAGCCGTAGAATTATCAAAACGCTTTGGTCTTTGACATTCCTTAGCAAAATGACCAAAACCATCACAATTATAACACTTAACCTTCGACTTATCAAATCCTCTATTCCTGTCAGTTGCAAGATTTCTTCCAGTACGTTGCATAAAACGACGAGCTTTTATAGTGAGCCTAGCCATTTGCCATTTCAAGTCCATTTCCTCTAAATCATCAGGATCAATTTGTTCATAATCTTTATCAATCAAACTTGG
>CM067168.1:36054194-36082800 GCA_034093135.1 Erigeron breviscapus
TATATTTATATTTAATATTTCTTAGTTTCAATTAGTTATGCAACTTATTATGTGTAATATATACAATAGTAAATACTTTCATTTTGTGGACATTTTTATTGTTGAATCTATTTTATTGTTCAATTCATATGAACAACTATTTTATTATATATAACTATTCACTTTTGTTACAACATTGTTTTTATTGCATGTCATTTACGATAAATTACGTAGAAAACAAGCTAGACCGGTGCAACGCACGGGTTTCACCTAGTTTATATTTATATTTATACTGATCTATAAAAATTCAAGAAATAAGTTAAGCATTTCTAAGTCAAATAATTAGAGGCAGTGTATTTTTCTATTTGATTATCTTTACTCCTTTATAAAACATCCATCTTCTTTTTAAACTTTCTATCTCTAAAAAACCAAAAATACCTTTAACTTTCAACATTTTCTCAATCTATATACCACATCTACCCAAAATACCCTTAAAATATTTTCAATCCCTATCTACCTAAACTACCCTTTCATTTATTAATACATTTTCACATAATATACCTATAATACCCTTAATAAAATTATTTACGACATACAACTTTCAACGCTTAATAATAACTACACTACTCTCATTTACATCAATTATTTTTACGTTAATAATCACACCGACTTATTCGTTATATTAGATTTTCTTCACAATGTTCCGATTTTTCTGATTTCTCACAATGTTCGCATGTTCACAATGAAAGATGTCGAATTGTTAGTGGCTGAAGATCAACCACCCTTTATCCTCCACCGCTCTCATCTCCAAAAATTTGTAATGAGCTTTACTTTTCGTAATATCCGTGACTTCTTTAGTGGCTGAAGATCAACCACCCTTTATCCTCCACCGCTCTCATCTCCAAAAATTTGTAATGAACTTTACTTTTCGTAATATCCGTGACTTCTTTAGTGGCTGAAGATCAACCACCCTTTATCCTCCACCGCTCTCATCTCCAAAAATTTGTAATGAACTTTACTTTTCGTAATATCCGTGACTTCTTTAGTGGCTGAAGATCAACCACCCTTTATCCTCCACCGCTCTCATCTCCAAAAATTTGTAATGAACTTTACTTTTCGTAATATCCGTGACTTCTTTAGTGGCTGAAGATCAACCACCCTTTATCCTCCACCGCTCTCATCTCCAAAAATTTGTAATGAACTTTACTTTTCGTAATATCCGTGACTTCTTTGTGGCTGAAGATCAACCACCCTTTATCCTCCACCGCTCTCATCTCCAAAAATTTGTAATGAGCTTTACTTTTCGTAATATCCGTGAATTGTTAGTGGCTGAAGATCAACCACCCTTTATCCTCCACCGCTCTCATCTCCAAAAATTTGTAATGAACTTTACTTTTCGTAATATCCGTGACTTCTTTAGTGGCTGAAGATCAACCACCCTTTATCCTCCACCGCTCTCATCTCCAAAAATTTGTAATGAACTTTACTTTTCGTAATATCCGTGACTTCTTTAGTGGCTGAAGATCAACCACCCTTTATCCTCCACCGCTCTCATCTCCAAAAATTTGTAATGAACTTTACTTTTCGTAATATCCGTGACTTCTTTAGTGGCTGAAGATCAACCACCCTTTATCCTCCACCGCTCTCATCTCCAAAAATTTGTAATGAACTTTACTTTTCGTAATATCCGTGACTTCTTTGTGGCTGAAGATCAACCACCCTTTATCCTCCACCGCTCTCATCTCCAAAAATTTGTAATGAACTTTACTTTTCGTAATATCCGTGACTTCTTTGTGGCTGAAGATCAACCACCCTTTATCCTCCACCGCTCTCATCTCCAAAAATTTGTAATGAACTTTACTTTTCGTAATATCCGTGACTTCTTTGTGGCTGAAGATCAACCACCCTTTATCCTCCACCGCTCTCATCTCCAAAAATTTGTAATGAACTTTACTTTTCGTAATATCCGTGACTTCTTTGTGGCTGAAGTCACAGATATTACGAAAAGTATAACAAATTTTTGGAGAAAGTGAACTAATAAGGAAGTAATGATATATGTGACGACTTGGTTAAAGATATGCCTAGAAAAATCTGGTGTTATATATTGATTCTACCTTTTTTTTTAAATAAAAATCTTGACCTTTAATATAAGTTGATCACATTTATCATTTTCCGTGATAATAAGTTAATAACAATGATAATAATATCATACAAAGTAATCAAACATTATAAACATTAATAATAATCACAGCCGACTTGTTCGTTATATTAGATTTTCTTCACAATGTTCCGATTTTTCTGATTTCTCACAATGTTCGCATGTTCACAATGAAAGATGTCGAATTGTTAGTGGCTGAAGATCAACCACCCTTTATCCTCCACCGCTCTCATCTCCAAAAATTTGTAATGAGCTTTACTTTTCGTAATATCCGTGACTTCTTTAGTGGCTGAAGATCAACCACCCTTTATCCTCCACCGCTCTCATCTCCAAAAATTTGTAATGAACTTTACTTTTCGTAATATCCGTGACTTCTTTGTGGCTGAAGTCACAGATATTACGAAAAGTATTACAAATTTTTGGAGAAAGTGAACTAATAAGAAAGTAATGATATATGTGACGACTTGGTTAAAGATATGCCTAGAAAAATCTGGTGTTATATATTGATTCTACCTTTTTTTTTAAATAAAAATCTTGACCTTTAATATAAGTTGATCACATTTATCATTTTCCGTGATAATAAGTTAATAACAATGATAATAATATCATACAAAGTAATCAAACATTATAAACATTAATAATAATCACAGCCGACTTGTTCGTTATATTAGATTTTCTTCACAATGTTTCTTCACAATGTTTCGATTTTTCCGATTTCTCACAATGTTCGCATGTTCACAATGAAAGATGTCGAATTGTTAGTGGCTGAAGATCAACCACCCTTTATCCTCCACCGCTCTCATCTCCAAAAATTTGTAATGAGCTTTACTTTTCGTAATATCCGTGACTTCTTTAGTGGTTGAAGATCAACCACCCTTTATCCTCCACCGCTCTCATCTCCAAAAATTTGTAATGAACTTTACTTTTCGTAATATCCGTGACTTCTTTGTGGCTGAAGTCACGGATATTACGAAAAGTATTACAAATTTTTGGAGATGAGAGCGGTGGAGGATAAAGGGTGGTTGATCTTCAGCCACTAACAATTCGACATCTTTCATTGTGAACATGCGAACATTGTGAGAAATCGGAAAAATCGAAACATTGTGAAGAAATCGGAAAAAGATCAGCTGATATATCCGTGTGCTTTGTCAATATTCATCACCTTATCTACAAAGCAAAGAGACAACACTCCACGTCTCCACTTATTCCAAATCAGAATCGAAAAATCCAGCATCCTTCATTTCAGAGTAGTAGGCATTATCCAAAAGCATGTCTTCCTCCTGCAAACACCAAATCATGTTATTTCTCAAGAATAATATGGACTTCAATTGTAAACCACAGCAACAACAAATATACCTGGAAGAAATCTGCAAGAAAAGTTACATACACAAAGGGAAGATAAAGAGTGTGGTAGCAGATAACGATGAACTTATACAGCCTGCAAGAATAGAATAAATCAAATACAAACAGGCATAAGTGATTCTATATACGAGAAATTTGGTACATAGTAATACTCTTGAGAATCTTTGTTTCTGAATGTCGATACTTTCTTCTATGAATTTATAAGTTTAGCTGTATTTACTTACCAAAGTCCAAACCCCACACCAACAGCAGCAAGCCCACACCCAAATAATGCAATTGCAGAGACCACGAACATGGCAACAACATAGTTGTAGAATGTTGGTCGAGCTGCATACAGAATGATGGCACATTAGATAATAGTTTTTCGATCAAGGGCAATTATATAGGTGTAAGTAAGAATTAAGTGGGTGTTCTTAGAATTAGAACCAACTTACGAGGTAGCTTATCTCTCCACTTTGAGTAATGAACAAAAAGAATATAGCCATAAGTGCAAGTCAGCAATAGTTCGTCAAGCGTCCACAAGTCCCATTTCCCTCGACCCATCCATAAAAAGTGGGACATGGAATCCAAACACACAAATAGCCTGATGATGGAAGAAGATAGAATCAAAAATGACAAGAAAAAGATTATAATATGCATGCGTTAAGAACTATAAAATGAGACGCAGATAATGCAAAAGTTCTAGAAAAATGGCATTGAAAAGTAGTAACAAAGAAGTCGCCGTTAGATTAAAATAACCCAGTATTCAACTGTTGGTAGTAGGTATTACCTTTAGAAGTATATCTGCTCCAACAATGAGCCCTGAAATAATGAAGGTGTGAGCTAATGCTTCCAACCCACTGGCATAACTCTCCTGAAGTAAAAAGGCCACCAAGCTAATCTCTAGACATAGTGTTGCCAACGCAGTGAGCAATGACAAGAAGTTCCAAGATAAGTCCTTCCCAGGAATACACTGCCATACCTGCATCAAAACAATCTGGAATTTAATATCACTCGATTTCTTATCAGCCAAATAATAAAGAAAATGATTCTGCATATACAACATTCCCTCAGGCTGAGGTACGACTACATCCCACCTCCCCATCTAACTCCAAAGAATCTAAATTGCCAAAAGTTGCACAAACTACACAATTATTAAAACAACAGTTGTATTACCCTAGTCAGGATCTTCTGTCTGTAATTAGATCATAGACACTAGAAATCAATATATTTACCCAATACACCCCTATGACTTCTTTGATGATAAGTATTAAGTAGACTTAACAAAAATATTGAATATGCTAAAAAATGCACACATACCAATCATGGATCATAGAAGACACTTGGAACACTTTATGAAGATAACATACAGTAAAATTAATGAACTACCTAAAGAAACATGTATTCTCTGACCATGTGTTTTAAACTTGACTACTTAAATTGTGCACTTCTGGGGATGTACTTAAGATATACACCTTAGCATGGGTTACCCTTTATGTCCTGCGATCATTCTGTACACATCTTCTATGTATTTCACTATTTCCAGTACAATTAATACCTCCACTCCACTAATCACTTCAAGTTTGAGACATCATTCTATGAGGTAAGAGTATGTCACAGATCAAGGAGCAGTCAGCCTGCTTAAAAGGGATCATGTCATTAGATCTCCAACAAATAAATTTCCTACTAACCATAAAAGGTATTCAAACACATCTCTAGGTTTGCCTGCTACTTGAACAGATCGCTATCCACAAGCCATCAAATTCTGAGTAGACTGGGTTGCATGATACCATTCATAAAATAGTGCAATTATTAGCGTAACTATTTAAAAGGGAACCCTGTAAAAATCAATTTTTGCAGATGCAGTTCAAATGAAACAGGGTACGAAAACATGCGCACACTGAAGCTAATACATAGCAGACAATTGCTCAAATCCTATTTCAACCAGATAGTCCTTTTGACTTTTCCATCATCAAGCATTTAACATTATTAATTTACATTCACATCTACATCACATTTTTATCCATGTGATTAACTAAAGCCAGTACACATACAATCAACATCGTGTGTAGTACAGGTTTTTAATTAAGCTTCCACAGTTCCCATGCTCCTAAACAAGTAGTGCAAAAGTGCTAATTTTAAAGAAAAAATTACGAAGTGAGCTTTGTTTTGTGAGGAAACGATCCATCAGAAAGAAAATGTGAGGTCATTTACTGTTGAAATGTCTTGGAGGGCTCAATAACCTGAAGTTTGTAAATGTGACTTGCCCTACGTAAACCAAGCCAGCTGGTAGAAGTTGATACTCTATGTTCTTACCAACATTACTTCACAATGAATGACATACAGGCTCTTACATATGCTCAAGTCATTTTGAAAAATGGCATTCGTACATTTTCAAAAATACCATTACATTTATAAAGGGAGCGATAAAATATGAGGTCAAAGTGTCAAACTAGAGGATTTTGGTCTTCAGTTAATGATTTAATTAACACATGAAGAATGTAAATAAGGGAGAACCAAAAAAGTGAAGTATAATTTCAAGTAACTTTTGTTTGGAAATGGCCATAATACTGGACAAAGACGGTTCTTATATGTTGAATGCAGTAGCTTTTATCATTTTTCATTGTCAGTTTCCTCCAGGCATGCCATCAATTAGGATTATACTACCTCATGCATGTTAACATATTTGAAGAATTCTACTTTAAGCTTATCTTAAATACCTTATAAAGCATTTAACCCTCCCCCGTTCTCGAAAAAGAACTTGATAACCCAAATATACCCCTCTAAAACAGTAACAATTGTAAACAAAACAAGAATTCTTGAGCAAAGATTTGAACTTGGGACCTCCTCAACCATAAATAGGCACCCCTTACTACTAGACCAAGGAGTCACTTGTGTTATTATTTTGCCCGTTTTAATACATATATCTTTCCAATTCTGTTATTATGTTTACTCATTTAAAAAGAGTCAATTTTTCCTTTCGGGGCCGGTCTTCCACGACATATGTGGGG
Organism: Erigeron breviscapus; assembly: GCA_034093135.1. Lineage (NCBI taxonomy): Eukaryota > Viridiplantae > Streptophyta > Magnoliopsida > Asterales > Asteraceae > Erigeron > Erigeron breviscapus. The sequence continues at coordinate 36,060,684 of CM067168.1, forward strand.
GCGTGGGGCCACCGCATTGCACGGGTACCCATCTAGTATGCTCTTACTTAAAGCATAAGATATGCCAATTGCCCAACAGTGCTTACATGAGTAATCAACGAAGTGAACTCCTATTCATGAGTCAATATACAACACCGGTATTTTGAATAGAGCCTGCTTGACCATGATAGATGACCACAATTTGTATCATTGAGCAAATGACCACAAATAAGCATAGTTATACCAAATTATTTGCAGATGAAGCATACAAGGCCGTTCTCGAAGAGAAAAACTGAAAAACAGTGAAGAAAATGCATGCATATCTATCATTAATCAACACCTATCAACCAGTAAGTATAGGATGGAGGAAGGCTCATAAGTTCACTCTCATATCTTCTCTTGCATTTATTCTCTTGCAAATGCAGAGATATCTACAATAGAGATCAGCTTGGATCTCCCAACAGTACCAAGTTGGCAATTGATCCTCATGGCTTGGATCATCTATGTATACCAAGTATAAACTTGATCTTCAGGCCGTAAGCCAAAAGCAACAAGAGCAACTCCAAGGTACATTCTCCGAGTTGTTCATATTATACTTCAACATGAACTCGTCATATGACTTTAGTAGGGTATTGAGGATCATGTTTGTGGCCAACTCAGTACTGTGAAGAACAAGCCTTTGCAGGTTATCTAGATAACTTTTCATCTATAAAAGATGAGAAAAAACTAATTCCTGAGTTCCCTTATCCTACATTTGACCAGGTCCTTTAAGCAGTTCACTTGGTTGATGGGTGTTGATCTGTCTAAGATACATGAATAAGATGTGTTCATTTTCTTCAGTATATTCAAATTCAATTTTTCTATTGATACTATATAAAATGTTGATACTTTGTAAAATGAGTGAGATTTGTTTCTTTAGTTCTGTCCTTAAGAAGTAACCTTTTATGCTTGCCTTGCTTGATGTCACTTCACTTATTCATGTGACTTGTCTAGTTGCTTAGGTTCCACGCCAGAGACCAACGTTGCTACTTGATCAAATTCCAAATTATGACTCTTAAATGAGAATTCAGTTTATCTATATCTATCTCTATCTCTATCTCTATCTCTACTACATTATAAAGCATTTGTTCCCTCCAAAATTTTCAACTTTAAGTAGTTGATAACCCCAAAATACCCCTTTCTTTGTTCATTAATTTAAACATCTAAGAGACTTATAATACCAATTATTTACAACATAGCCCTCAACCTTTAAAATAGCTATATCACTCCTTTTTACATCAATCACTTTTACATTAATATCAACACCGCTACCACCGCCACCACCACCCGTTGCCGTCGTCGCCACATCGCGCGGGCATTTGTCTAGTATCTATCTATCTATCCACATTATAAAGCATTTGTTCCCTCCATTTTTTGCCACTAAGTAGTTGATAATTGATAACTCTAAAATGCCCATCCCTTGTATAGTTATATTCACTATTTTTTAAACATCTCCACTTAAAGTACCTATGATATCTATTTAAAATACATATAATACCCTTAATGAATTTAATCTATAACATCTACCATAACTCTTAAATAACTACACTACTCCTTTTACATCAATAACCTACACTACTTGCAGCCGCCAACACCACCGCATTGCGCGGGTACCCTTCTAGTTATATATAATGTCTATCGACTATCCAGAAGTGCATCTGGTATTATTGTCTCGGGAAAAAAGGAAACTAGATAGTCAATAATACAATATGTAACTAACTAACTATGTAAGTAGGTATAACTATAAGCTTCATATATAGTAATACATTACAATTTACAAATATCTAAACAAGCATTAGCTAGTAAAATTCCAAGTAATAGTATCCAGGAAAACTCAAACTAACCATTGACAAAAAAAAAACGAGTAACATGATATATGGGAAGGAAATGAAACGAAAGTAGGACCTGAAGAGAAGACCAGGCGAGATTAAGAGTGGCGGAGAACCAAAGGAGGACATAATAAGTGATCATAACATGTGAGCGACGATTTCGAAGCTTTTTGATATTTTTTTTGAGATGAAACCCTAGATAAACTACAAATAATATCGCCGGGATTGATAGGACTGCTGTGTACCATAATCCATCGCAATTGTAGCTTTGATTTGCTGATGATGATGGTGATGCTGATGTGACATCAGTAATGGCAGGAATGGTGCCAGGTTGAATTATAGAAGGATCTGGATCACTGTTGTTCATTATTGCTATTATGGCGTCTTCTTCTTCATTATTATTATTCTGTATGTAAAACCTAATTTAGTGTCTGGATTCGATTGGGGGGTGAAATTGATTTTTTTGAAATCCCTAATTTGATGAATGAAATTGCAGTAGAGGGTGTATGGGATTTTGATGTTATATAGAAATAGCTTGCTGCTAGTCGTCTTTGAAATATTTGTTTGGATAGAAGCAAATTCAAGTTTGTGTTTGCGAGGTTAAGCTTAATCAAATCTATCTCTATCTCTATCTCTATCTCTATCTCTATCTCTATCTCTATCTCTATCTCTATCTCTATCTCTATCTCTATCTCTATCTCTATCTCTATCTCTATCTCTATCTCTATCTCTATCTCTATCTCTATCTCTATCTCTATCTCTATCTCTATCTCTATCTCTATCTCTATCTCTATCTCTATCTCTATCTCTATCTCTATCTCTATCTCTATCTCTATCTCTATCTCTATCTCTATCTCTATCTCTATCTCTATCTCTATCTCTATCTCTATCTCTATCTCTATCTCTATCTCTATCTCTATCTCTATCTCTATCTCTATCTCTATCTCTATCTCTATCTCTATCTCTATCTCTATCTCTATCTCTATCTCTATCTCTATCTCTATCTCTATCTCTATCTCTATCTCTATCTCTATCTCTATCTCTATCTCTATCTCTATCTCTATCTCTATCTCTATCTCTATCTCTATCTCTATCTCTATCTCTATCTCTATCTCTATCTCTATCTCTATCTCTATCTCTATCTCTATCTCTATCTCTATCTCTATCTCTATCTCTATCTCTATCTCTATCTCTATCTCTATCTCTATCTCTATCTCTATCTCTATCTCTATCTCTATCTCTATCTCTATCTCTATCTCTATCTCTATCTCTATCTCTATCTCTATCTCTATCTCTATCTCTATCTCTATCTCTATCTCTATCTCTATCTCTATCTCTATCTCTATCTCTATCTCTATCTCTATCTCTATCTCTATCTCTATCTCTATCTCTATCTCTATCTCTATCTCTATCTCTATCTCTATCTCTATCTCTATCTCTATCTCTATCTCTATCTCTATCTCTATCTCTATCTCTATCTCTATCTCTATCTCTATCTCTATCTCTATCTCTATCTCTATCTCTATCTCTATCTCTATCTCTATCTCTATCTCTATCTCTATCTCTATCTCTATCTCTATCTCTATCTCTATCTCTATCTCTATCTCTATCTCTATCTCTATCTCTATCTCTATCTCTATCTCTATCTCTATCTCTATCTCTATCTCTATCTCTATCTCTATCTCTATCTCTATCTCTATCTCTATCTCTATCTCTATCTCTATCTCTATCTCTATCTCTATCTCTATCTCTATCTCTATCTCTATCTCTATCTCTATCTCTATCTCTATCTCTATCTCTATCTCTATCTCTATCTCTATCTCTATCTCTATCTCTATCTCTATCTCTATCTCTATCTCTATCTCTATCTCTATCTCTATCTCTATCTCTATCTCTATCTCTATCTCTATCTCTATCTCTATCTCTATCTCTATCTCTATCTCTATCTCTATCTCTATCTCTATCTCTATCTCTATCTCTATCTCTATCTCTATCTCTATCTCTATCTCTATCTCTATCTCTATCTCTATCTCTATCTCTATCTCTATCTCTATCTCTATCTCTATCTCTATCTCTATCTCTATCTCTATCTCTATCTCTATCTCTATCTCTATCTCTATCTCTATCTCTATCTCTATCTCTATCTCTATCTCTATCTCTATCTCTATCTCTATCTCTATCTCTATCTCTATCTCTATCTCTATCTCTATCTCTATCTCTATCTCTATCTCTATCTCTATCTCTATCTCTATCTCTATCTCTATCTCTATCTCTATCTCTATCTCTATCTCTATCTCTATCTCTATCTCTATCTCTATCTCTATCTCTATCTCTATCTCTATCTCTATCTCTATCTCTATCTCTATCTCTATCTCTATCTCTATCTCTATCTCTATCTCTATCTCTATCTCTATCTCTATCTCTATCTCTATCTCTATCTCTATCTCTATCTCTATCTCTATCTCTATCTCTATCTCTATCTCTATCTCTATCTCTATCTCTATCTCTATCTCTATCTCTATCTCTATCTCTATCTCTATCTCTATCTCTATCTCTATCTCTATCTCTATCTCTATCTCTATCTCTATCTCTATCTCTATCTCTATCTCTATCTCTATCTCTATCTCTATCTCTATCTCTATCTCTATCTCTATCTCTATCTCTATCTCTATCTCTATCTCTATCTCTATCTCTATCTCTATCTCTATCTCTATCTCTATCTCTATCTCTATCTCTATCTCTATCTCTATCTCTATCTCTATCTCTATCTCTATCTCTATCTCTATCTCTATCTCTATCTCTATCTCTATCTCTATCTCTATCTCTATCTCTATCTCTATCTCTATCTCTATCTCTATCTCTATCTCTATCTCTATCTCTATCTCTATCTCTATCTCTATCTCTATCTCTATCTCTATCTCTATCTCTATCTCTATCTCTATCTCTATCTCTATCTCTATCTCTATCTCTATCTCTATCTCTATCTCTATCTCTATCTCTATCTCTATCTCTATCTCTATCTCTATCTCTATCTCTATCTCTATCTCTATCTCTATCTCTATCTCTATCTCTATCTCTATCTCTATCTCTATCTCTATCTCTATCTCTATCTCTATCTCTATCTCTATCTCTATCTCTATCTCTATCTCTATCTCTATCTCTATCTCTATCTCTATCTCTATCTCTATCTCTATCTCTATCTCTCTCTCTCTCTCTATCTCTATCTCTATCTCTATCTCTATCTCTATCTCTATCTCTATCTCTATCTCTATCTCTATCTCTATCTCTATCTCTATCTCTATCTCTATCTCTATCTCTATCTCTATCTCTATCTCTATCTCTATCTCTATCTCTATCTCTATCTCTATCTCTATCTCTATCTCTATCTCTATCTCTATCTCTATCTCTATCTCTATCTCTATCTCTATCTCTATCTCTATCTCTATCTCTATCTCTATCTTATTTGATTTTCTGTTTTTCAGTTTTTGAATTATTTTATATCTCTATCTCTATCTCTATCTCTATCTCTTATCTCTATCTCTATCTGTGTACCATAATCCATCGCAATTGTAGCTTTGATTTGCTGATGATGATGGTGATGCTGATGTGACATCAGTAATGGCAGGAATGGTGCCAGGTTGAATTATAGAAGGATCTGGATCACTGTTGTTCATTATTGCTATTATGGCGTCTTCTTCTTCATTATTATTATTCTGTATGTAAAACCTAATTTAGTGTCTGGATTCGATTGGGGGGTGAAATTGATTTTTTTGAAATCCCTAATTTGATGAATGAAATTGCAGTAGAGGGTGTATGGGATTTTGATGTTATATAGAAATAGCTTGCTGCTAGTCGTCTTTGAAATATTTGTTTGGATAGAAGCAAATTCAAGTTTGTGTTTACGAGGTTAAGCTTAATCAAATAAAAATGAATTTTTTTATAATAGGGGAAGAGAAACGAATTTCGAACGAATTTTTGTTTCCTCTTATTTTTCTCATAACTTGGTTATTTCTAGGACATTTCAGTGGGGATCGATTTCCACACATCTTGTTTCGAAATTAATACCTTAAAGTCTCAAGTCATAAAAAATCGAAACAAAGCAAAAAATGTAAAACAAGCCACTCGACATACTAGACACTAGTTTACAAAAGTTTCTGTTGAGAAGTCATTCTCTTCAATCTTAGCTTTAGTTTTTATTTCAAAACGTACATGGTATTTTATTCTATATAATCAGTTGAATGGTTGTTTTCTTAAAAACGAAGGGTCTGAATAACAGAGATAGACACCCGTTACCCTTGGATCCTTTGCAACGGTTATATCCCAACTCTACATTAAAAGCGAAGAAGTGGAAGAACAAGATAACAACATAACAATGTAGCCCTTAATGAACTGTTGTTGTCTACCACTCTTTCCACTCATCCGTTTTTTATCTCATTTATATCATTTATCTGTAATTGGATATTAGATTGTCCTCTTTGTTCATTTTACTATTATGTATCAAAACCCTTTTAATTATCAATCATATAATACAACTTTTTCGTTATTCTTGTTGGTATTGGTTATAATCTGCCATTGAATAGCAGATTGTTGTTGCTTTCCTTTATTTTTACATGGTACCAGAGCATCAGGTTCTATTTGTTTCTTTTATTTTCATCTCGATTTTGGCTTTACCCTTTCTAGGGTTTGAGTCACTATTGATTGATTCTTCATATTATTATTACTGTCTCGATTTGTTTTCTCCCTATTTAGGGCTTGTAATCAAATTGATTGATTCTTACAATATTATCATCTTCTCAATCTTAACTCATCTTTTTTCCTTAGGGTTTGAGTCTCTGATTGAGATATCTTACAAAATCTTCTCGTGTGTAAGGTTTTCTCATATGATTTGTGACTTTTTTCTCATCTCGATTCTGGCTTAAACCTTCTTTAGATTTGAGTCTCCATCGATTGATTATATATTGATGTTATCTTTATCTCGATTGGGTGTATCCTTCTTAGGCTCATATTCAATCGATTGATTCTCGTATTATCTTCATTTTCTCAATCTATATTCACTCCTTGTTCTTGGGATTTGGGTATCGATTGATTGATTTATCTGCTCGTGTTTGAGGCTGAATTCTCATAAATTGTGTTCTATCCTTGACACTTGAAGCAGTATATTGGGGTCCATCTATATGTTCATTAATGAAGGTTGTATATCCCAACTCAATAGATGGTACTACTGAAGACACCTCTATGTCGATGGTGGAGTTACTTTGCAATATATGCACTGAACTGGAGACGACCAGTTGCAGTGTGTATATACCAAGTTCTAGATAGATTACTTATTTAAAAGACAATAAGTAAAGAACAATGCAATAATACAAAATACTTGTAAAATAAATTGATGAGACAATATGTAATTTTCAAGTGTAATTTATTTATTGATGTTAAATAAATTACAAGGTTGTTGCGGAACCAAGATAATACAAGAATGTAAATATCCTAACAACCTATGAACTACAATTGATCTACACTCGGAATTTCTCTAAACAATCGAAACACTTAAAGTTGTGAAATGTTCCTTTTAACGATTGAGAGAATATTGCACAAGTTCACCAAGAATATTGCAGGTATGCAAAGTGTGAAGTGTTTTCACTATGTGATTTCACTTGAATATTCTTGTTGTGCAATGACTTGTATTTATAGGCAAAGTTAACATTGGGATGTTAACTTTGGCCGTACAAATGTGGTTGAGAGCATTTAAAGAATTGCATTTAATTCCTTAAAATGCAGTGTAAAGTTGCAGGATAAAGCAATTTTATTCAACCAGCTTTATGTACCTTTTAGTAATTAAATAATAAGATAAGTTTTATTATCCGGGTAAAAGGACATAAAGCACAAAAGTCAATTCCTCGTAATCAGTGTAAAGCTTTGTAAGAGCTTTCCACTGATGGTCTCCAGTTTGTAATTGACTAGAATGTCAACTGGGCTTCGCTGCCATTGCCATTCTCTATCTTCCATTTGTTGTCTTCGACTTCAACTAGAATGATTCTTCAACTGGTCAGTTCTCAACTGGAGGAAGTCTTCAGTTGCGTTGATTGTACGATGCAACTGGACTTCAATATATTTCTGGACAAATCTTCTGGGTCTCCAGTTCACTGGACAGTTTCACTGGGTCTCCAGGTGCAACTGAAGACTGGCCAGTTTACCAGTAAACTGGTCCTAACAAATTCCCCCTATTTGTCTAGAAATATTGGCAAGTCTTTTTCAGTCCTTGTATCTGTACAAGTGTGAACTGGAGAGACTTGTTCGATTAAATCTATCTAAGTTTTCCAAGGCATTTTTATAGATCAATAAATGCCTTGGGTTTTTCTTTTAAGTTTGTTAGATCTAATCTATTATCTACCTTGTGGTTACAAACTGGTAACTTCATTTATACAAGGAAATGAAATTTATACAAGTTACAGAATGTAAATAAAATTACAAGTAGATAACTGAAGAAAGAACTTAATGAGATGGCCCTTCGCCAGTTCTTCTTCTCTTGGTCATTGAAGAAATAGGTTGTGAGTCTTCAGGGTCAATATTCAACTTTAGCTCCAGATTTTCTTTGTGTTGAATCTTGCCCCTTAGGAAGTTCACCCATGCTTTCTCAAACCTATTCTTTTGTGCCTTTGCATCCAACACCTTCACCATTTCCACCCATTCACTGAACCCATACTGCATTGCACCAGGATTGTCAGTTTTAACCAGTGGCCCTCTGGTATAACTAACTTCAACTTGAAAGACTTTGGTGCCTAGCTTGATTGTTACATTGACACCATTGATAGTACCACTATGTCTTCTGGTTGCCATGATCTGGGAGTAATAGCTTCTTGCTTCAGATTCATTTGTTATTTTAATACTCCCAGCACCAGCAGCCAGTACAGCGGACTTGATGTCTTCATTTGATACCTCGCCAGTTGGTTCAACAAACGTACTAAGGTCAGCATCTCTGGTCAGTGGTCTTCTTGGTTGAGAAATCCTTCTTGGTGGATTCAACACCCTTTTCACAACCTTCTTTACATGTTCAATTCTTTTTAGAATCCCACTGGCCCTATTCTCCTTAGCCTTCTCCACTGATATGTTCAAACTTCTGGCATCGAATTCAGCTTCATCATCAGGATAGTATCTGTCCAGTTCTACATCAAGCATTTCTTTCAACTGGTCAACTATCCTGGGATCATGCTTAACTCTGGCATACTCCTCCTTAGTGATTCCCAAAAGATTGGCATCACTCATATCAAGCAGTTTGATCTGTGCAAGATGTGCTCTGGCTTCAACTTGGTTGGCTTGTTTCATCTTCTTTCTTTCTTTAATTTGATTACCAAGTCTGGCCAGTTGTTTGCTTACACTATCAGAAACTGGAGGAAGTACATCAGCATTGCCAGTTTCTAACATAGGAATATCAGTAGCCGGCTGGGCAGATGCATCAACTGCTAAACCTTTGCCTTTATCCAAAACATTCCCCCTATCACCCATATCACCAGCTTGCTCACCAGCTTCAGTACTGGTAGCTACAACCATTTCCCTACCTACTTGACTTCCAGATGGGGTTCTTCCAGGTGAAACTGGTGCAAGGACTGTACTTCTTTCCCCCTTGACAGCATCTAGACCTGCCCTAATAGAATCCCATTCAGAAGGGTGAGATGGCAACCGGTCAAGAGGCTGCCATGTTTGCATGTCCTTGCACTCCTTGAAAATCCCACACATCATCCTAAAAGACCTCCACAAATGGTTGGTCTCCTTTGACTGGGTCAAAATATTTGCAGTAACCTGTTCTTGACCAGTTTTTAATTCATTTAAGATTTTGGAGTCTTCATCCAAACCAGATACAACCTTTTCCTTCACTTCCTCATCCTTTTTCTTCAAACTTTCCACTTCAGTTGTCAGTTTATCCAAAGACTCAGCATGAAGGGATACCTGGGTGTTCAAATTTTCAATGCTGTCTCTCAACTGGTTGATCTCACTGGTGAGTGGGGCCAGATCAACCTGAGGAGTGGCCAGCTTGGTGATCTCAGACATCACCCTTTCAATCAGTTGTTGTTTTCTTGCACCCAGCGTATCCTCTATCTTCTGACCAACTGAAGTCATCAACTGCTCTCCAAGTTCAGTCACATTTAGGCCAGGTTTTTCAATCAATTCCTTTACCTGCCTTTCAATCTCCCTCAAATCTACTTCAGATGTTCTTACAGTGTTGCCAAGCAAATTGGAGATTGAAGTTGTGACCTTGGACTGAGTAAGGTCAAAGGCTTCCTTTAAAGTACCAGCCAGATTGTTGCAGCCAGTGACCAACTCATTTAGCTTGTTGAACACCAAGTCTTCATTTGATGAAAACTTGTTAATCCCTAGATCAACCACTTTAATGTTGGTCAAGTGATCCTTGTGGTATCTGGAGAAAGACTTGGTGTTTTTGTCAAGTGTCTTTTGAATCTCCTCCACCCTGGTAAGAAGGTTTTGGAGATCGGCTTGCAAAGAGACAACTTGACTGTCCAGTGACGAAGGAGAAGGTGTCACTGGACCAGCAGTAGTTACTACTGGAGCAACTGGAGGAGGTAAACTTAAAGAAGTCTCCCCAGTTGTCATACCAGCAGTTGAAGAAATATAGGAGTGGTGGTAGAAGAAAGGACTGGAAAAACAATGTGTTGTTCATGCTGAGAATGCTCAGGTGTGAACAACGGCGGCGGTGGGGGTGGCATTTCTCGAACAAGTGAGAATTGCCCAGTTGGTGAATAGTTATAAGATGGGAATGGTATTTTAGTAGGCACATTTTCTTGGAGTGGTAAAAGTGAAATTGATGCATCTGGAAGCGAGACTGGAGATGAAGGGTTTTGATCTGGTACAGCAGAATCAAAAATCTCCAAGTCTGAAGCAGTACCTTCAGAATCCGAAGATTCTATCAGGATTTCCTCGTCATTAACATTCATGTCCAGATCCATGAATGTAACTGAGGGCTGACCAGAAGGGTCAGTCTCCAGATGACCTTCCCCAGTTTCCTGGATGGGTGCATCTGTTGGAGGATCAGATACCGAAGTATCTTCACCAGGAATAGAGGTGATTGGAGTTGCTTCAGTTATGGTTGCTCTATCCTCAACCACAACATTAGACGAACTGGAGGGTCCCTCATTATTTTGAGGCCCGCCCAATTGTCTTTCTGACTCACCTTCAATAGGTGCATCAGTTTTAGCGAATGCCAGTTGCATTCGTTCTGGAATTTTGACCTCTCCAGCTTCAGATACCAGAGAGTCTAAATTCCTCAACATATCTGGAGCAGTGTACGGTGAATTTGTACTTAAGTATGCTTCTCTGCCCAGAATTTGTTTAAAACAGAGAGAGAAACCTTGAGAAGGGGATACACACTCCCCTGGTGCCCTTCAGTTTTTGTACTAGGCTTCTGAACAAGATATCTGCAAAGTCTACTCTCAATCCATTCCACAAGCAGTAAGCCATCTCTGCTTGTGAGGAGTTAATCTGGTCAAGACCACCAGAACTCCCACCCATACTCTCCACCAGGTGGATGAAAAAGTACCTCCATGAAGGTGTAAGACCCTTCATGGTCATCGCACCCTTCGTCTTCAAAACTCCATTCTCCAAGCACTCCTTGTGTCCCATTTCAAGGAGGACTTGGCGAAAATTAACATTTGAGGGTAAGACGACTGGAGATTCACCCTCTCTCCAGTAGTTGAGGTGTAAGGCATCCCTCAACACGTCAGCGGACAAGGTACACTGGATTGTTCCACCTTTTAATGTAAAACTGATGGAGGAACAATCAGAAGAAAGAGTGGCAGTGTACCAAAACTCACACAAGTAGTCGTGAAACAATTTGCGTGGGTTTAGAGAGAATGAGGGTCCTATTGGAGAATCCTTCAAAAAAAATTGGATTCTACCAATAAGGGTATTGGACCCTTGAGATCCTTGTAAGCTTGCCATCGGATTATTAGGATTTAGTTTGATGACCGAAGCATTACCAGGAGCACCAGATGCCGGTTTGACATCTGGTGAAGGAGCATATGGAAAAGTCAAGAGATTTACATCTCTTGAACGGGATGATCTAGGAGCCATTGGAAAATGAAATTGAAATTTAGGAATTAGGGTTCTTGATTTATGAAGCAGAGAGAGAAATGTAGCAATTTTGATGATTGGGAAGTAAATGAAAGAATGTAGAAGGAAGTAAATGAGTTCGGAGTAAATAAGGGTATTTATAAGGGATTCAAGATCCCAATGAAATACCAAAATTATATTTTATTTAACAAAATCCATTTTGTAGATATTTCAACAAAGTAAGTTTGAATTTTGAAGTAAAATCATAATTTGCCATGTCAACATTAAATGCTACCATGTCAGCATTAAATGCTATGACGGCTTATCTTACCCACGCGCCCACTCACTTTTTATTTTCCCAATACAAACAGTTGTCAAGTCAGATCACGATAGCAAGTGGTTTAAAACACTCGAGTACCATCACGTGTCACAAATATTGACCAAGTATTTCTAACGTTATAAAAATAAGACAAGACTGAATCTGGTTACTGGAGGATCAGTCCAGTACCAGTTTCCAACTGAAGAGTTCTCCAGTTGCCATTTTCAAACAAAAACGAATTTTAGTCAGAAAATTATTTTTGAGTCTTTCCCCCTAAAATGATGATCCAGAAATCAATTAGTGTCAGGATAGTATCACAAAGGCGTTCGATAGCCTGGCGAGCAAAGATTATCTGGACCTCCTCAACTGGAGAACTTCATCAGTGTCACTGACGCGTTTAATAACAAAGAAATCTCCAGTTTCAAGGATTTAACATTCCCAGTTCGCTGATGAGATGTTTAAAGGTTTTCTCATCGAGAGGTTTTGTAAAAACATCAGCTAACTGTTTGTCAGTGGGGATGAAATGTAATTCAATGTCTCCTTTCATAACATGATCACGAATAAAATGATACCTGATGTCAATATGCTTTGTTTTGGAGTGCATCACTTGTTGTGAGATATAGCAATTGCACTGGTGTTGTCACAAAAGATTGGGGTCCTTGTATACTTTTGACCATAATCTAGTAACTGGTTCTTGATCCAGAGAATCTGGGCACAGCAACTGGCCGCAAAAATGTACTCTGCCTCAGCAGTGGACATAGAGACTGAAGTCTGCTTCTTGCTGGTCCAACTTACCAGTTTTCCTCCAAGGAAACGACAACCACCAGTTGTTGATTTTCTATCTATCTTACAACCTGCATGATCAGAATCTGAATAACCCATTAGATCTAATCCTGGGCCTTTGGGGTACCAAAGACCAAGATTAGGACACCCTTTCAGGTATCTAAAGATACGCTTTACAGCGTGCAAGTGTGATTCTTTTGGGTTAGCCTGAAACCTGACACATAGACATGTTGCAAACATTATATCTGGTCGACTGGCAGTTAAATACATCAGTGAACCAACCATACCACGATAGTCAGTTATGTTCACTGGTTTGCCAGTTGGGTCAGAGTCCAAATTTAATGGTGCTGCAATAGGTGTGTTTTTCGATGGGATTGAATCATATTTGTATTTTCTTAACAAATCTCTGACATATTTTCCTTGGTTTATGAAAATTCCATTTCCAGTTTGCTTAATCTGAAGACCTAAGAAAAATGTTAATTCACCCATTAAACTCATCTCATACTCAGATGACATGATTTTAGAAAACTTTTTACACATTGCATCATCAGTTGAACCAAATATAATGTCATCAACATAAATTTGTACCAATAAGATATTACCTATTTCTTTCAAGATAAATAAGGTATTATCTATTGCACCTCTTTGAAAGCCATTTTTAAGAAGATGTTTAGTTAAAGTATCATACCAGGCTCTTGGGGCTTGTCTTAGACCATACAAAGCTTTGTTCAGTCTATAAACCCAATGAGGATGCTTCTCATCGATGAAACCTGGAGTCTGCTTAACATATACTTCTTCTTCCAATGTTCCATTAAGGAACGCACTTTTGACATCCATCTGGAAGACTTTGAACTGCAGATGGGCTGCATAAGCCAGAAATATTCTGATGGCTTCAAGTCTTGCAACTGGAGCAAAAGTTTCATCAAAGTCAACGCCTTCTGCTTGACAATAACCCTGGGCAACTAATCTGGCCTTGTTTCTTACAACATGGCCATCTCATCCATCTTGTTTCGGTAGACCCATCTGGTACCAATGGGTTCTTTCTTTAACCCTGGTGGACAAGGAACAAGCTCCCAAACATTGTTCCTTTCAAACTGGACGAGCTCTTCTTGCATAGCTTCCACCCAGCTTGGGTCTGCCATAGCCTCGTCAATCTTCTTCGGTTCAATTAAAGATAAGAAGGTGACGTTTAAGCATTGCTCACTTGTGGCTCTTCTAGTCTGAACCCCACTATTTAGATCTCCCACAATCTGTTCAATTGGATGTGCTCGAGTCCATCTAGTGTATTGACTACGCTGGTGTAAAACAATATTAGTGCAAGTCACCTGGCGATCTTCTTCAGTTGCAATAGCTTCTGGAGGAGGATCGGTCCAAACTACTTCTACATCCTCATCAGAGTCAATGAGGTCACGATTTGCATCATGAAATTCTTCATTCAAAGGCATTTCTTGAAGAACTGGAGAAGTTGGAGTTTGAACTGGTGCTGATATTGGAGTGGCACGTACATTAGATCCAATCACCAATTCTTGTGGTAAGTTGAAATTGATGGAGGGATAGAATGATGTGTCACTGGTGGTGTTCTTCTTCTTAACTGGTTCCAATTTGTTGTAACTGGAAACATCTTTTGGTGAAACAACTGACGGATGAACTTGGTCAGTTTCACCAAAATTGATTGGAATGACTGGAGTAATATCAAGGCTTGGTCTCTTGTTGATTGCTTCAGTTGATTCATCGAATGTGACATGAATTGTCTCATGAACCTTTTGGAGTCTATAATTATAAACTCTAAAGGCCTTTCGAATATCTGAATAACCTAAAAATACCCCTTCATCAGCTTTTGCATCAAACTTTCCAAGCTGACTGGAATCGTTTAAGATATAAACTGGACAACCAAATACATGAAAGTATCCAATATTTGGTTTACGATTCCTGAGTACTTCATAGGCAGTCTTCTTATGTCTCTTGATGTAGACTGACCGGTTTTGGGTGTGACAAGCAGTTGCAACTGCTTCTGCCCAAAAACTGGTGGGAAGACCTGATTCAGATAGCATACTTCTGGCTGCTTCTATCAGTGTGCGATTCTTTCTTTCCACAACTCCATTCTGCTCTGGAGAGTGTGCTGATGAAAAGTTTTGAGAGATGCCAGTGTCATTGCAAAATGTTTCAAGTACCTTATTTCGAAATTCAGTACCATTATCACTTCGCAACTGACAGACTTTTCGAGTATACTTGAGTTCAATTCTCTTGATGAGAGAGATGATTTCAGCAGGTGCATCACTTTTGGATCTGAGAAATACCACCCAGCAGTATCTGGTGAATTCATCAACCACAACTAGAGTGTACTTCTTTCCAGCTCTAGTTTGAACATTCACTGGACCAAAGAGATCCATATGTAGCATGTGAAGAGGTTCAGTGATGCTAAAGTTTTGCCTAGTTTTGAAACTGGCTCTTTTCTGCTTGCCCATCTCACACCCTGGACATGGCTTTTCTTTATTGAAAGAAATTTGAGGTATCCCATCAACCAGTTGTTTGCGAGACAACTTGTTAATATTTTTAAAATTAAGATGGGATAATCTTTTATGCCATAGCCAGTTGGTGTCCTCATCAGCCTTGGTATAGAAACATTGCTCTTTTGGAGCTGGTTCCATATCCATGATGTACACATTACCTTTTCTTGGTGCAACCATCACCACTTTCCAATCCTTGTTAAATATGGTGCCTTGAGCAATATCAAACAAAACTCTGAAGCCATCATCACAAAGTTGGCTGACACTGATCAGGTTGTATTTCAAACCATTCACAAATGCAACTCTTTTGAATACGACTTGTCCATTATTGAGCACACCATATCCTTCAGTCTTTCCAGATTGATCATTACCAAATGTCACTGTCGGTCCATCTTGGACAGTGAACTCTTCAAGCAGGGGCTTACATCCGGTCATAGTCCGGCCAGCAGCGCTGTCCAGATACCAGATATTCTTCTTTCGATCGCCCTGCACACCCACAAAATCATCAGTTATTTTTGTGAACCCATCTGATGTGACTAATTTATACCCATTACCCACATCATTATTGGCCATTTAATTAAGTATTTTAAGTAGATTTTATGTGCATTTGGCGCGTTTATGGTGTTTGTTAGTGTTTTCAGGCTCTGAACAGGTTACGCGTTCATTTGGCACATATTCGGATGATTCTTGGCCAAGATATTGATTTATGATATCGAGAGTTGATTCAAGTGGAAGAGGATGACGAGGTTCAGCAAGTTTCAGGATCGAAAGAAGGTTGTTCAGCATAAGTATGTACTGCGCCGCAGTGGTGGGTTCACATGCCCACTGCGCCGCAGTACATATCCACGGAAAATTGTGACTAAACCCCACTGCGCCGCAGTGGGGATTGCGAAAGAGAGACTGCGCCGCAGTCTACAGATCAAGAAACTAGACGTGGATTTGGGATGCGCCGCAGTGAGGGATTCACGAGCCACTGCGCCGCAGTCATCAGAAAGTCAAAGTCAAAGTAGCCTCACTGCGCCGCAGTGAGGGATTGCACAACCCACTGCGCCGCAGTGAGTACACGGGGCTGAAGGGTTTTGGCAGCTTTTTGCATCAGATTTGAAGAGGGTATAAATAGAAAACTAAACCCTAATTTCGAAGTTATCAAACATTCTTTCTAGGAGCTGCTCTACAAGGGGTTTTATCAGGTTTCCAAGCAAGTCTTTCTTAGGCGGATCTGATGTGTCATATTCTATACCATTTCCCACGTGAATTTAGAACCATTTATTCGTCGTTTTTATAGTTTTATTTCCAACTTTCGATGCTTTGAGGTATGTTTAGTGTTTTCAGGTTGGAAAATGATTATGCGGATGAATTGGTCGATTTTGATGACTTATGGAGGACTCGGGAGAAAGATTCGGTTGAAACCAAGTGAAAGATGAAGAAAACGTATTCTGGAGGTCCTAACGGCCGTCACAAGGGTGACGGGCGTTAGGGACCTAGGTCAAGTTTGAACGGGCGTCACAAGGGTGACGGCCGTTATGGTTGCAAATTGGCGAGTTACTGTAACGGGTTCCTTACGGCCGTATGCTTTTCAAAGGAGGTGTGACGGGCGTCACAAGGGTGACGGCCGTTATGGGTGTCGATGGATGGTAACGGCCGTTACCATATGTAACGGGCGTTACGCGACTAATTCATATAAATAGCTGGCCAAGTTTCTGAACGGGTGGTGACTTTTGGGGAGAATTTTCCTAAGGGTTTTTGAGAACTTCATCCTTTCCAGGAGCTGCTCTATTAGGGTTCTATCAGGTTTCCAAGCAAGATTTCTTAGGCGGATCCACTGAAGATTCACGGGCACCCATCTGGATCGTATCTACTTTTCTTGTCTAGTAATTTATCTTCTTCAAGCAATTGGTACAATATGTTCGTCTCTTTTATTGATTATTATTTTCAATTGAATATGAGTAGCTAAACTATTTATCATCCACCTTGATGAAATAAGACGAAAATGTTCTTAATTCAAAGAATAAAAAAAAAAAAATAAACATTTTTTTCAATATTATCGTGAAGAATAAAAAAAAAAAAAAAAACAAAAAAAAAAAAAAAAAAAAAAAAAAAAAAAAAAAAACTGAGAACAAGACGAATGATGTGATTGCTATGTTCTTAATTCAAGAGTTTATTAATTACCGTTGTTCTGAGATCTTGATGATTTAATTCTTTCACATAATTATTATAATATTGGTTGTGTATTAATTCTTCGTTAGTGGTACTAGTTGAATTGATATGTGATTTGAAAAGAGTTGTTTGTCTATAAGCAATTGTCACTAGTTCATGGTATGATAGTGAATATTATTTTAATGAAAGAATTATTTTGTCAACGTAATTTATAACGGTTGGTGGTACCACGTTATTTTTACATGGAATAATTGGTAATTTGATAGTCAAGTAGACTATTTATTAGTGAAGTTGTCTTAAGCGTTGGTGGTACCGGCTGGGGTAATTTAGCTAGTAATTTAGGTGAAGAGGTGATTTGTTTACGGTTGGTGGTACCACGTGAGCAAGTTATTCTTTTCACGACTGTCTTTAAACTCGAAAGAATTTGATCTTAATTAAAAGCAATCACATTTGAAGTCGAGGGAAGTCAAGGTGGATGAATTTTAATATTATTGTCTGAAGTTTCATTTCATTTTATGTTTTTAATTTTCTGTTAAAAAGAGATTGAAGTAACACCCTTTTTCCAAACCATTTTATGAAACAACTAGTTCAACCAATCCCTGCGAACGAACACGGTCTTACCTGTTAACTATATTACAAACGATCGGGTCCACTGCCCGTGAGTGCGTAGTAGTGAGTTTTTAGGTGATTCTAGTTTTAAAAATATAAAACACGATTTAGCACATCAAGTTTTTGGCGCCGCTGCCGGGGAATTGTGCGCTGTTTTAGTTGTTAATTTAGTGGTTTGATCCTTCCTCACGCGTGAGGAAGTTATTTGCTTTAATAGTTTAGTTTTTCTTTTCTTATCTTATCACAGGTGCAGGTGACGTGTTTGGTTAGTTGTGTTTTGCAGGTCTACTTTTTAGTTGATGAACTTGAGGTCTTCTGGTTTACCTCTTAATAGTCCATTGAGAACACCAACAAGACGTAGGTTTAACTTCACAACACCTACACCATTCTCACCTATTGCTAGACCCACTCCTGATTCAGACGAGGAGGGTTTAATTTGGACGAATTTTTTGATCTTGAAGTTAAGGTAGAAGAGACCGAGATGGCGGATGAGGAAAGGGACCCAAATGATATACGGTATGGCGAAAGGGTTCGCACTATTCCTGCAAACCGGGGTAGTCCTATTAGACCTCCTCAAATTGCTCATGATTTCAACCTAAAGGGTAATCATCTTAAGAGCATTGAGGAACAACAATTCGATGGTAAAAGGAAGTGGGATCCGTATCAACATTTAGAAAGATTTGAGAAGTTGGCTAGGTTATACCAATACGGGCAGAATCAAATGAATGCCGTAAAACTCGAGACATTTCCAATGTCTATTACCGGGGATGCTCTTGATTGGTTCAATGACCTTCCGGAAAATTGCATTACGACTTGGGACCAACTTAAGCAAGCCTTTATTGGTGAGTTCTACTCACTTAGAACCCAAAGAAAGTTGGAAAACTTGATAAGGTCGTTTGCCAAGACGAAGATGAAGATGTTGTTGATGCGTGGATCCGATTTAAAGAGATGTTGAGAAATTGCCCGGGTCACAATATGACTAAAGAACAATATGTCGAGCTATTCTTTGATGGGCTCGATAAGAAGTCCAAACGTGAGCTAGGTTATGCTTTTGGTGGTGGGTTCAACAAGATCACACCAAATGAGGGCTTTGAAATCTTGGAATCCATGGCCAAGGATAATGCCAACATGGATGATGATCGGTTTTTAAAGAATGAGAGAAGATTGAAGAAGGGTACTAGCCAAGGCCGGGTAGCAAAAGCGGAAGCTAGTCATGATTCGGGGATGATAGGAGAGATTAGAGCGCTATCGGAGCGCATGGAAAAAGGGCTTTGCCATGCAAGAGAGTCGATTTGGGGCCATTGAAAGGGATGTGAAGGTTGTTGCCGATGGATGTGACCATTGTGGGAATATGCATTATTCGGAAGATTGTCCAAGTCGGGGACCCGAAGATGTTAACTACATCCAAAACCAACAACAAGGAAGCTACCAACGCAATACCGGTTACCAAAACCGTCCTTCAGGTAATCCCACTTATAACTCTTCTTTTCCTACTAACAACTCTCGTTTTTCAGGAAATCGGTGGCAAAGGGACAATTTCCAAAGTCAACCTCAACAACAACCTCAACAGGGACAAGGATCCGGTTCTTCTTCCTCTAATGCCGATCCTAATGCCGAGTTGAGGGAAATGATGAAGCAATTGGTAAGTAATCAAGCCGAAACCAACAATAGCATCAAAATTATTCGGGATGATACCAAGGCGTTGAATGAGAGGTTAGATAGAATTGATGGCAAGGTTGAGATAAACATGAAGAATCAATGTGTGAACTTCAAGGATCTTGAGAGTAGGATGGCTGCCCTTTCTAGGCCACATGGTACTTTGCCTAGTAATACTCAACAGAATCCCAGGCCTCAGTTTAGCATGGGGCCGAATCAGGGACAAAATGTGGGGCAGAAGTACACTCCACCTCCAGCCCGTAATGAGGAAGCCAAGGCCATCATAACTCGTTCAGGTAAATCTTATGACCCTCCTACTATGCCTAATATTGTTGTTTCAGATGTTCAGGATTCAGAAGCTATTGATGATGAGATTGATGAGGAGATTGAGATGGAGGAGAACCCGACCGTGAAGACTCCGGTCACTCCACCAAAACCGGTTGTGGAACCCGAGGTTAAGGCTTACAAACCAAAAGTGCCATTTCCACAACGGTTCAAGAAGGCTAAGCTAAAGGAACAATACAATAAGTTTGTTCAAATGATTTCTAATGTGCATATTAATGTTCCTTTAGTTGATTTGATACAGGGTATGCCTCACTATGCCAAGTTCATCAAGGAACTTGTGACGGATAAAAGGAAGTTGGAGGAAGCAAAAGCTACTTTTCTAAATGCCGAGTGTTCTGCTATCTTGTAGAACCGCATTCCTCCTAAACTTGAGGATCCAGGGAGTTTTCTAATCACTTGCTCTATTAGAACTATAATTTGTAAGGCTTTAGCTGATTTAGGAGCTAGTGTTAATTTGATGCCTTATTCGGTTTGGAGTAAGTTGGCCTTAGGAATCCTTCGCCCGACTCGCATGAGTATTAGGCTTGCCGACCACTCATTTCAGTATCCCATGGGGATTGCTGAAAATATTAGAGTCACTGTCGGTCATATTGTTTTCCTTGTTGATTTTGTTATCTTGGAGATGGAGGAGGATGCCCAGGTACCCCTTATTCTTGGACGACCTTTCCTAAATACCGCGGATGCTATCATCCGTGTGAAGGATAAGGAAATTTCATTGGGTGTGGGTACTGATAGGATTGTCTTTAATGTAGAACGGTCTATTAAGCATACTTATTCTAATGATGAGTCATGTTTCAGGATTGACGTGATAGATGATGCTTTGGACCAAGATTTTCAGGAGTTGATGGAGGCAGATATGGGAGATGAGGAGATTGCTTATCTAGGAGCTGGAGAAATTGATGATGATGATTTGTTTGCTGAAGTTATGGCTTTTAGTTTGGATGAGACACCTCTAGTTGATGAGAGTTTTGAGGAGGTAGTTGCTGATGGAAGCTCATTGGTACCTAATTCAGTTGATGTACCACCTACAGACTTAGAGCTTAAGCCGCTGCCTGCCCATTTGGAGTATGCATACTTAGCAGGTGAATCATCCTTACCAGTTGTCATCTCGTCTTCACTCTCGGGTGACGAGAAAGGACTCCTTCTTACTGTGCTTAGAGCCCATAAGCGGGCTTTTGCTTGGAAGACTACCGACATTCCAGGTATTAGTCCTAACTTTTGTCAACACAAGATTGATTTTATCGATGATGTGAAGCCCGTTGTCCAGCGACAAAGGCGGCTGAATCCAAATATGAAAGAAGTAGTTAAAAAGGAAGTGATTAAATTGTTAGATGCGGGAATTATTTTCCCTATAGCTGATAGTCCTTGGGTTAGCCCTGTCCATTGTGTACCCAAAAAGGGGGGTATGACTGTTATTGAAAATGAGAATAGGAGCTTTTGGCTACTAGGACTGTTACGGGTTGGCGGGTGTGTATTGACTACCGTAAGCTAAATGATGCCACCCGTAAAGATCACTTTCCATTACCTTTCATTGATCAAATGTTAGAGAGATTGGCAGGAAATGAGTATTTTTGTTTCCTTGATGGGTTTTCCGGGTACTTTCAAATACCCATTGATCCAAAGGATCAAGAAAAGACCACTTTTACGTGCCCCTTTGGCACTTTTGCTTATCGGCGAATGCCGTTTGGTCTATGTAATGCCCCGGGCACCTTTCAAAGGTGTATGATTGCTATATTCCAGGACATGCTTGAAACCTCCATGGAGGTTTTCATGGATGATTTCTCGGTATTTGGGGATTCATTTCGAACCTGTTTGCATAACTTAGATAAAATGTT
>CM067168.1:36083800-36137420 GCA_034093135.1 Erigeron breviscapus
CAGGATCTATACCTTGGATTTATACTCGTGATCTTCATCCATCAAGATCTTGTTGATTATCCTGCAAGAGGCCATAACCTGGATCCTTTCGAATCTTACTTGATGATTTGATCTTCAAAGATTCTTCTATCTTCGATGCTGATCCCTGATTATATTCGAATCTCTCCATATAGCCTTTCACCGACTCATCTGATCCTTGAGTTATTTCTTCAGTTTCTTCATCAGGGATCGATTCATAGAATTGATCGAAATGTTTCTTCCACAGCATAGATACGGATCTACTGAAGGTATTCCTTCAGTTTTTCCTTTCAGAGTTTGTTCAGCCAAGAATCTTGCATTTTCAGGAGGATTTCTCAAGTTTTCTTTTACATAAGGATAATCGTAAATCAAATCAGAAGAAGAAGGATTTTGAGATTGCTCAGACATGATTTTCTTAGAAAACGTTTTCCGTGAAACACAAAATTTTCTTTAAACAAAAATCTTGTTTTTATGACAACGATCTAATTGCAAAAACACCTTTTTGCCCCACGGTGGGCGCCAAATTGTTTCGGGCAAAAATTACCTAAGATAATTTTAGAAAGGATTAAAGATAATTTAAGAACCGAAGATTTGTAAGTGGGATTCGGTGTAATTTAAGTAGATCTCTCGTGCAATAAGAACTTATGAAAATACTATTTTGACTCAATAAAATGGAAAATAAATCAGAATAAAAATTACAGAATAATAAACTAATCTAAACACTAGTTAACTTAATTTATTCATTATTACAAGAGCTAAAGTTACTGCTGATTAGATCAGGTAGCATGTTACATAAGCCTACAAGTGAGAAATAATTCTCTTATTATTAGTTATGAACAGTGATCCAAAAACGATTACCAATATGTTTGTCCTCTTAAACACTCGGTACTTTCAGTTTCCTTTGGTTTGCACTTTCGTATACTTGGGCCAAGGACAGTCACCATGTAACCTAGTAAGTTACTCATGCCACAATTTTAGTTTGCGAACTTATGTGCCCCATATTCAGATACACTCTCATAATCGAACAAGCACTAAGATTAAGACATTTGGTGAGTAAAGTGAGAAAGTCTTTAAGAATCAAGTCAGCGGTGACAGGTCGGTGATTCCTCACGCAAAGCGACTTAACTTGACTCACGTACGGAAATATACTCAACATTGCATAATGCCAAGTACTTGCATATTTGTGACATTTTTTTAAAGCACTTATGAAAACCCGTGACTTTCGATGAGACCCGTGTAGCGAACTTTCTGACAACCTATCCCAAGTTGGAAGCTTTAGGTAGGCTAGGTATACAAAGACACCCCAAGGACTTACTTGTTCGAATCTCAAAGGCCACATTAGCTTCATATTTTTAACAGATTTATTTGATATTTGTATATCTTGTCACAAATATACATCCAAAAAAGCAATACATACACATATATGTACCCGAGACCTTCTTTATAAAGACCAAATATACATAATTACAATGCAAGATCTTTCATAAGATTTAAAGGACTTGTCTATTTTTAAAACAAGCATTCTCAGCCATATATCTGAATACGTTTCCCATAAGAACATTGTATATTTAAGTTCAGATTATAAGGAAACTTTGGTACTTTGTGCCTATCGATACATCATATAATGGTATCACTGAACAAGCATTTTAAAGTACAATTAAGTAGGCTTAAAAGCTAAAGTATCTTCACGTCTAATCATGTAGTGCAGTAACCTTACTTTATTATTTATTTTATTTTTTATTTTTTTTATTTTATTTTATTATTTTTTTTTATGACACTATCTATATACGACTTAAACTACTAAGACTCGAAAAGAAAATTTAAGTTCTTTGAGAGAAACTACTCGGCATTCTTCATACCATTGAGTTGATATAACAACTCATGACGAGGTCTATCAAAAGCTTTAGTGTATAGATCTGCAAGGTTATCATCAGTAATAACCTTTTCTAAATGAATAAGCTTTTTCTCAAAACAATCACGTAAAAAGTGATGCTTTATATCTATGTGCTTGGTGACTTTAAAGTTTTTCGGATTCTTAGTAATATCTATGGCAGACTTATTATCAGTACAAATAGGAGAGTCTGAGATATCCATACCATAGTCGCGCAATTGTTGCTGTATTCACTGCCTCCCCCCAGAAAGTAACAGGAAGCCCTGAATCAGCAAGCATCGTCCTAGCTGTTTCTATCAAAGTCCTGTTTTTCCTCTCAGCTACTCCATTCTGCTGTGGCTCATGCGGTGCACTGAATTGATGTTGAATACCCTTGGTCAAGCAAAAAACCGTAATAGTATTATTCTTGAACTCAGTGCCATTGTCACTCCTGATTCTCTTAACTTTAACTTCATGGACATTCTCAACTTGTCTAACAAAATCCATAAACCGGTTTGCGGTCTCGTCCTTTGTCTTCAAGAAAAATACCCATGAATACCTTGAGTAATCATCAGTGATCACCAAACAGTAGGACATCCCCCCAATACTTCTTACGTTCACAGGACCAAAGAGATCCATATGAAGTAGTTCGAATGGTTTGGATATAGTGTTGTGCACCTTTGGTTTATGAGGATTCTTGTGTTGCTTTCCTTTCAAACACGATACACATTTATCTTCCATCCCAAACTTCTTAACTGGAACACCTTCAACTAATCCAAGACTAACAAGTTCATTCATCTTTCGAAAGTGGATATGTCCCATTCTACGATGCCAGAGGAGAGATTCAGACTCATTTGCTTTGCTCAACAAACAGAGGGGCTCCGTTGGATTATCAACACCTAAAACTAAGCCATAGATGTCTCTCTTCCTAGGAGCTCTGAGCATTATCCATTCCGCTGGAATAACGAAACCCGGCTTCAAGATGAATGCCTCCTTTTCTGTGAAATGAACATTGTTGCCCTTGTCACAGATCTGTGAGACACTCATTAGATTATGAGTAAGTTGTTCCACATAGTTTACTCTTTCTAGAGTAAGTTGTCCATTGACGACATCTCCCTGACCGGTGATGTTGCCGCCCTTGGATCCAGCAAAACTAACATACGACCCATTTATACCAGTATAATTGGACAAGAGTTTCCTGTCCCCTGTCATGTGCCTGGAGCATCCACTGTCAAGGTACCATAAATGAATTGGTTTCCTAGGAACTCCCTGCACATAAAATGAGAAAAAATTAGTTTTCATTGGGGACCCAAACCTTCTTAGGTTTGGGTCGACCCTTCTCATCCCTGAGAATCAGTTCAGTCCAATATCCATTGCTCGAAGCCGTGGGTAGGACATGATTCTCGTCTCGTCTTCTCACTGGAGGAGACTTCTGACCTCTCGTCGGAGAAGGTCTAGGAGAATGAGGGCCATAAGAAGGTCGAACACTCGAATGAATTTGGTCATAGAATGAATTTTGATTTCTAGGAGCAGAACGATCAGGTCGTGGAGGTGTTTGAAAACGATTTGAATTCCTATGAACATTTCCTGATGAACCTTTCAGTGGAGATTCACGTCGTTGAGGTATAGTAAACGGTTTTGGAGAAGATTGAACTTTAGCCTCATCAACCTGTTTATCATTACCCAACCCCCTTTTTCCTTCCGAGGTGGAAACCTTTGAAGGAGAACCTGATCTTCGAGGTCTATTTGGACATACACTATAAACATGACCCTTTTCATGACAAGCAAAGCAGAGAGGACCTTGAACTTTTTGTTTGTATCTACCTTTTTATCGGTACCTACAGATTCATTGTTAGCACTAGTGTCCACTGACTTACTTGTTTTTCTTTGATCTTCTTTTTCAGGGTCTCGTGTAGCACCATCTTTCTCATGTTTACCTTTACTTGGGAACTTCTTAAGTGCAGGCATTAAGATGTGCTTTAAAGCCTTAGTTGCTTCTTCATTAACGGCTAAATTATCTTCAGATTTTCTAATCCTAGACTGCTTAGGTAACGGAGTGAGACGCAACTGACTTAATTTCTTCATATCCTCAATAGCTACATCCCAGACTTTATCAATCCTCTTAGGGTCAATAGATTCTAATGGGAATTCTAACTCAGTATAGACCCTATTACTCTTGTGAAGTGTAAAGTGTACAATACTGTCTTTCTGACCATTAGGAGTAGACTGATTTAAGACAACACCTTTCAATTTCTCTTCCTTGTTAGGTTGAGAAGAAACTCCTTTAGACTCTTTTGTTCCCTCAGGCATCTTTGCCTCAGGAATTGAGTCTTTTGGATTACCATCTTCAACACTAGGTTGAAGTAGGATTTCAGGAATATTAGGATCAACAGAAGTATAGTTATTATTGAAAGGAGGAGGCACGTCTTTATAAGAGATCTTAGCAGTGTCAAGACTCTTAGAGGAAGAATTCTCAAACTTTGTCATATGCATTAAAAGCTCAGCATGTCTAGCAGAATCAGATTTAGCATTTAATTCCAAGATTTCTATCCTAGCATCAGCAAGTTCCTTTTCAATGGTAGCACACTTTCTAGCTAACAAGGAGTAAGCTTCACTACCTACTCTTTCTACGGCCACAGACTGATTGACTTTATCTTTCATAGCTCTAATGTCAGACTCTAAAGATCTAATCTTTTCCTTGAAGAATTTTTCTTTATCATTTACAGTTAGACCCTTTTTAATTAACTTATCTCTTTCATCATGAGCAGCATTGACAGCAGATTCGAATTTCTTAATTTGTTCATTCTTTTGTTCAATTTCATCAAACATTCGATTAACAATTTTGCAAACATGAACAATAGTATGTAGAGAATAAGATACCTGTTGGTCTGCCTCTTTGCAATCTGCCATGTAAGCAACAAAGTCATCCACAGTCATGCCAGCCGGAATCTCAAACTCTTGCATCTGCTCTTCAATTGTCTTTTCAACCTTTTCTGTAGCAGAATCTTCTTTAACCTCAGCAGCTTTCACCTCTTCAGTAGCTTTCACTTCATCAAGGTTCTTGACATTTTCTAACTCATCGTCAGATTCGGAATCAGAATCATGTACACCAGTAACAACAGATTCCAGTTTCGAACTTTTAGTATTTTCATACAATTGCTCTTCACTGTGGTAAACTGTGGTGTCCAAGAAGTCATCAGGAGAATCAACTATTTGAGCCATATCATCAAGGATTTCAGCCAAATAAGCGTTATTGGTCTCATCATGTGGAAGATTCAAACATAAGAACCATCGGGTTGAACAGCTACTATAGCCTTGTCATTGCCGTTGACATTTGCAGTAGGATCATCAGTCAACAAAAGAGCTCTAGTTGAATTTTGATTGAACGGACGATTACCACCTCTATCTTGACATGTAGAGGTAACATTGGCCTCTCTCTTAGGCCGTTGACACTCTCTGGCAAAATGTCCAAAACCTTCGCAGTTATAGCACTTCACCTTTGACTTGTCAAAGCCCTGAGTACCTCCAGTAAGCTGTCTGCCTGTTCTTTGCATAAACTTTTGCACTCTCTTGGTGATCATGGCCAGTTGCCATTTCAGATCCATTTCTTCAACATCATCTGGATCTATCTGGTCGTAATCTTCATCAATGAGTGTTGGATCTGTGATTCTTCCCGCAACAAAAGCTTCATGTGCAGCACACATGGCAGCAAATACATTCATCCTACCCTCAGCTGATTTCATATTCATTGGCATAGACTTGTAACCAGCAGAAGAGGATGTAATGTTACCGAACTTCATATTTCCAGTCTTTGCACCTTCATTAGCCTTTTTACCCCTGTTACCAGCATCAGTAGCCATGAATCCGGAAGAATCATCTCCATCCATCAGTGGACCACGATTGTCTGTCTCACCAGTATTACCAACTCCAGAAAAGAAGGCATTAACATCAGCTGTTGGATTTTTCATAGTGGCATGATAGAGAGATGGATCTTGTGTGAAGTTGTCTTGAAGATCCTTTGCCTTATCCTTCATTTCTCTGTTTCTTAGAGTGGATATTACTCCATCTATACGAAGAGATGCATAATCAGCTCTTTCTTGCAATCCATGACGAAACTCTTTGTAAGCTTTCGACAAACCATCCAGGAATTTATCCACTATCTCAGTAGGAGTGTATTTAAGATTAAAGTAAGCTAATTCAGCAAGAAGATGTTGATATCTCAGTATAAGATCCTCAACTTGTTCATTCTTTGTAGCATTGAAGTAGTCAAATTGTTTCTTGAGCATTTTAATTCTATTTTGCTTCAATAGTGGATCACCTTCACAGTGAGCTTCAATAGCATCGAACAGTTGCTTTGAAGTCTTGTATTCCTGTTTAGGAAACAGGTGCACCAACTCTTGAGGAATGCACATACGAAGAGTGGAAAGAGTCTTTACTTCAATAGCATAGTTAGCCTTTTCTTCACCTGTTAATTCTCCCACCTTGTATGTAGAAGTAACTCCATTCACAGTAAGAGTGGGCCACTCATAACCTTCAGTGATCATGAGCCACATGTTTAAGTCTTCTCATTGAATAAAATCTTCAAATCGACCTCTCCACGCCCAGAAGTCAGCCAATGAAACTAACTTTGGTGGAGAATTAGTACGTCCTACAAGATGATCATGATAAACGAGAGAATTGAGGTATTGGGCAACAGCATTGTTGGTTGAAGATGAGGAAGCCATAAGTGAACAAAGATTTTGGAAAGTTAAGGTTTAAACGAAAATGAGTGTTGGAACGAAGATAGCTCTAAGTTCGTAAGGTGAGGAACTGAACGAAGATAGCTTAACTTCGTAAGGTGAGGAACTGAACGAAGATAGCTTAACTTCGTAAGGTATATTCGTTTGATGAAGATTCAAAACGAAAATAAGATAAATTCGTTTTCTGACTTCGTTTTGCTAAGTTCGTAAGGTAAACGAACTTAACGACAGAAAGGGTTTTGGTAGGTTTTTGGGAGAATAACAACCAAACAAACGATCTCGAACCTTCGATAAGATATCGATTAGCTCTGATACCACTTGTGAGTCCCTCGATAGCTACAGATCGCTCTCGAGATCGTCTATTGTTATGTCGTGAGTGCGGAATCCTCACGAGATAACTAGTTTGATTAGTTATCGAATATATTGCTAATTATAAGTATATAATCAGCCGTATGTAACCTATCTTCATTTTCTAAATGTTAGAAACGAACTTAGTCGCTGGAGATGTATGTGAGTTGAACGGATTACCTCAATTTAGGGTTTCCATTCATATATATATGTTTCTGATCGATATTGGGCCTGCTGGGCTTTGTTCTTACGAACTTAGCAGTCCAGCCCATATAACGAAGATTATCTTCGTTTGTTCCTAACGAAGATTATCTTCGTTAGTACTAACTTCCATCAGCATCTATGCCTAGTTATTTTCCAAGTATTTCATGTACAAGGAACCTAACGTATATTATGTTTGTACTTGTATAACACACATAACAAACATCATATATAAACAACATATATATAACACCAAAACATGTAATCGATCATTACCAAACATGAAGTCCATAATCTATCAATTACACATATATAAATAAGACATAAAATAACATAATGTCTTAATCTAAAAGACTTAATCAAATCTAAGTTGCTGTTGTCACATCAACATGCATCAACACTTTTCTTACCATTACTTCACAATGAATGACATACAGGCTCTTACATATGCTCAAGTCATTTTGAAAAATGGCATTCGTACATTTTCAAAAATACCATTACATTTATAAAGGGAGCGATAAAATATGAGGTCAAAGTGTCAAACTAGAGGATTTTGGTCTTCAGTTAATGATTTAATTAACACATGAAGAATGTAAATAAGGGAGAACCAAAAAAGTGAAGTATAATTTCAAGTAACTTTTGTTTGGAAATGGCCATAATACTGGACAAAGACGGTTCTTATATGTTGAATGCAGTAGCTTTTATCATTTTTCATTGTCAGTTTCCTCCAGGCATGCCATCAATTAGGATTATACTACCTCATGCATGTTAACATATTTGAAGAATTCTACTTTAAGCTTATCTTAAATACCTTATAAAGCATTTAACCCTCCCCCGTTCTCGAAAAAGAACTTGATAACCCAAATATACCCCTCTAAAACAGTAACAATTGTAAACAAAACAAGGATTCTTGAGCAAAGATTTGAACTTGGGACCTCCTCAACCATAAATAGGCACCCCTTACTACTAGAGTCACTTGTGTTATTATTTTGCCCGTTTTAATACATATATCTTTCCAATTCTGTTATTATGTTTACTCATTTAAAAAGAGTCAATTTTTCCTTTCGGGGCCGGTCTTCCACGATATATGTGGGGGCGTGGGGCCACCGCATTGCACGGGTACCCATCTAGTATGCTCTTACTTAAGGCATATGATATGCCAATTGCCCAACAGTGCTTACATGAGTAATCAACGAACTGAACTCCTATTCATGAGTCAATATACAACACCGGTATTTTGAATAGAGCCTGCTTGACCATGATAGATGACCACAATTTGTATCATTGAGCAAATGACCACAAATAAGCATAGTTATACCAAATTATTTGCAGATGAAGCATACAAGGCCGTTCTCGAAGAGAAAAACTGAAAAACAGCGAAGAAAATGCATGCATATCTATCATTAATCAACACCTATCAACCAGTAAGTATAGGATGGAGGAAGGCTAATAAGTTCACTCTCATATCATCTCTTGCATTTATTTTCTTGCAAATGCAGAGATATCTAGAACAGAGATCAGCTTGGATCTCCCAACAGTACCAAGTTGGCAATTGATCCTCATGGCTTGGATCATCTATGTATACCAAGTATAAACTTGATCTTCAGGCCGTAAGCCAAAAGCAACAAGAGCAACTCCAAGGTACATTCTCCGAGTTGTTCATATTATACTTCAACATGAACTCGTCATATGACTTTAGTAGGGTGTTGAGGATCATGTTTGTGGCCAACTCAGTACTGTGAAGAACAAGCCTTTGCAGGTTATCTAGATAACTTTTCATCTATAAAAGATGAGAAAAAACTAATTCCTGAGTTCCCTTATCCTACATTTGACCAGGTCCTTTAAGCAGTTCACTTGGTTGATGGGTGTTGATCTGTCTAAGATACATGAATAAGATGTGTTCATTTTCTTCAGTATATTCAAATTCAATTTTTCTATTGATACTATATAAAATGTTGATACTTTGTAAAATGAGTGAGATTTGTTTCTTTAGTTCTGTCCTTAAGAAGTAACCTTTTATGCTTGCCTTGCTTGATGTCACTTCACTTATTCATGTGACTTGTCTAGTTGCTTAGGTTCCACGCCAGAGACCAACGTTGCTACTTGATCAAATTCCAAATTATGACTCTTAAATGAGAATTCAGTTTATCTATATCTATCTCTATCTCTATCTCTACTACATAATAAAGCATTTGTTCCCTCCAAAATTTTTAACTTTAAGTAGTTGATAACCCCAAAATACCCCTTTCTTTGTTCATTAATTTAAACATCTAAGAGACTTATAATACCAATTATTTACAACATAGCCCTCAACCTTTAAAATAGCTATATCACTCCTTTTTACATCAATCACTTTTACATTAATATCAACACCGCTACCACCGCCACCACCACCCGTTGCCGTCGTCGCCACATCGCGCGGGCATTTGTCTAGTATCTATCTATCTATCCACATTATAAAGCATTTGTTCCCTCCATTTTTTGCCACTAAGTAGTTGATAATTGATAACTCTAAAATGCCCATCCCTTATATAGTTATATTCACTATTTTTTAAACATCTCCACTTAAAGTACCTATGATATCTATTTAAAATACCTATAATACCCTTAATGAATTTAATCTATAACATCTACCATAACTCTTAAATAACTACACTACTCCTTTTACATCAATAACCTACACTACTTGCAGCCGCCAACACCACCAATCGCCGCCACCACCGCATTGCGCGGGTACCCTTCTAGTTATATATAATGTCTATCGACTATCGAGAAGTGCATCTGGTATTATTGTCTCGGGAAAAAAGGAAACTAGATAGTCAATAATACAATATGTAACTAACTAACTATGTAAGTAGGTATAACTATAAGCTTCATATATAGTAATACATTACAATTTACAAATATCTAAACAAGCATTAGCTAGTAAAATTCCAAGTAATAGTATCCAGAAAAACTCAAACTAACCATTGACACACAAAAAAAAAACGAGTAACATGATATATGGGAAGGAAATGAAACGAAAGTAGGACCTGAAGAGAAGACCAGGCGAGATTAAGAGTGGCGGAGAACCAAAGGAGGACATAATAAGTGATCATAACATGTGAGCGACGATTTCGAAGCTTTTTGATATTTTTTTGAGATGAAACCCTAGATAAACTACAAATAATATCGCCGGGATTGATAGGACTGCTGTGTACCATAATCCATGGCAATTGTAGCTTTGATTTGCTGATGATGATGGTGATGCTGATGTGACATCAGTAATGGCAGGAATGGTGCCAGGTTGAATTATAGAAGGATCTGGATCACTGTTGTTCATTATTGCTATTATGGCGTCTTCTTCTTCATTATTATTATTCTGTATGTAAAACCTAATTTAGTGTCTGGATTCGATTGGGGGGTGAAATTGATTTTTTTGAAATCCCTAATTTGATGAATGAAATTGCAGTAGAGGGTGTATGGGATTTTGATGTTATATAGAAATAGCTTGCTGCTAGTCGTCTTTGAAATATTTGTTTGGATAGAAGCAAATTCAAGTTTGTGTTTACGAGGTTAAGCTTAATCAAATAAAAATGAATTTTTTTATAATAGGGGAAGACAAACGAATTTCGAACGAATTTTTTTTCCTCTTATTTTTCTCATAACTTGGTTAAACTTGGTTATTTCTAGGACATTTCAGTGGGGATCGATTTCCACACATCTTGTTTCGAAATTAATACCTTAAAGTCTCAAGTCATAAAAAATCGAAACAAAGCAAAAAATGTAAAACAAGCCACTCGACATACTAGACACTAGTTTACAAAAGTTTCTGTTGAGAAGTCATTCTCTTCAATCTTAGCTTTAGTTTTTATTTCAAAGCGTACATGGTATTTTATTCTATATAATCAGTTGAAGAGTTGTTTTCTTAAAGACGAAGGGTCTGAATAACAGAGATAGACACCCGTTACCCTTGGATCCTTTGCAACGGTTATATCCCAACTCTACATTAAAAGCGAAGAAGTGGAAGAACAAGATAACAACATAACAATGTAGCCCTTAATGAACTGCTGTTGTCTACCACTCTTTCCACTCATCCGTTTTTTATCTCATTTATATCATTTATCTGTAATTGGATATTAGATTGTCCTCTTTGTTCATTTTACTATTATGTATCAAAACCCTTTTAATTATCAATCATATAATACAACTTTTTCGTTATTCTTGTTGGTATTGGTTATAATCTGCCATTGAATAGCAGATTGTTGTTGCTTTCCTTTATTTTTACATGGTACCAGAGCATCAGGTTCTATTTGTTTCTTTTATTTTCATCTCGATTTTGGCTTTACCCTTTCTAGGGTTTGAGTCACTATTGATTGATTCTTCATATTATTATTACTGTCTCGATTTGTTTTCTCCCTATTTAGGGCTTGTAATCAAATTGATTGATTCTTACAATATTATCATCTTCTCAATCTTAACTCATCTCTTTTCCTTAGGGTTTGAGTCTCTGATTGAGATATCTTACAAAATCTTCTCGTGTGTAAGGTTTTCTCATATGATTTGTGACTTTTTTCTCATCTCGATTCTGGCTTAAACCTTCTTTAGATTTGAGTCTCCATCGATTGATTATATATTGATGTTATCTTTATCTCGATTGGGTGTATCCTTCTTAGGCTCATATTCAATCGATTGATTCTCGTATTATCTTCATTTTCTCAATCTATATTCACTCCTTGTTCTTGGGATTTGGGTATCGATTGATTGATTTATCTGCTCGTGTTTGAGGCTGAATTCTCATAAATTGTGTTCCGTCCTTGACACTTGAAGCAGTATATTGGTCTCCATCTATATGTTCATTAATGAAGGTTTTGTTGTTATTTTCGTCTCGTTTTGGGTACCTCCTGTTAGGAATTGTATTCAAACGGTTGATTCTTTTATATTATTTCTCTTTTCTCGATCTATACTCATTCCTTTTCCATAGGTCTTAAGTTTTGATCGATTGTTTTTTTTATGCTCGTTAAGTAAGGGTTCTTCCTTCTTATATAAGGATTGTAACCTTACCAGTGGCAGATATTTCTTGTTTTATTGCTTGATATGATCTTCTTAGATCTTTTTGATCTATAACTTTGGAATTGCCAAGCTGGGCTGATCGTTCTTGTAAACTGGCCCTTCTTGTAAACTGAATCTAAAGTGTTGCCTGCCCCTTTGCCCAGTAGCTGTGGGATTACAGCTGGAGCCCCTCTGTTGGTTTGCTACTGAAAATTCCTCGCTGTGTTGGAGATGTCTTCATGAGTCCTTCTTCGGTTGATTTAAGATTGGATAACTTATTTTTTATGTTTCGTTGCGGTTCTACTCTCAATGTATTGTGCCTTCATTGATTGAAGACTGTACACGGCGTCCTGGTATTTGGCTGTTAAGTTGAGGAGTAATTTGTTTGTTATTCTTCCAAGTTCCCACTGTAAGGATTTCTCTTCTCGCCTTGACTCTGTAGCAAGTTCCTTCATCAACGAGCTCTTGTGTCGGACAAGGATAAACTGCCCGTTGCTTGAATACTTGGCCTATAGAAAAGGAACTCTCTGGTTCTTTTGTTTACTATCAAGGTTGCGGAAGTCGCTAATCGTTCCCAGGTCGGTCGACAAGTGAGTTGGGAGTACTCGGGTATATGCGGTGAGTACTCGGGGGTCAAAGTGGCCAAGTCGGGGAGTACTCGGAATAATCGGCCGACTCGGGTCTACTCGACACCCTACCTTGTAACGAGTACTCGGCTCTACTCGGTGAGTTTTACAACAATGTTTACTATTACTTCATGATGTATTTCTTGTGTATTGCCTCTAATCCAAACTGAAAATCTCAACCATAAGATTCCGTTACATGACAAAAATAATGGCCTTAATCTACAAACAATATTACAAAATCAACCATTAATTACATCACATCCTAACAACTACACTCTATCAATACCATAATTAAGCATGTCACGTTTGTTCCTGCAAAAGCTGTATTTATATGATGAAAAAGTTAGAAGCCCGGACTTTGCGTTTTAAGCCCTGCGGGAATATCTGTTTCTTAACCGTCCATATTTTGACTTTTTCAAAATACCAGCTATCATCCAAAAAATTTGGGTGTTCCGTGTTCGGTATTTCTGCATGCATTAATCCACACATGTTAATTAAGCCTCAAACAAACTTGCCGTTTTAAAAGGAGACTTTAAATGGTTAAGATTGAATATATTTCTCATCTAACGGCTTAAAACAAAAAGTAAAACTACTTACCGGTGGCGATATATATATATATATATATATATACAATATAACTTCTCCAGGTTTCAGGATGAATATATATATATATATATATATATATATATATATATATATATATATATATATATATATATATATATATATATATATATATATATATATATATATATATATATATATATATATATATATATATATATATATATATATATATATATATATATATATATATATATATATATATATATATATATATATATATATATATATATATATATATATATATATATATATATATATATATATATATATATATATATATATATATATATATATATACATCTGTTATTATATATACAAAAACATTTCATCTTCCCCACCTCCTCAATTCACACTTGAACAAACAAAATTCTCTATTTCCGTCTGTAAATTCGCTCGAACAACATAATATAAAAGAGTTTTTCAACTAACACATCAAGGTACGCTTTTTATTTCATTAATTACATTATTATTTTATTATCAGGATATATGCTTTGATATATTTTTTTCACTTTGTATTATTTTTATTATGTTTTATGATATGTTTATGATGATTGTTGTTGATGGTTTTATTATAAGGGATTTGCTGGGGCACTAGTTATGGTCTGATTATAATATATATATATTGAATATGAAACGTTTTGTTCATTCCTGTTTTAATATCTGCTAAGATTTTTAGAAGGCCTTATTGAAAGGATTTTTTTGTGTTTTTAAAAATTAAAATAATGTAAAACTAATCTATAATGTTACTTTTGCATATCTAGAATCTTGTGTATGGTACCCAAATTTGTTAACTTTTTGGAAAAATATATACTATTATATAGAAGTTGTTTTTATTGTGGTTTTTATAGTATGAGATGGACTGAAGTTAGGGTTTTTTTTAATTGTGTGTTTGTAGGTTATTAACAAGTATTATATTAATAGAACATGAATCCTGACAAATTTACACACAAGACAAATGAAGCATTTGTCGCAAGTCACGAACTTGCTGTAAATGCTGGACACGCACAGTTCACGCCTCTGCATTTAGCAGTCGCTTTGATCTCTGATCCGAACGGCATTTTCAAACAAGCGATAAGCAATGCGGGTGGTGAAGAATCAGCCAATTCGGCCGAAAGGGTGTTTAACCAAGCATTAAAGAAACTCCCATCACAATCCCCTGCACCTGATGAAGTTCCAGCTAGCACGTCTCTAACGAAAGCCATTCGTCGTGCTCAGACGTTGCAGAAGAAACGTGGTGACACCCATTTGGCTGTAGACCAGTTGGTTTTGAGCTTGCTTGAGGATTCTCAGATTAGTGATTTGTTAAAAGAAGCAGGGGTGGGTGCATTGCGGGTTAAGAATGAGGTCGAAAAACTAAGA
This sequence comes from Erigeron breviscapus, assembly GCA_034093135.1. NCBI lineage: Eukaryota > Viridiplantae > Streptophyta > Magnoliopsida > Asterales > Asteraceae > Erigeron > Erigeron breviscapus. The sequence continues at coordinate 36,098,620 of CM067168.1, forward strand.
GGGAAAGAGGGGAAGAAAGTTGAAAGTGCTTCTGGAGATACGAATTTCCAAGCGCTTAAGACGTATGGGCGTGATCTTGTTGAGCAGGCAGGGAAGCTTGATCCTGTGATCGGGCGAGATGACGAGATCAGGAGAGTGATCAGGATTTTATCGAGACGAACTAAGAACAACCCTGTACTTATTGGAGAGCCTGGTGTAGGGAAAACTGCGGTTGTAGAAGGATTGGCTCAGAGGATATTGAGAGGTGATGTCCCGAGTAATCTTGCTGAAGTACGGGTTGTGGCGTTGGATATGGGGGCTTTAATTGCTGGGGCCAAGTATAGAGGGGAGTTTGAGGAAAGATTGAAAGCGGTTTTGAAAGAAGTGGAAGAAGCCGAAGGGAAGGTGATATTGTTTATTGATGAGATTCATCTTGTTCTTGGGGCGGGTCGAACTGAAGGGTCAATGGATGCTGCAAATCTTTTTAAGCCTATGCTTGCTAGAGGTCAACTTAGGTGCATTGGTGCAACTACTTTGGAAGAGTACAAGAAGTATGTTGAGAAAGATGCCGCGTTTGAGAGGCGTTTTCAACAGGTTTTGGTGGCTGAACCTAGTGTTCCTGATACTATTAACATTCTTAGAGGGTTGAAAGAAAGATATGAAGGTCACCATGGTGTTAGGATTCTTGATCGTGCTCTTGTGGTTGCAGCTCAGCTTTCAAACCGATACATAACAGGTATGGTTGATCTTTTAATGTTTTTCACAAAAGGGGACTTTTTTTTGTTGTTAGTGTTTTGTAGTAGTTTAGTGGTGCTTAACATTATATTGAAATCTTGATGCAGCTCGATTCCTGCCCGATAAGGCTATTGACCTTATGGATGAAGCATGTGCGAATGTGAGGGTACAACTTGATAGTCAGCCTGAGGAAATCGATAATCTTGAGAGGAAGAAAATGCAGTTAGAGGTTGAGCTTCATGCCTTGGAGAAGGAAAAAGACAAGGCAAGCAAAGCTCGTGTAGTTGAAGTGAGTAAAGAGCTTGAAGAATTGAGAGAAAAACTTCAACCACTAATGATGAAGTACAGGAAGGAAAAAGAGCGAACGGATGAAATTCGTAGGTTGAAACAGAAAAGGGAGGAGCTTATGGTGGCGCTACAAGATGCAGAAAGAAGAGGTGATATTGTGAGAGCTGCAGACTTGAAATATGGTGCATTTCAAGAAGTGGAGACTGCTATTGCAAAGATTGAAGGGACTGCAGATGAAAATGTGATGTTGACGGAGACTGTGGGACCTGAACAGATAGCAGAGGTTGTGAGCCGGTGGACTGGTATACCGGTTACCAGACTAGGCACTAATGAGAAGGAGAGGCTTATTGGGCTAGCTGAAAGGTTGCATCGACGAGTGGTAGGCCAAGATCAGGCAGTCTCTGCTGTGGCTGAGGCTGTTTTGAGATCTCGAGCTGGTTTGGGAAGGGCTCAGCAGCCAACTGGCTCATTCCTCTTCTTGGGTCCCACCGGTGTTGGGAAAACTGAGCTTGCTAAGGCTCTAGCAGAGCAGTTATTTGACGATGAGAAGCTAATGATTAGGATTGATATGTCCGAGTACATGGAGCAACACTCGGTGGCCAGACTAATAGGTGCTCCACCTGGGTAAGGACCTGCATTCTTTAGCAGTTCATTATTTATTTTTTTTACTTTTTTTGATCATTTTGTGAATGACATTGATTGTAACTTGTGTGTCTACTATTCTGTAGCTATGTTGGTCATGAAGAAGGTGGTCAGCTCACTGAAGCTGTGAGGAGAAGACCTTATAGTGTTGTGCTGTTCGATGAAGTGGAGAAAGCTCATAATTCTGTTTTCAACACTCTGCTTCAAATGCTTGATGATGGACGGTTGACAGACGGTCAAGGCCGTACTGTGGATTTCACCAATTCTGTTATCATTATGACTTCCAACCTTGGAGCTGAACATCTGTTGCAGGGGTTGTCTGGGAAGACAACAATGGACAGTGCTCGTGCAATGGTGATGCAAGAGGTAAGTAGTAATATATGAAATGGATATTGCAAATCTAAACGGCCTTATATGGTTCTTGAAGTAACATGTTTGGTCACAGGTGAGGAGGCACTTCAAACCCGAGCTTCTGAACAGGCTTGATGAGATTGTGGTTTTCGATCCGCTTTCCCATGACCAGTTAAGGAAAGTTGCCAGGCTCCAGTTGAAAGATGTGGCAGTCCGTCTTGCTGACAGGGGGGTTGCCTTGGGAGTTACAGAGGCGGCTTTGGATGTTATACTCCGTGAGAGTTATGACCCGGTAAGCATCAAATTCACGTTGATTTGCTATGGTTTGGTGTCGTGTTTATTTTCACATACTGACTTGGTTTCAAATGCTATGTTCTTAGGTATATGGCGCACGGCCAATTAGGAGATGGCTGGAAAGAAGGGTGGTGACAGAGTTATCAAAAATGTTGATCGCAGAAGAGATTGATGAAAATTCAACAGTGTACATAGATGCTGACATGAATGGGGAAGAATTGAGTTACCGGGTGGAGAGGAATGCTGGACTTGTTAATGCCGCGACCGGGCAGAAATCAGATATACTGATAGAAGTTCCTACTTCAAATGGAGGGGTTCGTAGTGATGCTGCACAGGCTGTGAAGAGGATGAAGATTGAGGAAGTGGATGATGAGGATGAAATGGTTGATTAATCTGAATCTCAGTAGTTTGCACATCAATTGTATGTAGAAATCTGATGTGGAGACTTGTTTTTTTTTTGGTGTCTAAGCTGAAAACAGTTTGTTTGTTTAGTTTTGAGATTTGTATGTGGCCTCCAATGTTTTCTGATGTACTGGTGATGTTTTTATCAATGAATGGGAGTTACTGAATCCCTTTTTTAACTTGATACTCTGCAATCAATTTAATTTCTGTTGGCCGTTTCCCTATATTTGCCAAGTTCTTAATAAGACCAGTTTTCTCATGAAGAGTTCTACTATAGCATTGTAGCACCTAAGGTGTTGTGAAACTTTGACCACCATCAACGAGCTTTAGTGGTAAGGTGGTGGCTAGATCTTTTGATGTTCTCCCAAGATATCTGCTAGTATTACAGGTACCACAACGATATGTAGAGGACTTGAGGTATGTAGGTCTCTTCCTACCACTTTTTCACATTATAGAAACTGCAAAAATTTGTTTGAGAGCTTGATTTGTTCTTTAATGATAGTTATAAAAAAGGGTACCCACTATTTGTTAATTTTTGTCTTAAGTAGTTAAATCCATGCTACTTTCCTGTGTTCAACTTCATAGGAGAGGGTAGTCATTATTTGAAACCAGGCAGTTATATTCATCATCATTTTTCTTTCTTCTCGTAAAGTTTTTTAGTCATTGCATCAAGAATCGCAAGTCAGAGCCCGAGAAGAAATTACAAGAGATACATTTTGAAGGACTAAAGCGCCTCAAGATTGTGAAAATGATACTAAACTGGATTCTTAGGTTATATCCACCTGGAGTCATGATTATATGAGATACCACTAAAGAGCCGAATCTAGGATACTGTCAGGTGTGCCCATAATCATACCTATAATGAAAATCCATCATGACCGTGAAACAGGGGTGAAGAGGCCAAATAGCTTAAACCCGAAAGGTCTTCAGGAGGGGTTGTGAATACATCAAAAGGGAAGGGGATCGAGTTCTTTTATGCCATTCTCTGGTAGTATTCAGATTCGCATTGGGCGAAACATTGCCATGACAGAAACAAAAGCAACAATAGTGGAGACCCTTCAACAGTTTTCCTTTGACATGCTTTTGTTAACTTGTATGATCCTAAATTGGCGCTGTTATTTGCAAACGTCAACTACAATTTAGGTTTGTGCTTTGCTTAGACAACAAATGACGTAGTTCTGTTGCTTGTTATAATTTTTTTGGTTAAGCTTATATTTAATCCGGCTATGTACTTTTTCAATTTCCTCTAAAAATGTGAAAGGGTATGTTTGTCAGATGCATAGAGTAAGTGTTTGCATCAATGATCTCACAAGGACACAAGGCTGCTTTTGATTTTTGAAGGTGGCTCATCCGTTACTTCATCTTTTTTGTCATGTCGGCACTTCTCTATTAATACACGACCAATATCCCTACCAAATGGTACCTTATCATTTTTTTTATCACTTTACTTTTTCTTTTTTGATCAAAAATACTAACTACGGGTTGTCATAAGCATGCATAAATTATAACATATTAATAGACGCCCCTGAATTTTATGATAAAAATACAAAGTACAACTATTTTATGCATGTTATGAGCTATTAGACTGTCTGCATCAGTTCAAGATATCCTTCCAACAAACATCTAATCAGCATACCACGTCAGCTTTCCATCCAGCTTCCCGTAAACATTTTTTACCCACAACAATAATATATTCAGCCTTCCAATCCTTCTCCATCCTTCCCCACAAACAAGTGAACAACCAAGGATGGACATCCTCCATGTCACCACCCACATCAATACTCTTTCCCACAAACACCATCCATATCACCACAAATTTTCTATGGATATCCTTGTTGTGGATGGTCTTATTACTAATAACATTAATATACAAAGTTAAATTAATAAAAGAAAACTATCCCTCGTCGTTGTCATTGTTTTTGTTTTGGTCAAACTGATCACTATACTTGAGCCACAATTAATATTGTGTTCTTTTTGAGCCATTTTCTATTCTTTCTGTTCAAATTATTATTAAACTGATCAAATTATATTTGAGAAACCTTCGGGTTCCTTGAGATTGCGGGCGTGTATCTGTTTGAATGATTGAAACTGTAAAAATAAAGGACAGCAACAACAATCTGCTATTCAATGGCAGATTATAACCAATACCAACAAGAATAACGAAAAAGTTGTATTATATGATTGATAATTAAAAGGGTTTTGATACATAATAGTAAAATGAACAAAGAGGACAATCTAATATCCAATTACAGATAAATGATATAAATGAGATAAAAAATGGATGAGTGGAAAGAGTGGTAGACAACAACAGTTCATTAAGGGCTACATTGTTATATGTATAAATGATATAAATGATATAAATGATATAAATGATATAAATGATATAAAGAATAACGAAAAAGTTGTATTATATGATTGATAATTAAAAGGGTTTTGATACATAATAGTAAAATGAACAAAGAGGACAATCTAATATCCAATTACAGATAAATGATATAAATGAGATAAAAAACGGATGAGTGGAAAGAGTGGTAGACAACAGCAGTTCATTAAGGGCTACATTGTTATGTTGTTATCTTGTTCTTCTGTAACACCCCAAGCCAAGGCTCGAAATATTACGAAAATCATATAGCGCAAGGTGGAATTACAATAGAACAAGAACTAAATGCAAATAAAGATTCAGTGAATCCAATACAATGCCAAACAAGTACCAAAATACATTAGGAGCAAATAACCATCAAAGTTACAAAAGAACATCCAGAAGATGGCAAATCGATCCTAAGTATAATGCAAAAGAGAAGGTCGATGAATCATTGATTCATAAAGTCCAATGCCCGGGTTTAACAGCAAGCAAGCAACTAAACTCCACGTCTGGGGATAACCTGATTACCTGAAAAGTGTACTAAGCATAGTCAACACAAGGTTGGTGAGTTCGTAGTGATGGTCCATAAGGAACCATCGTTAATAATCACAAAATACGAGTAGAGACTAGACGTGACTTACAGCGAGCCTCTAAGTAACACAATAACGTACAACAACAAGATTACACAAAGCAAGTAAGCGTGTAATAGGAGTGCACAAATGATATAAGTATCAATGTAAGTGCTAAATGCATAATAAGTCATAATGCATGTCGTATGTGTGAGCTTCAAGTCACCAATGCAACGATACCCGCCTGTCATCGCAATAAACCAGGCTATATCTCAAAATCATCGAGATATATATGTCTATATACTCGGAGTCATGTCACCAACATCTCATAGATTAAGTGTATACATCTATACACTTGGATGTTTGAGTCCTCAACCGAGGGGTTATGTAACTACGTATGCATGCTTACAATCAATCGTATATGTATCAATCACAAATCGTATGTCACAAACCAACAATCAATATTCGTCAATCATAAACCAATAAACACAATTCAAACCAACTATACGTACATACACTTAAGAGGATTATCCATTCTTCGAGTCCCAGATGCTTATATATAGGGTCACCGCAGCCTTCCCACCACATCTAAAACCCATTGAAGGCATAACCGACTTCCATGTATGTACGTCTATCCTAATATTAATGAAATACTTAACAAAACATAAACCAAGTCAATCAATTAATCAACAACGCAAGTTTTACACTTTTCAGCCCGAATCTCAAACGAGTAGGGAGCTACGAACTCACCTCGATTGGCTATGAAAAGCTAAGTTTGATGTGAAGTCAAGTTACAGTCGTTCGATGTTCGCTTCACGTCCAAAACCTAAATACCGATAATATACATTCACATCAACACACATAAACACGTATACGTGGCAATCACATACTCGACAAAGCCCTAATTAGGTTTTAGAAGAGCAAATTAACTTTAGAGGACAATTGGAACTCAACTCGGTTACGTCACACTCCTCCAGTGTCTTAATGGTTCAACCGATTATAACCAAGGGCATTTTATCACGACATTTTGGAAATGGTAGTGGATTCAAGATATAAGGGTTATACCATGATAAAGTAGTCTCTCTCACGATTCCAACGATAGGTCATACGACTAAAACGGACTTACGGTTCAAAAGTTATTAACGTTTGAAAACTGACGCGCAAAACAGGTAAAACTCGCGGCGCGAGGAGCACGAGGCTCGCGGCGCGAGACTGGGCGCGAGAAAAAGCTCTGACCAATCTGGACACAAAACTCATGGCGCGAGTGGTCCAGGTCACGGTGCGGATGGGCTCAAACCTACAGATTTTTGAGTCAAAAACACGATCCAAACTTCACCCAAACCCCAATTTCGACCACCAAATCGTCTAGTGATGTTCCAAGACTCATTTTGAAGCTTAAACAAACATATTTCAACATAAATGAACATAACCCACATCTTTGTTTCCAATCCTAAACATCAAGAACACTTCCAATTCATCCAACCCAAACCAAAACCCTAATTTAACCCTAAATTCATTTTGACTCAATTCAAGACTTGGAATTACTTCAAATTGACTAACAACAAGTAAATAAACATGAATAGGTAAATATGGGATGAATTTGACTTACCAAAACTTTCTCTTGAACTCAAACCCGATTTAGCCAAGTCGGTAAGCGGAAGTGACTTCGCGGGCGTGCATACTTACTTAGTTACGACTTCTTCCAACTGCGAGGAAAAAGCTTTCCAGCAGTCCAAGCAGATGCGAGTGAAATTGCTGCTCCGGAATTCTTTTTCGCTTTTATGAAGCCTGGAACCATGTTTAAAGAACTCCTCTCCGGATAAGGGAAGCAAAAAGAGCGCTTCTCCCCCTTATCGGAAGCAAAAAGAGCGCCCAGCAATCTTCGATTCTGATATCATATTAGGAGAGGGGGAAGGGAATCCGAATCGGATAGATTTGCGAAAGACTGAGGTCTTGACTTCTGCCTGTGCCTCTCGCTTTCATTCACAGGTTAGCCGAAGGCACGGAGATAGTGATTCGATCTTCCCTGCCATCCTTCGTAGTGCTTGCTAGATAGACTCTTTAATCGGAGGGTGCTATTGAACCCGATAAATCCTACTTCACCTACCTTTGGAACTCAGATCTCAAGAGAATGACTGGACTACAGGACTTCCGGTCAGTGCTACTAGACCTCTAAGCAAGTGTTGCTAGACTTTTCCAGGCTGCTCTTACAACAGCAAGCAAGCGAGAAGGAATCCCTCAAAGGCAAAAATTCAATCCTTTGATATGATAAAGATGAGATGAAAATGATGATGATTCTTGTATTTAAGCAACTCCACAACACCAAAAATGCAAGAGTAAATGAAAGAGATGAATAAAGGAGATGTTCTTGTCCTTGCTAGATCGAAAAAGAGAAAGAGATTGAGATATGTGGTGAATGAAAGAGATAAGGAAGGGAATGGGTCACTAGTAGGCTCATGGGTCATGGGTAACCCATGGGTCGACCCGTTTCCACTTACTAGCTAATTTACACATCGTTTTACATTTAAACACGTTTAACTCATACTATCGACCCGACCAGCACACCACATTGTCATTTAATCACAAAACGACCCAATTAATTCATTAACTTAAATTGTTAGTCAAATTACACATAAAGTCAACGGGTCAAAACTCACGGATGTTACATTATTCCCCCGTTGAAAGAATTTCGTCCCGAAATTCAACAAACACTAATTACTAAATAAATGCGGATACTTAGACTTCATATGATCCTCTCGCTCCCAAGTGAACTCGGCTCCACGTCTAGCATTCCATCTAACTTTAACAATCGTGTAGCGTTTATTCTTGAGCTTCTTGTCTTGACGGTCCAAGATCTCTACCGGCTCTTCAACAAAATTTAGATTCGAATCCACCCTAATTTCGTCCATGGGCACATGATGTGTAGGGTCCGCCAAACACTTGCTGTAGGTTACAAATATGAAACACATCATGTACCCCACTAAGCTCTTGTGGTTATTCTAATCTATAAGCAACCTTTCCAATCCGTTCAAGAATCTTGAAAGGACCAATATATCTCAGCCCAAGTTTACCCCGCTTCACAAAACGTACAACACCTTTCCAAGGTGACACTTTCAAAAGTACATAATCGCCAATTTCAAACTCTAACGGTCTCCGCCTCACATCGGCATACTTCTTTTGACGTTCACGGGCCAATTGCAACTTCTCCTTAATTTGAGAATTACTTTGGTTGTTTCAATCACAATTTCTGGCCCTGAGTTGACTCTCACCAATTTCCGCCCAAGCTAGAGGAGAACGACATAACCTACCATACAATGCTTTAAAGGGCGCCATTTGAATGGTAGCATGGTAGCTATTGTTGTATGAAAACTCACTAGCGGCAAATGGTCTTCCCAACTTCCACCAAAATCAATTGCACAAGCCCTCAACATGTCTTCGAGGGTTTGAATGGTTCTCTCGGTTTGTCCATCCGTTTGAGGATGAAATGCCGTGCTCATGTCGAGTCGAGTACCCATTGCTTTTTGGAAAGCTCCCCAAAAGTTTGATTTGAAACGGGCATCTCTATCAGAAATGATAGAAATCGGCACTCCATGCTTAGATATTACTTCCTTGATGTACAAACGAGCCAAAGTGTCAAATTTATCGGTTTCACGAATGGCTAAAAAGTGAGCCGACTTCGTTAACCGATCTACTATCACCCAAATCATGTCACGACCGCTTCTCGTCTTCGGTAGTTTAGTAATGAAGTCCATTGCAATATGTTCCCACTTCCATTCGGGCATCACCGGTTGTACCAACAATCCGGGTGGCTTCTTGTGATCGGCTTTGACTTGTAAGCAAGTAAGACACTCACTCACATACTTAGCCACATCACGCTTCATGCCCGGCCACAATACAAGTTTTTCAAATCAAAGTACATCTTATCCGACCCGGGATGGACCGAATAAGGCGATTGATGAGCTTCATTCATAATAAGTGTTCTTAAGTTACCGAAAATAGGAACCCAAAGTCTTTCAACCAAGTATAACCCATTATCAATTTTTCTATCGAATTGTTGTTCCATGCCATCTAGGTTCTCATTTCCAAAGTTTTCCGGTAGGGTGGCTTGAATTTGGGCTTCAATGATCCGGTCATGAATATTTGGCCCCACCGTGAGGCTCATAGCTCTAGCCCGTCTCGGCTTTACTCTCTCCTTTCTACTCAAGGCATCGGCTACCACGTTTGCCTTGCCCGGATGATAACGGATGTCACAATCATAATCACTAAATAGTTCAAGCCAACGTCTTTGCCTCATATTCAATTCACTTTGGTTGAAGATGTGTTGAAGACTTTTGTGATCGGTATAAATCACACATTTGGTGCCGTAGAGATAATGTCTCCAACACTTTAAGGCAAACACAACCGCTCCCAATTCCAAATCATGTGTCGGGTAGTTCTCCTCATGCACCTTCAATTGACGAGAGGCATAAGCAATGACTTTACCCCTTTGCATAAGAACACAACCCAAACCTTGTCCCGAGGCATCACAATAAATAACAAAATCTTCAATTCCATCCGGTAGTGTCAAAATAGGAGCGTCACATAGCATATCTTTAAGGGTTTGGAAGGCGTTTTCATGTCTTTCGCCCCATTCAAAGTTTCTCTCCTTTTGAGTCAAGAGAGTGAGTGGTTGTACAATACGGGAGAAATTTTCAATGAATCTTCTATAGTAACCCGCCAATCCAAGGAATTGACGGATCTCGGATGGCGTTTCGGGTCTTCTCCAATTCTTGACCGCTTCAATCTTGCTTGGGTCCACGTGAATACCATCCTTGCTCACTACGTGACCAAGAAATTGGACCTCTTCCAACCAAAACTCACACTTGGAGAATTTGGCATACAACTTCTCCTTCCTTAGTAGTTCAAGCACCTCACGCAAGTGCTCAACGTGCTCTTCCTTTGTCTTCGAGTATACAAGTATGTCATCAATGAACACAATGCAGACTTGTCTAAGTATGGTTGACACACCCGGTTCATCAAGTCCATGAACACCGCCGGTGCATTAGTCAACCCAAAAGGCATCACGGTGAATTCAAAATGACCATACCTTGTGCGAAAAGCCGTCTTGGGGATATCATCTTCATGTACCGGAGTTGATGATAACCCGAGCGAAGATCGATTTTTGAAAAGTGCTTAGCACCTTGAAGTTGATCAAATAAGTCATCGATTCTAGGGAGGGGATACCGGTTCTTCACTGTGAGCTTGTTTAATTCCCGGTAGTCGATACACATTCTAAAGGACCCGTCTTTCTTTTTGACGAAGAGAACAGGAGCACCCCAAGGAGATTGACTAGGGCGAATGAAACCCTTCTCTTGGAGTTCCTTGAGTTGAGTTTGTAATTCTTGCATTTTGGTTAAGGCTAGTCTATACGGAGCTTTTGCTACGGGCGCGGCTTCGGGGATAAGATTAATACGAAAGTCAAGTTCACGAGTTGGAGGTAATCCCGGTAAGTCATCCGGAAAAACATCGGGAAATTCACAAACAATAGGAACGGTCTTCAATTCTACCTTTGTGACGGTAGCACTAAAGACTTTAGAATTAGAGGAATCGGAGATTTCGCCTTGAACTCTAAGAATTCTACCGTTATTCAAAGGTATCTTAACAACTCTCTCGCCACAATCAATAGTCGCATTTACCGCCGTCAACCAATCCATACCCACAATGACATCAAAACTCCCAATATCGAAAGGCATAAGGTCTATGAAGAATTCAACATCGTCTAGGGTCAAGACACAATCACGTATTATTTGACTAAGTTTAGTTAGTGACCCGTTTACCATTTCAATGTCAAGCACATAGTTTAGAGCACAAGGATGCACATCAATCAAAGGAACAAAGTTAGAGGACACGAGGCTATAATCGGCTCCGGAATCAAATAAAACTGTTGCTTAGTGACCATTAAGGAGAAAGGTACCTGCTACTACGTTGGGATCGTTGCGGGCTTCATTTGCATTGGCTGCAAAGGCTCGGCCGCGTGGTTGCACTTGATGGCCTTGTTGTCCCCGGTTTTGGTTAGGCCCGACCATTTGTAGTTGGTTGGGGTGGACGGCTACTTGAACTTGTTGTCCCACCCATCGAGGACAATTATTACGATAGTGGTCACGACTACCACATTCAAAACATTCACCTCTTCGTTGATTTCCTTGAGGAGGGACGGCCCGAACAGGAGCCACATTCATTGGGCCCGTTCATGGAGCTCTGCAGTTCTTGGAGGCATGCCCCACATGGAACATTGGCGGGATGATGCCTGTTGCATCTTCCACAGAAAGGATGAGGCCCAGTATAAGCTTTCCTATTCGATTCTACCGCCACCATTACTCTACCCCTATTTGCATTCTTGGGGTCAAACCTTCCCATTTTCTTTACCCCACTTGACTCTCCCACTTCTTTCCTCTTGTTTGTTGAGGATTTTCTCAAGACACCGCTTCTCAACAAGTCTTCAGTCACGCTACCGGCCTGGTTAACCACATCGGCCAAAGAAGTAGGCATGTTAGAATTCACATAAGATCGGACTTGAGGATTCAATCCCAACACAAACTTCTCGATGGCCCGAGACTCGGAATCCACCAAGTGAGGAATGAGGGTAGACAACTCTTGAAATCGTCTAACATAGCTCTTGTAATCGGCTCCCTCCATGTTGAGGTTAACAAACTCAATGGTCAAGTTTTGTAGTTCATAGGGAGGACAAAACTTCGCCTTCACCTTGTTCTTGAAATCGATCCATTCCAAGTTATAAGTCCGCCCCAAAGTTATCTCTTGGTTCCACCAACTCAAGGCGTCATGTCTAAACATGCCGGATGCATAAGAAATCCGGTCGTCATATGTGCAATGACTTCTTTCAATCACTGCCTCGATCTCCTCAAACCACCTTATACACTCTGTGGGACCGCCTCTTCCATCAAACTCCGGTGCCCCACAGCTTTTGAAGTCTTTAAATATACACCCCTGTCGGTATCCTCCATGTTGATTATACATGGGCATACGGTTATAAACTCCCACTGGTTCCTCTTCTTCCTCTTCCACAGCATGAGGTTGAGCATTTTCATTATTCACATTAATTGGGACTTCATTGTTTTGAGGCCCATTGTTTTGAGCCGCATAGTTTCCCCCAAGACTTGCCGTGACTTGAGCAATAATGGTCGGCATGATATTGGTGACCGTTTGAGTGATCACCTCAGCCAAGTTTGGCTCGGGAGCTTCACCACGACCCCTTCCTTGGCCTCTACCACGACCTCTACCACGGCCCCTACCATGGCCCCTACCTCCTTGTACCTCCGGTTGAGCTTCCTGTTGAGGTTCTTCCGGTGCAGTCCTATAGTTCGTTCCGTTTCTCCTTGGTCTCACCATTTCTATAAAACAAGTGACACGTTGACCCGGGAGTTAGTCTCAAATGCTCACATGTTAGTCACACAAGTAGTCAATGCTCTCATACCGATACCACTTACTCATTTCATAACATTATGCTAGGGCAAGTGTGCTAGAATCCTATGGGATTGTTACTTAGCATATCATCATGTCAAATTCATTACAATTGTTCATCATTAATTCAAGTAATCATGTTCAATACATCATGCAATCAAATAACTAACACGAATGATTCAAAGTATAATCCGAATTCGATATGCTCTCTAGTTATTGACCAGGTATGTATATAGGGTGTACCAATGGCTAACCCTCCACCTAATCAACTTCCATTAAACATATCGGTTCCTTATTATACTTTAAGCCACACGTGCGCAATCCACGATGTCATTAACTTGTTATAATGTTGGGTAACCATAAAAGAGTTGATCGGGTTCTTTTAGGGTTGCCACAATATTATACTAAGTTAATGGCATAACTTCATTTTGCTCTAAATCATCAAATTAACTTCAACTAATAACAACAATAAACCATATTAACCGCGTTCCACATTCATCACATTGAATTCAAGGTATCACACAAATGGTCTTAACTACGAACTGTAAGTTCCAACTCAATAGATGGTACTACCTGAAGACACCTCTATGTCGATGGTGGAGTTACTTTGCAATATAAGCGCTGAACTGGAGACGACCAGTTACAGTGAGTATATACCAAGTTCTAGATAGATTACTTATTTAAGTGACAATAAGTAAAGGACAATGCAATAATATAAAATACTTGTAAAGTAAATTGGTGAGACAATATGTAATTTTCAAGTGTAATTTATTTATTAACTTTAAATAAATTACAAAGTTGTTGCGGAACCAAGATAATACAAAGTATGTAAATATCCTAACAACCTATGAACTACAATTGATCTACACTTGGAATTTCTCTAAACAATCGAACACTTAAAGTTGTGAAATGTTCCTTTTTACGATTGAGAGAATATTGCACAAGTTCACCAAGAATATTGCAGGTTTGCAAAGTGTGTATTCTGTATTCTTCTTGTTGTGCAATGACTTGGATTTATAGGCAAAGTTAACATTGGGATGTTAACTTTGGCCGTACAAATATGGTTGAGATCATTTAAGGAATAGCATTTAATTCCTTAAATGCAGTGTAAAGTTGCAGTATAAAGCAACTTTACTCAACCAGCTTTATGTACCTTTTTGTACTTAAATAATAAGATAAATCTTATTATCCGGGTAATAGCACATAAAGCATAAAAGTCAATTCCTCGTAATCAGTGTAAAGCTTTGTAAGAGCTTTCCACTGACGGTCTCCAGTTTGTAACTGACTAGAATGTCAACTGGGCTTCACTGCCATTGTCATTCTCTATCTTCCACTTGTTGTCTTCGACTTCAACTGGAATGATTCTTCAACTGGTCAGTTCTCAACTGGAGGAAGTCTTCAGTTGCGTTAACTGTACGATACAACTGGACTTCAATATATTTCTGGACAAATCTTCTTGGTCTCCAGGTGCAACTGGAGACTTGCCAGTTTCACTGAAACTGGTCCTAACAAATTCCCCCTATTTGTCCTGAAATATTGCCAAGTCTTTTTCAGTTCTTGTATCTGTACAAGTGTGAACTGGAGAGACTTGTTCGATTAAATCTATCTAAGTTTTCCAAGGCATTTTTATAGATCAATAAATGCCTTGGGTTTTTTCTTTTTAAGTTTGTTAGATCTAATCTATTATCTATCTTGTGGTTACAAATTGGTAACTTCATTTATACAAGGAAATGAAATATACATAAGTTACAGAATGTAAACAAAATTACAAGCAGATAAACTGAAGAGAGAACTTAATCAGATGGCCCTTCGCCAGTTCTCCTTCTCTTTGTCACTGAAGAGATAGGCTGAGAGTCTTCAGGATCAATATTCAACTTTAGCTCCAGATTCTCTTTGTGTTGAATCTTGCCCTTCAAGAAGTTCACCCAAGCTTTCTCAAACCTATTCTTTTGTGCCTTAGCCTCCAAAAAGTTTACCATTTCAACCCATTCTGAGAACCCA
Organism: Erigeron breviscapus; assembly: GCA_034093135.1. NCBI lineage: Eukaryota > Viridiplantae > Streptophyta > Magnoliopsida > Asterales > Asteraceae > Erigeron > Erigeron breviscapus. The sequence goes on from CM067168.1 coordinate 36,113,701, forward strand.
TATTGCATTGCACCAGGATTGTCAGTTCTAACCAGTGGCCCTCTGGCATAACTGACTTCAACATGAAAGTACTTGGTGCCTGGCTTAATAGTTACATGAACACCATTAATTGCCCCACTGTGTCTTCTGGTTGCCATGATCTGGGAGTTGTATTCTCTTGCTTCAGATTCATTTGATATTTTAATACTCCTAGCTCCAGCAGCCAGCACAGCATTCTTGATGTCATCATTTGATACATCGCCAGTTGGTTCAACAAAAGTTCTAAGGTCAGCATCTCTATGCAGTGGTTTTCTTGGTTGAGGGATCCTTCTTGGTGGATTCAATACCCATTTCACAACCTTTCTAACATTTTCGATTCTTTTCTGAATCCCACTGGCCCTGTTTTCCTTTGCCTTCTCCACTGATATATTTAAGTTTCTGGCATCATACTCAGCTTCATCATCAGGATAGTGCCTGTCCAGTTCAATGTCAAGCATTTCTTTTAACATACCCACTATCGTGGCATCATCTTTCACTCTAGCATACTCCTCCTTAGTGATTCCTAACAAGTGAGCATCACTAATATCAAGTAATTTAATCTTGGCCAGATGTTGTCTGGCTTCAGCTTGGTTGGCTTGTTTCACTTTCTTTCTTTCTTTGATTTGATCACCAAGCCTTGCCAGACGCTTGCTATCACTTTCAGAAACTGGAGGAAGTACATCAGCATTGCCAGTTTCCAACAATGGTATATCAGTTGCCGGCTGGGCAACATCAGATGCTAAACCTTTACCCTTATCAATATTCCCCCTATCCATCACATCCACATTCTCTACCCTTTGCTCACCAGTTTCAGTACTGGTAGCCACAATCACATTACCACCAGATTGTCTTTCAGTTGGAGTTCTTTCAGGTGCAACTGGTGCAAGGACTGCACTTCTTTCCCCCTTGGCAGCATCTAGACCTGCCCTTATAGCTTCCCATTCAGCGGGGTGAGATGGCAACCGGTCAAGAGGCTGCCATGTTTGTAAGTTCTTGCACTCTTTGAAAATTCCACACATCATTCTGAAAGACCTCCATAGATGGTTGGTCTCCTTTGACTGGGTCAGAACATTTGCAGTAACTAGTTGTTGACCAGTTTTCAGTTCTTCTAAGATTTTAGAATCTTCACTAAGACCCGAAACCACCTTTTCCCTAACTTCTTTATCCTTTTGTTTCAAATTATTCACTTCAGTTGTCAGATTTGCAATGGACTGAGTATGATTAGATACCTGGGTGCTCAAATTATCAATGCTGCCTCTCAACTGGTTGATCTCATTAGTGAGTGGGGCCAGATCAACCTGAGGAGTGGCCAACTTGGTGATCTCAGACATCACCTTTTCTATCAATTGTGTTTCCCTTGCACCCAGCGTATCATCGATCTTCTGACCAACTGAAACCATTAACTGCTGCCCAAGCTCAGTCACATTCAACCCAGGCTTTTCAACTAACTCTTTCACCTGTTTTTCAATCTCTTTCAAATCAATTTCTGATCTTCTAACAGTGTTACCCAGCAGATTTGAGATTGAGGTTGTGACAATGGACTGAGTATGATTAGATACCTGGGTGCTCAAATTATCAATGCTGCCTCTCAACTGGTTGATCTCATTAGTGAGTGGGGCCAGATCAACCTGAGGAGTGGCCAACTTGGTGATCTCAGACATCACCTTTTCTATCAATTGTGTTTCCCTTGCACCCAGCGTATCATCGATCTTCTGACCAACTGAAACCATTAACTGCTGCCCAAGCTCAGTCACATTCAACCCAGGCTTTTCAACTAACTCTTTCACCTGTTTTTCAATCTCTTTCAAATCAATTTCTGATCTTCTAACAGTGTTACCCAGCAGATTTGAGATTGAGGTTGTGACATTGGACTGAGTGAGGTCGAAGGCTTCCTTTAGAGAAGTTGCCAGATTATTGCAGCCTCCGACCAGCTCATTGAGCTTCTTTAACACCAAGTCTTCATTTGATGAGAGCTTGTTAATCCCCAGATCAACCACTTTGATATTGGTCAGATGGTCCTTGTGGTATCTGGAGAAAGACTTAGTGTTTTTGTCAAGTGTCTTTTGAATATCCTCCACCCTGGTAAGAAGGTTTTGGATATCGGCTTGAACAGACACAACTTGACTGTCCAGTGACGGGGGAGAAGGTGTCACTGGACCTGCAGCAGTTTCCACTGGAGCAACTGGAGGAGGCAAATTGAGAGAAGCCTCCCCAGTTGACATCGCAGCAGTTGAAGAAGTAATAATTGGAGTGGTAGAGGAAGAATAGACTAAAGTAACAATGTATTGTTCATGCTGAGAATGCTCAGGTGTGAACAACGGCAGCGGTGGGGGTGGCATTTCTTGAAGGAGTGAGAACTTCCCAGATGGTGATGGTGCCATACGTCTGTTTCCAGACATATAGTTATATGTGGGGAATGGTATTTCAGTAGGCTCATTTATTTGGGATGGTAAAACTGAAATTGAAGCATCTGGAGGCGAGACTTGAGATGAAGGGTTTTGATCTTGTACAGAAGACTCAAAAATCTCCAAGTCTGAAGCAGTACCTTCTGAATTCGAAGACTCAATAAGGATTTCCTCGTCATTAACATTCATGTCCAGATCCATGAATGTAACTGAGGGCTGACCAGATGGGTCAGTCTCCAGATGACCTTCTCCAGTTTCCTGGAAGGTTGCATCTGTTGGAGGATCAGATACCGAGGTATCTTCACCAGGGATAAAGGTCACTGGGGTTGCCTCAGTTATAGTTGCTCTATCCACAACCATAACATCATCGGCCGAAGAGTTGGGAACCTCAGTCTTCAGTAGTGACTTGCCAAAGACTTCGTCGGTTCGTGCAATAGAAGTGTCAGAAAGGCCGTGGACACTTTGTGCTGACTCATACTCTAATCTGGGTTGGGGTAGCCCAGTTTCATCTTCACCACCCTCTCCTACAGAAATTGCGAGGGTGGCTGCTTGTGGTTGTCCCGTTTGACTTTCTCCAGGTTCCTGTTGGGAGGAAACTGGAGGGCTGGTCAGGTTTCTACTGTCAGTGGCAAGTGCTGACAAGGTCCTAATGCGACGTGTTCTTGTTGCCTTTGGAACTCCTGAAAGACCTGTTGGGAGGTCTCCAGGGTAAATTGTTGTGGGGACAGACACGCTGGAGCTGGAGGGGTTAGACTGTTGCCCAGGTTCGGCAATGGTCACAATTCCAGCAGACGAACTGGTGGGTCCCTCATTGTTTTAAGGCCCGCCCAGTTGTCTTTCCGACTCACCTTGGACTGGTGCATCGGTTTTTGCGAATGCCAGCCGCATTCTATCTGGAATCTCGACCTCTCCAGCTTCAGATACTAGAGAGTCAAGATTCCTCAACAAATCTGGGACAGTGTAAAGTGAATCTGTGCTTAAATAAGCTTCACTGCCCAGAATTTGTAGAAAACAAAGAGAGAGAAACCTGGAGAAGGGGATACATAGTCCCCTGGTGCCCTTCAGTTTTTGAACCAGGCTTCTGTAAAGGATATCAGCAAAATCCACTCTCAATCCATTCCACCAGCAGTATGCCATCTCTGCCTGTGCGGAGTTAATCTGGTCAAGTCCACCAGAACTCCCACCCATACTTTCCACAAGGTGGATGAAAAAATACCTCCATGAAGGTGTAAGGCCCTTCATGGTCATCACACCCTTTGTTTTCAAAACCCCTTTTTCGAGGCACTCCTTGTGTCCCATATCAAGGAGGACCTGGCGAAAATTGATGTTAGGGGAGATGACAACAGGAGACTCTCCTTGTCTCCAGTAATTGAGGTGTAGAGCATCCCTCAATACATCTGCTGATAGGGTACACTGGACTGTTCCACCTTTTAATGTGAAAGTGATGGAAGAACAATCGGAAGAAAGAGAAGCAGTGTACCAAAACTCACACAAGTAGTCGTGAAACATCTTGCGTGGGTTTAAAGAGAATGAGGGTCCAATTGGAGAATCCTTCAAAAATCTTTGGATTCTCCCAATAAGGGTATTGGACCCTTGGGTTCCTTGTAAACTCGCCATCGGATTATTCGGATTTAATTTGATGAGCGTAGTATTACCAGGAGCACCAGATGCCTGTTTGACATCTGGTGGAGGAGCATATGGGACAGATAAGAGATTTACATCTCTTGAGCGGGATGATTTAGGTGCCATTTGAAAATGAAATTGAAACTTTGGAATTAGGGTTCTTGATTTATGAAGCAGAGAGAGAAAGGAAGCAATTTTAGATGATTGGGAAGTAAATGAAAAGAATGTAAAGGGAAGTAAATGTGATCGGAGTAAATAAGGGAATTTATAAGGAATTCAAGATCCCAATGAAATACCAAAAATTATATTTTATTTAACAAAATCAATTTTGTAGATATTTTTACAAAATAAGTTTGAATTTTGAATCAAAATCATAATTCACCGTGTCAGCATTAAATGCTACGACGGCTTAACTTACCCACGCGCCCACTAATTTTCATTTTCCCAATAAAAACAGTTGTCATTTACCAAAATGTCTATTAACACGTCAGATGACGATATCAAGTGGGTTAAAACACTCGAGTACCATTACGTGTCTCAGATATTGACCAAGTATTTTCTAACGTTATGAAAAATTAAGACAAGACTGAACCTGGTCACTGGAGGATTCGTCCAGCGCCAGTTTCCAACTGGAGAGTTCTCCAGTTGCCATTTTCAAACAAAACGAATTTTAGTCAGAAAATTATTTTGAGTCTTTCCCCCTAAAATGATGATCCAGAAATTGATTAGTGCCAGGATAGTATCACAAAGGCGTTCGATAGCCTGGAGAGCAAAGATTATCTAGACCTCCTCAACTGGAGAACTTCATCAGTGTCACTGACGCGTTCATAACAAAAATCTCCAGTTTTAAGGATTTAACATTCCCAGTTCGCTGATGAGATGTTTAAAGGTTTTCTCATCAAGAGGTTTTGTAAAAACATCAGCGAGCTGTTTGTCAGTGGGGATGAAATGAATTTCAATGTCTCCTTTCATAACATGATCACGAATGAAATGATACCTGATGTCAATATGCTTTGTTTTGGAGTGCATCACTGGGTTATGAGATATAGCAATTGCACTGGTGTTGTCACAAAAGATTGGGGTCCTTGTATACTTTTGACCATAATCTAGTAACTGGTTCTTGATCCAGAGAATCTGGGCACAGCAACTGGCCGCAGAAATGTACTCTGCCTCAGCAGTGGACATAGAGACTGACGTCTGCTTCTTGCTGGTCCAACTTACCAGTTTTCCTCCAAGGAAATGACAACCACCAGTTGTTGATTTTCTATCTATCTTTCAACCTGCATGATCTGAATCTGAATAACCCATTAGATCTAACCCTGAGCCTTTGGGGTACCAAAGACCAAGATTAGGACACCCTTTCAGGTATCTAAGGATACGCTTAATAGCGTGTAAATGTGATTCTTTAGGGTTAGCCTGAAACCTGGCACATAGACATGTTGCGAACATTATATCTGGTCGACTGGCAGTTAAATACATCAGTGAACCAACCATTCCACGATATTCAGTGATGTTCACTGGTTTGCCAGTTGGGTCAGAGTCCAAATTTAATGGTGCTGCAATAGGTGTGTTTTTCGATGGGATAGAATCATATTTGTATTTTCTTAACAAATCTCTGACATATTTTCCTTGGTTTATGAAAATTCCATTTTCAGTTTGCTTAATCTGAAGACCTAAGAAAAATGTTAATTCACCCATTAAACTCATCTCATACTCAGATGACATGATTTTAGAAAACTTTTTACACATTGCATCATCAGTTGAACCAAATATAATGTCATCAACATAAATTTGTACCAATAAGATATTACCTCTTTCTTTCAAGATAAACAAGGTATTATCTATTGCACATCTTTGAAAGCCATTTTTAAGAAGATGTTTAGTTAAAGTATCACACCAGGCTCTTGGGGCTTGTCTAAGACCATACAAAGCTTTGTTCAGTCTATAGACCCAGTGAGGATGTTTCTCATTGATGAAGCCTGGAGTCTGCTTAACATACACAACTTCTTCCAATGTTCCATTAAGGAACGCACTTTTGACATCCATCTAGAAGACTTTAAACTGCAGATGGGCTGCATAAGCCAGAAAAATTCTGATGGCTTCAAGTCTTGCAACTGGAGCAAAAGTTTCATCAAAGTCAACGCCTTCTGCTTGACAATAACCCTGGGCAACTAATCTGGCCTTGTTTCTTACAACATGTCCATCTTCATCCATCTTGTTTCGGTAGACCCATCTTGTACCAATGGGTTCTTTCTTTAACCCTGGTAGACAAGGAACAAGCTCCCACACATTATTCCTTTCAAACTGGACGAGCTCTTCTTGCATAGCTTCCACCCAGCTTGGGTCTGCCACAGCCTCGTCAATCTTCTTCGGTTCAATTAGTGATAAGAAGGTGACGTTTAAGCATTGCTCACTGGTGGCTCTTCTAGTCTGAACCCCACTATTTGGATCTCCCACAATCTGTTCAATTGGATGTGCTTGAGTCCATCTAGTGTATTGACTAGGCTGGTGTAATACAATATCAGTGCAAGTCACCTGACGATCTTCTTCAGTTACAGCAGCTTCTGGAGGATGATCAGTCCAAACTACTTCTACATCCTCATCAGAGTCAATGAGGTCACGATTTGCATCATGAAATTCTTCATTAAAAGGCATTTCTTGAAGAACTGGAGAAGTTAGAGTTTGAACTGGTGCTGATATTGGAGTGGCACGTACATCAGATCCAATCACCAATTCCTGTGGTAAATTGAAATTGATGGAAGGATAGAATGAGGTGTCACTGGTGGTACTTTTCTTCTTAACTGGTCCCAATTTGTTGCAACTGGAAACATCTTTTGGTGAAACAACTGACAGATGAACTTGGTCAGTTTCGCCAAAATTTATTGGAACGACTGCAGTAATATCAAGGCTTGGTCTCTTGTTGATTGCTTCAGTTGATTTGTCGAATGTGACATGAATTGTCTCATGAACCTTTTGGAGTCTATAATTATAAACTCTAAAGGCCTTTCGAATATCTAAATAGCCTAAAAATACACCTTCATCAGCTTTTGCATCAAACTTTCCAAGCTGTCTGGAATCGTTTAAAATATAAACTGGACAACCAAATACATGAAAATATCCAATATTTGGTTTACGATTCCTGAGTACTTCATAGGCAGTCTTCTTATGTCTCTTGATGTAGACTGACCGGTTTTGGGTGTGACAAGCAGTTGCAACTGCTTTAGCCCAGAAACTAGTGGGAAGACCTGATTCAGATAGCATACTTCTGGCTGCTTCTATCAGTGTGCGATTCTTTCTTTCCAAACTCCATTCTGCTCTGGAGAGTGTGCTGATGAGAAGTTTTGAGAGATGCCAGTGTCATTGCAAAATGTTTCAAGTACCTTATTTTGAAATTCAGTACCATTATCACTTCGCAACTGACAGACTTTTCGAGTATACTTGAGTTCAATTCTTTTGATGAGAGAGATGATTTCAGCAGGTGCATCACTTTTGGATCTGAGGAATACCACCCAACAGTATCTGGTAAATTCATCGACCACAACTAGAGTGTATTTCTTCCCAGCTCTAGTTTGAACATTCACTGGACCAAAGAGATCCATATGTAGCATGTGAAGAGGTTCAGTGATGCTAAAGTTTTGCCTGGTCTTGAAACTGGCCCTTTTCTGCTTGCCCATCTCACACCCTGGACATGGCTTTTCTTTATTGAAAGAAATCTGAGGTATCCCATCAACCAGTTGTTTGCGAGACAACTTGTTAATATTTTTGAAATTAAGATGGGATAATCTTTTATGCCACAGCCAGTTGGTGTCCTCATCAGCTTTGATATAGAAGCACTGCTCTTTTGGAGCTGGTTCCATATCCATGATGTACACATTACCTTTTCTTGGTGCCAATCCTTGTTAAATATGGTGCCTTGTGCAATATCGAACAAAACTCTGTAGCCATCATCACAAAGTTGGCTGACACTGATCAGGTTGTATTTCAAACCGTTCACAAATGCAACTCTTTTGAATTCGACCTGTCCGTTATTGAGCACACCATATCCTCCAGTCTTTCCACTTTGATCATTACCAAACGTCACTGCCGGTCCATCTTGGACAGTGAACTCTTCAAGCAGGGGCTTACATCCGGTCATAGTCCGGCCAGCAGTGCTGTCCAGATACCAGATATTCTTTTTTCGATCGCCCTGCACACCCACAAAAATCATCAGTTATTTTTGTGAACCCATCTTTTCTTGATGGGTTCACTGGACTTCACTACAGAAGTCTCAGTTGATTGTTGTGGTGGTAAATTGAAGACTACATCTGGATCTTTTTCACCAGATCCAGGTGCAGGAGTAAAAACGATTGGTATTTGATACCTGCTCCCCTTATTCTTATCAGATTTAGTTCCAGATGGAACATTCTTTTGTTTTGGTTTTGAAGGGGGTTTAATATTTTGTTTTACAACTGGAGGTGATGAACCTCCTTCCAGATTTTTAATCCGGGCAGTACAACTCTGAACCTGTCGAGACAAAAGTTGGAGTTGACTTTCCAGTTTAAACAAAATATTGTTTTCATCAGGCTGCTGAACCTTGGACCTTGGTTCAGCTGGAGTTTTAGTCTTTTGGGTCTTGGGCTCCTTAGACTTCTGAGGTAAAGGCTTGTTACCAGTGGCCTTTTTAACTGGAGCTTTAGCCTGTTTGGCTCCAGGTTTAACCTCAATGGGGGTGGTCTCAATGGGTTCAGTTTCAACAGCTTCAGGTTGATCATAAGAAGTTTCAACCCTGAGAGCTGGAGGCAATGCATGAAGATCTGGTATGAGAGCTGCCATCTCCAGATTTCCATGCATTTTTCTGGGCATCAATTGTTCTAGAAAATGCATCATAATTCTTTCCAGATGCTTTTACCCATGACTTGATAATCATTTGTTCTTTTTCAAGATCAGAAACTAATTTTTGATTATCAAATTCTAAAGCCTCAATTTTCAAAACTGACTCCTTGAGAGCCAACTGGACACTTTGTAAATCATTCAGTTGTGGTTTAACATTGTTTAGTTCAATTAAGATAGTGTCCAGATATCTTTCACTATCTGCTCTAACAGTTTCCACAAAAGCCAAATCACCACTTAATGATTCAGCAAGGTCCAGTTTCAGTTCTGGATCCACCTGATTGTCATAATCACATACCTTCTTCAAAATGATGTCCACCCATCTTCCAGTGATGACATCTTCTTTTGCCACATGCTACTGTTGATCTTCCAAGGCCATGAAACACATGTCCCTTTCCTCTTCTTCATCAGCTGATGAGTCATCAGAGTACTCCCATTTTTCCTCAGTTTGTGCCATCAAGCACTGATCCTTTTCTTTTTCCATGGACAAGAGGGCAATCTGGGCCTTAAGCTTTTTATATTTAGCTTTGTAGCTATCATCAGGCCGATTGAAATTTGGGACAGGGGGACCAGTTTGGTTGTTCATCTGACTAGATCTGCATTCCTTCATAAAATGACCTTTCTTACCGCATTTATAGCAGGTAAGATTGGTTTTATCCAGAGAGCTGGAGGCAATGCATGAAGATCTGGTATGAGAGCTGCCAGATCTCCAGATTTCCATGCATTTTTCTGGGCATCAATTGTTCTAGAAAATGCATCATAATTCTTTCCAGATGCTTTTACCCATGACTTGATAATCATTTGTTCTTTTTCAAGATCAGAAACTAATTTTTGATTATCAAATTCTAAAGCCTCAATTTTCAAAACTGACTCCTTGAGAGCCAACTGGACACTTTGTAAATCATTCAGTTGTGGTTTAACATTGTTTAGTTCAATTAAGATAGTGTCCAGATATCTTTCACTATCTGCTCTAACAGTTTCCACAAAAGCCAAATCACCACTTAATGATTCAGCAAGGTCCAGTTTCAGTTCTGGATCCACCTGATTGTCATAATCACATACCTTCTTCAAAATGATGTCCACCCATCTTCCAGTGATGACATCTTCTTTTGCCACATGCTACTGTTGATCTTCCAAGGCCATGAAACACATGTCCTTTCCTCTTCTTCATCAGCTGATGAGTCATCAGAGTACTCCCATTTTCCCTCAGTTTGTGCCATCAAGCACTGATCCTTTTCTTTTTCCATGGACAAGAGGGCAATCTGGGCCTTAAGCTTTTTATATTTAGCTTTGTAGCTATCATCAGGCCGATTGAAATTTGGGACAGGGGGACCAGTTTGGTTGTTCATCTGACTAGATCTGCATTCCTTCATAAAAAAAAAAAAAAAAAAAAAAAAAAAAAAAAAAAAAAAAAAAAAAAAAAAAAAAAAAAAAAAAAAAAAAAAAAAAAAAAAAAAAAAAAAAAAAAAAAAAAAAAAAAAAAAAAAAAAAAAAAAAAAAAAAAAAAAAAAAAAAAAAAAAAAAAAAAAAAAAAAAAAAAAAAAAAAAAAAAAAAAAAAAAAAAAAAAAAAAAAAAAAAAAAAAAAAAAAAAAAAAAAAAAAAAAAAAAAAAAAAAAAAAAAAAAAAAAAAAAAAAAAAAAAAAAAAAAAAAAAAAAAAAAAAAAAAATTAAAGCAGTACAAGGTCGCTCAGTTACACTAGCAACCTTGGGACTCTGGGCATGGTTCATGGCATCCTGCTCAGCCACCAGTCTTGCAGCATTATTGTCTTCAGTGAATCTGAAGGCTCCATAAAGCGATGCAAGAGTATGGCTGTGCAGGGTTTTACCTTGTCTTAAGACAAGAACCATATTTTCCCATTTGGAAGGAAGAATATCACAAAACTTCTCAAGAAGAATATCCTTATCCTTCTCTACACCCAAGCCTCTCAACTGATTAATGAGGCTAGAAAACCTGGTGTAAGTACCAGTTAGACTTTCATTGGCAAAGCAAAGAAGGATTCATACTTCTTGTTCAAGGCAACCTTTCTGGTGACAATAGTGTCATCACCTCCTTCAAACTGAATAACTAATTCATCCCACATTGACTTTGCACTGGGGAACAACACAAGTGTTGGAATTAGATCTTCAGGAACAGCTCCAAGGATCATGTTCTTGAGTCTGGTGTCCAGATCTACAAGTCTACAATCCTCATCAGACCAGTGGTCTTCGAGCTTTTCTCTGGAACCTCTTCTTCCAGTTGGATCTAGAAGAGGACTTACCCCAAGAGACATGGGTATATACGGTCCATCCTTAAAAATTTTCAGCATATATCTCTCTATCCCACCAAAATGCAAAAGCATTCTGGCCTTCCATGTACCAAAGGTCTCACTGTTTTCATCAAATTTTGGAACAGGAGTGTTAGAATAATGTACATGGACGTGGTTTGGGGCAGTAGGAGGAGGAGGGTTTGTATTAACATTTTGAAGAGGTGGTGTATTAGTATTCAAAGGGTTTTCACCTTGACCAGAACCATCTCCACCTTCAGTAGTAGTCATCTAAGCAGATCTAGGAAAGTTTATTAGCCTTCTGCTCTGATACCACTTGTAAGTCCCAACTCAATAGATGGAACTACCTGAAGACACCTCTATGTCGATGGTGGAGTTACTTTGCAATATAAGCGCTGAACTGGAGACGACCAGTTACAGTGAGTATATACCAAGTTCTAGATAGATTACTTATTTAAGTGACAATAAGTAAAGAACAATGCAATAATATAAAATACTTGTAAAGTAAATTGGTGAGACAATATGTAATTTTCAAGTGTAATTTATTTATTAACTTTAAATAAATTACAAGGTTGTTGCGGAACCAAGATAATACAAAGTATGTAAATATCCTAACAACCTATGAACTACAATTTATCTACACTTGGAATTTCTCTAAACAATCGAAACACTTAAAGTTGTGAAATGTTCCTTTTTACGATTGAGAGAATATTGCACAAGTTCACCAAGAATATTGCAGGTTTGCAAAGTGTGTATTCTGTATTCTTCTTGTTGTGCAATGACTTGGATTTATAGGCAAAGTTAACATTGGGATGTTAACTTTGGCCGTACAAATATGGTTGAGATCATTTAAGGAATAACATTTAATTCCTTAAAATGCAGTGTAAAGTTGCAGTATAAAGCAACTTTACTCAACCAGCTTTATGTACCTTTTTGTACTTAAATAATAAGATAAATCTTATTATCCGGGTAATAGCACATAAAGCATAAAAGTCAATTCCTAGTAATCAGTGTAAAGCTTTGTAAGAGCTTTCGCTGACGGTCTCCAGTTTGTAACTGGGGGGGGGGGGGGGGGGGGGGGGGGGGGGGGGGGGGGGGGGGGGGGGGGGGTGGAGGGAAAGGGGTGGGGGGGGGGGACTGACTAGAATGTCAACTGTGCTTCGCTGCCATTGTCATTCTCTATCTTCCACTTGTTGTCTTCGACTTCAACTGGAAGGATTCTTCAACTGGTCAGTTCTCAACTGGAGGAAGTCTTCAGTTGCGTTAACTGTACGATGCAACTGGACTTCAATATATTTTTCTGGACAAATCTTCTTGATCTCCAGGTGCAACTGGAAACTGGCCAGTTTCACTGAAACTGGTCCTAACACGAACTCACACGAGGATTCACATAATTCACATTGCACACGAATTTCCTAACCATGCATGCTATATGAAGAGTTTTAATTTAAGCCGTAGTCTAGGTCAAACCGCCTAATTCTCTACGACCACGCATGGGCCACCATTCTGTAACACCCCAAGCCAAGGCTCGAAATATTACGAAAATCATATAGCGCAAGGTGGAATTACAATAGAACAAGAACTAAATGCAAATAAAGATTCAGTGAATCCAATACAATACGAAACAAGTACCAAAATACATTAGGAGCAAATAACCATCAAAGTTACAAAAGAACATCCATAAGATGGCAAATCGATCCTAAGTATAATACAAAAGAGAAAGTCGATGAATCCTTGATTCATAAAGTCCAATGCCCGGGTTTAACAGCAAGCAAGCAACTAAACTCCACGTCTGGGGATAACCTGATTACCTGAAAAGTGTACTAAGCATAGTCAACACAAGGTTGGTGAGTTCGTAGTGATGGTCCATAAGGAACCATCGTTAATAATCACAAAATACGAGTAGAGACTAGACGTGACTTACAGCGAGCCTCTAAGTAATACAATAACGTCCAACAACAAGATTACACAAAGCAAGTAAGCGTGTAATAGGAGTGCACAAATGATATAAGTATCAATGTAAGTGCTAAATGCATAATAAGTCATAATGCATGTCGTATGTGTGAGCTTCAAGTCACCAATGCAACGATACCCGCCTGTCATCGCAATGAACCAGGCTGTATCTCAAAATCATCGAGATATATATGTCTATATACTCGGAGTCATGTCACCAACATCTCATAGATTAAGTGTATACATCTATACACTTGGATGTTTGAGTCCTCAACCGAGGGGTTATGTAACTACGTATGCATGCTTACAATCAATCGTATATGTATCAATCACAAATCGTCTGTCATAAACCAACAATCAATATTCGTCAATCATAAACCAATAAACACAATTCAAACCAACTATACGTACATACACTTAAGAGGATTATCCATTCTTCGAGTCCCAGATGCTTATATATATGGTCACCCGCAGCCTTCCCACCACATCTAAAACCCATTGAAGGCATAACCGACTTCCATGTATGTACGTCTATCCTAATATTAATGAAATACTTAACAAAACATAAACCAAGTCAATCAATCAATCAACAACGCAAGTAAACACGCAAGTTTTACACTTTTCAGCCCGAATCTCAAACGAGTAGGGAGCTACGAAACTCACCTCGATTGGCTATGAAAAGCTAAGTTTGATGTGAAGTCAAGTTACAGTCGTTCGATGTTCGCTTCACGTCCAAAACCTAAATACCGATAATATACATTCACATCAACACACATAAACACGTATACGTGGAAGAGCAAATTAACTTTAGAGGACAATTGGAACTCAACTCGGTTACGTCACACTCCTCCAGTGTCTTAATGGTTCAACCGATTATGACCAAGGGCATTTTATCACGACATTTTGGAAATGGTAGTGGATTCAAGATATAAGGGTTATACCATGATAAAGTAGTCTCTCTCACGATTCCAACGATAGGTCATACGACTAAAACGGACTTACGGTTCAAAAGTTATTAACGTTTGAAAACTGACGCGCAAAACAGGTAAAACTCACGGCGCGGGAATGCGAGCTCGCGGCGCGAGGAGCACGAGGCTCGCGGCGCGAGGATGGGCGCGAGAAAAAGCTCTGACCAATCTGGACACAAAACTCGCGTCGCGAGTGGTCCAGGTCGCGGCGCGACTGGGCTCAAACCTGCAGATTTTTGAGTCAAAAACACGATCCAAACTTCACCCAAACCCCAATTTCGACCACCAAATCGTCTAGTGATGTTCCAAGATTCATTTTGAAGCTTAAACAAACATATTTCAACATAAATAAACATAACCCACATCTTTGTTTCCAATCCAAAACATCAAGAACACTTCCAATTCATCCAACCCAAACCAAAACCCTAATTTAACCCTAAATTCATTTTGACTCAATTCAAGACTTGGAATTACTTCAAATTGACTAACAACAAGTAAATAAACATGAATAGGTAAATATGGGATGAATTTGACTTACCAAAACTTTCTCTTGAACTCAAACCCGAATTTAGCCAAAATGAGTAAAAACCTTGCACTATGAAATTCAATCCTTTGATATGATAAAGATGAGATGAAAATGATGATGATTCTTGTATTTAAGCAACTCCACAACATCAAAAATGCAAGAGTAAATGAAAGAGATGAAGAAAGGAGATGTTCTTGTCCTTGCTAGAGAGAAAAAGAGAAAGAGATTGAGATATGTGGTGAATGAAAGAGATAAGGAAGGGAATGGGTCACTAGTAGGCTCATGGGTCATGGGTAACCCATGGGTCGACCCGTTTCCACTTACTAGCTAATTTACACATCGTTTTACATTTAAACACGTTTAACTCATACTATCGACCCGACCAGCACACCACATTGTCATTTAATCACAAAACGACCCAATTAATTCATTAACTTAAATTGTTAGTCAAATTACACATAAAGTCAACGGGTCAAAACTCACGGATGTTACATCTTCCACTTCTTCGCTTTTAATTTAGAGTTGGGATATAACCGTTGCAAAGGATCCAAGGGTAATGGGTATCTATCTCTGTTATTCAGACCCTTCGTCTTTAAGAAAACAACCCTTCAACCCCTTCAACTGATTATATAGAATAAGATACCATGTACGCTTTGAAATAAAAACTAAATCTAAGATTGAAGAGACAATGACTTCTCAACACCCCCCACAATCTTAGCGATGGATAACTCGAAGAATATTCTTACCAGAAAGGCAAACACAATCAAAACTGTGACCCACCTCGGAAATTAGCCAGGACGAGACAACTTAAGGCATTTATGAATTGAGATCTTAAATTAAAACAATAGAAAATTGGTTTATAGAAGCCGGAACATTTAGTCGCACCGAAGGTCTTCATCCCAAATGCACTAAATGTGGGTAGTCGGGATGTTAGTCACACCGAAGGTCTTTCACCCCAAGTGCACTAACACGGGCTAAACCAAATAACAATGATGTAACATATAAACAACCCAAGGAATAGAATATCCAAAAAAAACTTTCATGAACCCATTCAGCCCTTAAACTTACCAATCATCATCACTCTACCGTGCCTTAAATCACCCAAAAGTCAAGTAGATTTCTAAAAGCACATATCTACTTCTCCATATTCCACAAGAGTTCTGAGATATATACTACACCCAAGACGACCAGAGGCTCTGTCCCTTTTTAAATTTAGGCAAGTCAATTTCAAAAACATCATCAAAGTTCAACAAGCTCTTTTCTCCATTGCATGTGACTCATATCCTTTTAATACTATTAAGCTCAAACCAGAAAAGATCTTTGGGCCTAAAACAGTTCATTCCATGTCTCTTATACACTAAATTCTAAAAAGTTATCCACAAACTCATATATCAACCATCAATCTCATGGCTACACTGATGACCCTCATTTACTTTCCCTTTAACCTCGGTTCTAACAGCCCACTTCAGACATAAACCAGAACCATTTCTAACGCACTAACAGTGGCAAACGCTTGAGAGTTAAGCAAACAACTGTGTGCCTTATGGAACCCAATAGAAGACTGTATAAGCAGAGCGTTTCTAAAAGAATATGCAGTATCAATACGAACCAGAAGAGTCATCAAAAGCAAGCATCATGAACAACTATAAACCAGCACCTTATGCACATGAAGAAACATAAAACACGACAGTAAGAATATGTGAATTATTAGCACAACTAATGCAGAGTGTGACACAAACAGCCAACCAATTGAAAGCGAACAGAGTAGCAAGAGCAAGATAAAGAAAAAGGTTTAAGAAGATTTAAAAAACTTGAGACTCAAAAATCAAAAAGACCTCATTTCCACTCACATGTAAACTAAACAACCACAGACACCTCAATATACTCAAATTCCCCCTTCAATCTTGTGATAAGTTACCAAAAAAAAACATATAGATAATTGATAGATCACAACAAAGGATTGAAGGTCAAATGAGAAACAACAACAACAAGATTGAAAAGCCACATCAAAAATAGAAAACAGTTGGAGAGATAGAAAACTTCCCTGATTATCAACTGCTGGACTGAAGTCATAAGGGCAAAAGAACAACCCAGAACATGTCATCATCATTAACATAATACCTTCAAATCAATGTCAATGAGGAGATAACCTTTTGAAAAACAAGAATAATATCTCGCAAGACAACATATATAATCAGAATAGAAGTGTTTGGAACAACATCAGACATATACCAAACAATTAGAAGTGAGAGGAATATAAAGACTAATCCAACTTAACCAAAAACTTTTACAACTTCACAAGTAAGGCAAACAACTAACATGCAAAGAACATAAAGACTAATTTGAGTTAAGGGAAACTTTTATGACCTCATCACGAAAAAGGGTAATTTTAACCCAAACTAAACAACCAACACCTTGCAAACATAATGTAAAGATAAAACAACCAACGGTTTTTCTTATAAGTAAAAAAAAACTACCTTACTGAATGTGAACTTTGTATCCACACCCAAATAAGAAAAAAAACCTCAATCATTGTCTGCAGCAATCTGCACTACAGTCTCATGGTCAAAACATATATCATTCACCAACCAATACAAGGTAAAAAATCCTAAACAACCATCATACAACCACAATCCAAACAGCAAGGGTCACACAAATCAACAAGACAAATAAGAGGGGTCGTCATGAAGACTAAGAATGCCCAAGACAGATAAAAGGGGCTGCCATAATCGGCTAAGAATGCCCATAACACATAAAGAGGGGCTGCCATGAAAGGCTAAGAATGCCCAGAAACAACCAGTTAGCAAACAAATCACAAAAAGCCAACACATGAGGATCATAAGACAATTAGTGAAAAAAGGAAGGAGAAATGAATAGGTGAGGAAAGGTAATAAGAATATGGTTAAATGTTTGTGACAAAAAATGGTGAAATGAAATGTTTTGAAGGTTAAAGGTGATAAGGTGGAAAAAAAAACTTAAGGGTTAAAGTTTAAGGTTAAAGGTTTGTAAGAAAAAGTAGGTGATAAGGTGGATGGCAAAAGGTTAATTTTGTGTCCATATATTTGTTTATATAATTTGTTTGGTTTGATTAGGTATAGTTGAATATTGTGGGGTATAATGGGGTATTAAATTTAAAGGTGAAGTGGTAAGGGAAAAAAGAAGAAGGTGAAAGGGGTGAACGGTTACAAAGGGTCTAAGATCCACAAATAACAGATTGATCATATAAGACATCAGAAATAATCAAAGAATCAAAACAAGTATGCAGCATACACACAACCAAATAATACTACAAGGCTGCAAATCAATAACATTATAAATAACTCAAAGAAGTCATGCATATCCAACATAAGGCAGCAACTCAAATAAGGAACAAGAACATATCAAAAGAACCATGTCATTAGCAAGACAATCAGATACATCATGATTATAATCAAATTTCCTTTTAGATTCAACATGTTTAAAGAAACACACAAAAGATAAGGAAGCACACTTTCAAATATTGAATGCAAACTCCAAGAACTGAACCATCTAGCAACAAGCATAAGAAAGCAATGTTGACTAGCAAATAATCTTTCCACCGAGCATATATACCAAAATTTGTTGCTAGACTGATCAAAAACTGAGTTCAGTAACTACTAGTAACAAAACATCATGCATATGAACATGTACCGAACTTAATATATATATTATATATATTCACAGCAACAACCTTTAATTACTGGGGTTAATGAAAATACTAGCATACGAACTCAATTTCCAATATAACCAAATAAATCTAGCATTCATATTTTTGAGTAATAGACACTAAGCAAGAGACAAGATAATATGTCCAGTACAGAGTGAAACACCCCAAGCCGAGGCTCAAAATATCACGGAAATCATATAGCACAAGGTGGAATTACAATAGAACAAGAGCTAAATGCAAATAAAGATTCAGTGAATCCATTACAATACGAAACAAGTACCAAAATACATAAGTAGCAATTAACCATCAAAGTTTACAAAAGAACATTCAAAAGATGGCAAATCGATCCTAAGTATAATGCAAAAGAGAAGGTCAATGAATCCTTGATCCATAAAGTCCAAAGCCCGGGTTCAACAGCAAGCAAACAATCAAACTCCAAGCCCTGGATTAACCTGATTACCTGAAAAGTGTACTAAGCATAGTCAACACAAGGTTGGTGAGTCCGTAGTAATGGTCCACAATGAACCATCGTCAATAATCACAATGCACGAATAGAGGCAAAGTATAACTTACAGTAAGCCTCTCAGCAACACAATATCATCAACAACAAGATTACACAGATATAAGTAAATGTGCACAAAGATGTAAATATTAATACAAATGTCACATGTACATGTAAGTCATAATGCAAATCATATGTGTGGTCTTCAAGTCATCTATATAATCAGAGTCATGTACGTATAAATGTCATCAAGTACATAACGTACCCGTTTAAATGTCATCAAGTACATATAGTACCCGTATCAATGTCGTCAAGTACATATAGTACCCGTATCAATGTCGTCAAGTACATATAGTACCCGTACCAATGCGTAAATGTCGGTCTCAAACACAAGTCCAATACCCAATTGTTCACCCAACTAAACTATACGTATATACACTTAGGAGGATTCTACTTTCTTCGAGTCCCAGATGCTTATATATAGGGTCACCCGCAGCCTTCCCACCACACCTAAAACCCTTTGAAAGTAAAGCCGACCTCCATGTATGTGCTTCTATCCTAAAGAGTTACAATATCACAAACACATTCGTAAACCATCACACGATCAATCAAAACTGTCTACCAAACGACAATCAATCAGAAATTAACTAGACAGGAAATCAAGTCAACCAACCAAACAAACAACACGTATATGTACACTTTTCAGCCCGAATCTCTATTGAGTAGGGAGCTACGAAACTCACCTTGATCGGCAAAGAAGTTTAAGTCGAGTAAATGAAAGATTAATAGCGAGTATTGGGCCCCACGCATCCACAACCTATCAAAGCATATCATATAACATAATGTCAAATCTATAATCATAAATAAGTTGGTTCCTTAAGTTTAAGTCGAGTTACAAACCCACAATTACTTCTTTAACATTACCGAGTGTGAAACATAACACTTTGACTCGACATTTTTAGAAATGGAGGAAGATTCATACAAAATTAAGGTTACTAAAAGAAACTAGACTCTCTCATGATTCCAACGATAGGTCATATGACTGATTTGGACTTACGGATCAAAAGTTATTAACGTTTGAAAACTGACGCGCGTATCTCCCAGAAGTATCTCACTGCGCCGCAGTCAAGGCATTGCCTTGCCACTGCGCCGCAGTGAGGCTAAACAATGAAAGAGGTCAGAATATAGCCACTGCGCCGCAGTGAGGCAAGGTCTTGCCACTGCGCCGCAGTGGGACAAATTCCAGCACCTGCAACAGCAGTTCTTAAGTGCAGAAAACGAGCCAATTACCCCCAAACTCGACCCAAACCATACCAAAATGATTTGCGGAAGTTTGAAACTCATTTTGAAGCTTAACTAAGCACCAATAAACATAAATACACATAACCCAATTCAAAAATTCAACCAACAACATCAAAATTACTTCCAAATCATTCTAACCCTAATCAAAACCCTAATTGGTTAGAAATCCGCTTTTGACCAATTTAAAACCTGAAATTACTTTGTAATGACTAAAAGCATATAAGTAAACATAAATAGATGAATTTGGGATGAATTTGACTTACCAATCTAGCTTCAAAAGTCAAAACCCGAATTTGACCCAAATAGATAGAAATCTTGCACTAGAACTTCAAGCTTATGATTCAATGAGGATTAAGAGATGGTAAATATGATGATTCTAGATTTGTATCAGTTTCAATAACACTAATTTGGCAGAATTTTTAGAGAGAAAAGAAGAAGAAGAAGTTTGATCTTTCTTTGATATTTAGTTAAGAGATATTTTGTGATGAAGAATGGGATAAGGGGGAAGAAGGGTGGATCCTATAGGGCTGATGGGTCGGGTACGGGTATGGGTCGACCCGTTTCCATTTTCAAGCTAGTTTACACACCGTTTTACATTTAATCATCAAATAAGTCATAACAACAACCCTACAAACATACCACATAGTCATATAATCACCAAAATGAACCCAATTATTTCATTAAACAAGATTGTTAGTCAAATTACATGTAAAGTCAACCGGTCAAAACTCACAGATGTTACATTATTCCCCCGTCAAAAGAATTTGGTCCCGAAATTCAACAGATCACCAATCGTTAGGCAAATGTGGATACTTAGGTTTCAACTCTAGCGGTCTCCACCCCGCATCGACCCATTTCTTGTCTTCGGCGACTTCATAGTGAAGTCCATCACAATTTGTTTTCCTTCAAATTTATCTCCCGGTCTTTCACCACGAGCTTATTCACATCCCTTAAGTTATCATACATTTCGAAACGACACGTGCTACCTTACAATACGAGCTACAGGCTTTTACAGTGATTAGCTATGACGAACGAGTTGCCTCCTTGGGGTTCTTCAAGACGTGTGTCTAAATTTGTATTCCGATCGTGGCAAGCCTATAAGGGTTTTGGCTACGCGTGCGACGTTAGGAAGGCTAAGCCTATACGAAATTTAAGTTATCGAGATGGGACAAGTCTGGTAAGTCACCCGGAAAAGCTTCGGGGGACTCAAGATTAACAGAGACGACGTTAGTTTTCAGATTCTTGAGATGGTAGCCCTAAGGACCTTTGAGTTTGAAGATTTACATGGGACCCTAAGAACCCTACCGTTAAATATTTTCACATTAGCGACCCTACTATACAATTAAGGACTGTATTAACCGTTGCATTCAGATTGTACTCACTTATCGCCAAGAACCTTAATATCATAGAGCACCAAGTACGTGAAGAGTTTGTCGTCTCCTAGGGTCAAGATACATACACGGGGTATTTGACCAAATTTAGTTAGGGAGTCGTTAAACATCCAAAATTTGTAAACATATAATTCCAAAACGCACGAACGAACATAATTCAAAGGAGTAACGTTAGGATAAACGAGATCATAGTCTGTTCCCATATCGAATAGTGCCATAACATAATAACCGTTAAGAGAAATGCACCTTAACCAACGTTTGGATCATTTTGGCCTCCGTTGCCATTCCCCGCAAAAGCTCGGCCACGAGGAAGAACTTGATGGCCTTGTTGGCCACGGTTTTGGTTTGGCCCGGCGATTTGGAGTTGATTCGGATGGATCGCCACTTCAACTTGTTGTCCAACCCATTGCGGACAATTATTTCGGTAGTGATCACGACTACCACATTCAAAACATTCGCCTCTTCGTTGATTACCTTGAGGAGGGACGGCCCGAATAGGAGCCATATTCATGGGGCCCGTCCTCGGCGCTCTACAATCCTTGGACATATGCCCAACTTGGTTACACTTAAAACACGCCCCACATTGAACGTTGACGGGATGGTGTTTGTTGCATCTTCCACATAAAGGATGGGGTCCTGCATAAGCCTTCCTAGCCGGTTCCACCGCCGCCATCACTCTACCCCTATTAGCATTTTTGGGATCAAACCTTCCCATTTTATTTACCCCACTTGACTCTCCCACTTCTTTCCTCTTGTTTAGTTACTCAAAACACCGCTCCTCAACAAGTCTTCAGTCACACTACCGGCCCGGTTGACGGCATCGGCTAAAGAAGTAGGCATGTTAGAATTCACATAGGATCGGACTTGAGGATTCAAGCCCAATACAAAATTCTCGATGGCCCGAGCCTCAGAATCCACCAAGTGAGGAATGAGGGTAGACAACTCTTGAAATCGTCTAACATAGCTCTTGTAATCGGCTCCCTCCATGTTGAGATTAACAAACTCAATGGTCAAGTTTTGTAGTTCATAGGGAGGACAAAACTTCGCCTTCACCTTGTTCTTGAAATCGATCCATTCCAAATTATAAGTCCGCCCCAAATTTATCTCTTGGTTCCACCAACTCAAGGCGTCATTTTTAAACATGCCGGATGCATAAGAAATCCGGTCGTCATATGTGCAATGACTCAATCACTGCCTCGATCTCCTCAAACCACCTTATACACTCTGTGGGACCGCCTCTTCCATTAAACTCCGGTGCCCCACAGCTTTTGAAGTCTTTAAATATACACCCCTGTCGGTATCCTCCATGTTGATTATACATGGGCATACGGTTATCAACTCCCACTGGTTCCTCTTCTTCCTCCTCCACAGCATGAGGTTGAGCATTTTCATTATTCACATTAATTGGGATTTCATTGTTTCGAGGCCCATTGTTTTGAGCCGCATTGTTTCCCCAAGACTTGCCGTGACTTGAGCAATAATGGTTGGCATGATATTGGTGACCGTTTGAGTGATCACCTCAGCCAAGTTTGGCTCGGGAGCTTCACCATGGCCCCTTCCTTGGCCTCTACCACGACCTCTACCACGACCCCTACCACGGCCCCTACCTCTACCTCCTTGTACCTCCGGTTGAGCTTCCGGTCGACGTCCTTTCGATTGAGGTTCTAGAGAGTTAGCCCTATCGTTAGTTCCTGTCTTCCTTGTTCTCACCATTAGTGTCTAGTCAACCTTCAGATGGACTGAATAGAGTCACAATATTTTTTAAATACTTGGTCATTGTGCGTGCCACGTAAGCAAACCTTTTTGAAGATATTTTAATCCTACGTGGCATGTAAATTTTTCAACGCAATGATGGTCTTTTTACCCTGGGAAAACAAAAAGTACAAGTTGTTACTGTTTTGTGGGCTGTAAACCGTCATGCATTTATGTGTGATGTGATGTAATTAATGCGGATTTCAAACCCGATCAAAAATTTTATTTGATAATTTCAAATCAAACCGTTTGAGTTCCACATTGTCTCTCCTATATATACCCACTTTCACTTTCAATTTCATTTACTTCGAACATTTACTCCCAAATCTTAAAATTCCTTCATTAATTCTTTCTTCATTCTTTTCCAATCATAATACTCTCATATTAACTTCAAATTCATTAAATTCTTCATCATAAACCCTAAATTTATTCAATTTCATTTTCATCTATCAATCATAAAT
>CM067168.1:36138420-36170153 GCA_034093135.1 Erigeron breviscapus
AAAAATCTGGAGTTGGTTTTATGATGAAGAATTGAAGCTATTCGTTCTTAAAAGACCAGAAGGTTGTCAGTATTTAGCATGGCGTGAGAGACATTTCAGAAGTTTGTGTGAAGAAGATTTACATGAACTCGGAAATAACTGGATTATCAATCCAAGTGGTTATGGTCTTGCTGATGTGGTTGGTAAGAATCTTCATCATGATTTTAAGTTGAGGTTGAATATGAAAGATTCAGATAAACCAATGTTTCATATTGAACCAAGACAAAAGAAGAAGGTGGTTAAGCCAGATAAAAGCGTTGAGTATATTCAACGTGATATCAAGTGTATGATCAAAGTCCCTGCCAAGAAGTGGGCACAAGATGTCTTGGATAAAATGGACAATTGGGAAATTGATCGAGATTCTGGTGAAGCCAAGATGTATGCAGATTCAGAAAAGAAGATTTTGCTGAGAAGGATGTATGATCCAATGCAGTTGGTCAACTTCGCAAGAAATGATCTGAGGAAATTATACGATACAGAATGTTCATTTTTGCCATTTTGGAAATATGAAGAAAGTCGATATCGTAAGATTATCCAAGTTTGCTTACATGAAAATATCCATGCAAATAGCAAGCGATTGTTATTTAATGGATGACAGAATTTTGAAGACTGAAGAAATCGAAGGTGCTGCTGTCAAGGGGGAGTTTGTTGATGCACGTTGATGTGACAACAGCAACTTAGATTTGATTATGTCTTATTTGTATATGTAATTGATAGATTATGAACATAATGTTTTGGTAATGATCGATTACATGTTTAGGTGTTATATATGTTTATATATGATGTTTGTTATGTATGTTATACAAGTACAAACATAATATACGTTAGGATTCCTTGTACGTGAAATACTAGGAATATAACTATAAAGCTGATTTACAACTAACGAAGATAATCTTCGTTAGGCACTAACGAAGATAATCTTCGTTAAGATGGGCTGGGCTGCTAAGTTCGTAAGAACAAAGCCCAGCGAGTCCAATATAATCTGAAACATATAAAAACCCTAAATAAAAAGGACGACGTTCAGTTTTCAACATACCTAAAGCAACTAAGTTCGTTTGTGACATATACCAAACGAATATAGAGCAATATAAGGCTGATTATACTCTTATAATTAGCAATATAATAGATAACTAATCAAACAGTTATCTCGTGAGGATTCCGCACTCACGACATAACCTTAGACGATCTCGAGAGCGATCCATAGCTATCGAGGGACTCACATACACTTTCTAAGGTTCACAGAATTCACGTTGCACACAAATTTCCTAACCATGCATGCTATATGAAGAGTTTTAACTTAAGCCGTAGTCTAGGTCAAACCGCCTAATTCTCTACGACCACGCATGGGCCACCATTCTGAAACACCCCAAGCCGAGGCTCGAAATATCACAGAAATCATATAGCACAAGGTGGAATTACAATAGAACAAGAGCTAAATGCAAATAAAGATTCAGTGAATCCATTACAATACGAAACAAGTACCAAAATACATAAGGAGCAATTAACCATCAAAGTTTACAAAAGAACATTCAAAAGATGGCAAATCGATCCTAAGTATAATGCAAAAGAGAATCCATAAAGTCCAAAGCCCGGGTTCAACAGCAAGCAAACAATCAAACTCCAAGCCCTGGATTAACCTGATTACCTGAAAAGTGTACTAAGCATAGTCAACACAAGGTTGGTGAGTCTGTAGTAATGGTCCACAATGAACCAGCGTCAATAATCACAATGCATGAATAGAGGCAAAGTATAACTTACAGTAAGCCTCTCAGTAACACAATATCATCAACAACAAGATTACACAGATATAAGTAAATGTGTAATAAATGTGCACAAAGATGTAAATATTAATACAAATGTCACATGTACATGTAAGTCATAATGCAAATCATATGTGTGGACTTCAAGTAATCTATATAACTAGAGTCATATATGTATAAATGTCATCAAGTACATAACGTACCTGTTTAAATGTCATCAAGTACATATAGTACCCGTACCAATGTCGTCAAGTACATATAGTACCCGTATCAATGTCGTCAAGTACATATAGTACCTGTATCAATGTCGTCAAGTACATATAGTACCCGTACCAATGCGTAAATGTCGATCTCAAACACAAGTCCAATACCCAATTGTTCAACAAACTAAACTATACGTATATACACTTAGGAGGATTCTACTTTCTTCGAGTCCCAGATGCTTATATATAGGGTCACCCGCAGCCTTCCAACCACACCTAAAACCCATTGAAAGTAAAGCCGACCTCCATGTATGTACCTCTATCCTAAAGAGTTACAATATCACAAACACATTCGTAAACCATCACACGATCAATCAAAACTGTCTACCAAACGACAATCAATCAGAAATAAACTAGACAGGAAATCAAGTTAACCAACCAAACAAACAACACGTATATATACATTTTTCAGCCCGAATCTCTATTGAGTAGGGAGCTACGAAACTCACCTTGATCGGCAAAGAAGTTTAAGTCGAGTAAATGAAAGATTAATAGCGAGTATTGGGCCCCACGCGTCCACAACCTATCAAAGCATATCATATAACATAATGTCAACTCTATAATCATAAATAAGTTGGTTCCTTAAGTTTAAGTCAAGTCACGAACCCACAATTACTTCTTTAACATTACCGAGTGTGAAACATAACACTTTGACTCGACATTTTTAGAAATTGAGGAAGATTCATACAAAATGAAGGTTACTACAAGAAACTAGACTCTCTCAAGATTCCAACGATAGGTCATATGACTGATTTGAACTTACGGATCAAAAGTTATTAACGTTTGAAAACTGACGCGCGTATCTCCCAGAAGTATCTCACTGCGCCGCAGTCAAGGCATTGCCTTGCCACTGCGCCGCAGTGAGGCTAAACAATGAAAGAGGTCAGAATATAGCCACTGCGCCGCAGTGAGGCAAGGTCTTGCCACTGCGCCGCAGTGGGACAAATTCCAGCACCTGCAACAGCAGTTCTTAAGTGCAGAAAACGAGCCAATTACCCCCAAACTCGACCCAAACCATACCAAAACGATTTGCGGAAGTTTGAAACTCATTTTGAAGCTTAACTAAGCACCAATAAACATAAATACACATAACCCAATTCAAAAATTCAACCAACAACATCAAAATTACTTCCAAATCATTCTAACCCTAATCAAAACCCTAATTGGTTAGAAATCCGCTTTTGACCAATTTAAAACCTGAAATTACTTTGTAATGACTAAAAGCATATAAGTAAACATAAATAGATGAATTTGGGATGAATTTGACTTACCAATCTAGCTTCAAAAGTCAAAACCTGAATTTGACCCAAATAGATAGAAATCTTGCACTAGAACTTCAAGCTTATGATTCAATGAGGATTAAGAGATGGTAAATATGATGATTCTAGATTTGTATCAGTTTCAATAACACTAATTTGGCAGAGTTTTTAGAGAGAAAAGAAGAAGAAGAAGTTTGATCTTTCTTTGATATTTAGTTAAGAGATATTTTGTGATGAAGAATGGGATAAGGGGGAAGAAGGGTGGATCCTATAGGGCTGATGGGTCGGGTACGGGTATGGGTCGACCCGTTTCCATTTTCAAGCTAGTTTACACACCGTTTTACATTTAATCATCAAATAAGTCATAACAACTGTAACACCCGTTTCGTAAAAATATGGATTTCCAAAAATTTCGCCTAACGACGTTAAATCATGCGGAAACGATTTAGGAAAATACTCAACTAAGGAAAACAGTTGAGAAAACATTGGTGGTGTTACTAATAGCATCAAATCTGTAATAAAGAAATCCATAAGATTGCCCAACATAAAGCAATCATAACATAGTCATTACATAAGTTCCATAAAGGAAATCAATAACATAAGGTCTATGCGAAGCTATTGGTAAACTAAAGCCAGCTTGATCATCTACCCATCTCTCGCCAAAGCTTCACACGTCATCTCACTGCCTAACCTGAGGGGTGTCAACACATTAAAAGAAAACAAGTGTTAGCTATAAAGCTAAGTAAGATAACACCAGGTTTAAGCAAAACATTTCATCCATTTAAATCGTCACTTTAAAGCATTACGTCATTTTAATTAGGCATTCATACCACCGTATAAACATATCCACATCACATATAAGCATAGAGTTCATGACCCTAAGCGTGCCTAATCAATTTGATCACTTTGATTCACCTCATTAAGTTGTAACCGAAGTTACCGTTTTTAAGGAAAGACAATGTCGATCCATGAGTAGCACGCTATGTTCATGACATTAGGTGGGTCATCAGGCCACCCGAAACTACTCGCCACATATGACTTGTTGCAAGGAGCTACCCGAGCAACCATTTTAACGTACCTATAACCACCGTCAGGCATGACGTACCTATTACCACCGTCAGGCACCATTTATACGTACCTATTACCACCGTAAGGCAACACGATTTTAGCTCTGAATTCAATCTAACAATGGCGGTTTGCAAGTGTGTGTTCTTGGTGTGTGTGTGTGTGTTTTTGAGAGAGAATGATCGAGTAAACTGAAAGCTTGGGATTAATTGTGTAAGGAATGAATTGTTGGTTCTGTTCTTGTTATGATTTCTAAGGTATGAGGGCTATTTATAGTCTAACAATACAACTATGCTAATTATCACAATTAGCCCCTCAACCTTAGTAATCATCTATCTATGACTTAACAACAAGAATGTCTTCTAATCTTAATTACAATTTATCACTATTTTTGGATTTCTAACATTCTCCCCCTTAGTGATTTATTGTAATGAATGAAGTACGTGTTATCTTGTCTTGAAGGAATGAAATTGATGAGCCCGGTGGTGAAGACAATTGGGATGTTGAAACAAGTCTTCAAAGCTTTCTCTTTTGTCTTTGGAGAACTTGATTCAGTCTTGGTCTTGGTCTTGGACTTCTTGAAGTTAAATCATATGAAGATTCTCAATGTTCTTTTTGAACAGAGAATAATGAATGCATGTTTGGCTTGAATCTTTGAGAATTGATGAATCTTGAATCAGAGTTGTCTTTTGAAGTGCGGAAGAGATGAATCTTGGTTTTGATTCTTCAATCTTCGATTCTTGAGTGAAATTCAACTTTTTGATTCTTCGGTTTTAATTCTTGAACAAGTCTCATCTTCTTGAAGTGAAGTTTCATGAATATGAACTCTCCCCCTTGATGTATGCATTGGAGTTTCTTGACAAAATGTTGTTGTATGACTTTGAAGATCTTGAATGAAGTATGTTTGATGAAGTCTCGTTTGAAGCTTTACTTCTTTGACTTGAATCTTCTAATCAACTCTTTCAACCTTTTTGAAGCTTTGATCTTTGTCATATCAACTCTAACACTTTGGAGAGTTAGCAATTGAATGAAGTTTAGATGAAATTCTTATGAATTAATCATGCTCCCCCTCAATCCATGAGTATACATCTTTTGGAGCATCTTTGAATTGTTGAAATGTCTTGAGTGAAAATCTTTTCATCTTCGGTTTCATTCTAATCTCTAAAATCAATTCAGACACATCATGAACAATTTTCTCCCTCTATACACAAGCTTTGATAAGCCTAAACCCATTTGAAACAACCAATTTACAAAAATTTCTCAACATAGACTCTTATTCCATTCTTGTCATTTGAAGACAATACCAAATTCATTTTCGAAACAAAAGCTCAGTTGACAAAGACTATGAATCAATCATAATATTTTCTCCCCCTCATAATGACAAAAATGGGAACCAATGTCATTATGTACACATTTGATTGATTAAATGTCTCAAGGAATAAGAAAACATGGAGAAATGTCAACCATCAAAACATCAACCCAACCTAGTAGCCCAACCCAAGAAATCCTATGGGTGACTAAAATGTAGATTGAAGTTGTTGGTACAAACGTTATATCAAGGTGTTGGTGGTTTCTGTGTTTGTGTGAAGAGAAATGAAACCGGATTAGAATGATCCGTTTGCAAGTTCAAAAATCAAAAGGATTAATGAAATGACCGATAGAAATGTATAACATTTTTCGGATTTCCTATGTATCATTGAGATATGCACAAAACAAGTCTCTAACATAGTTCGGTCTGCGGCTTTTCAACCACTAGATTGCTTCAAAGAATATAAAATCACGGTTAACACTACCGAAGCATTTGATAACCACAATTTTATCCTTAAAGACTTTTAGGGAAAACCGAGGTCACTTAGACTTCTCGTTAGTTCAATAATCACATAAATGTAATTATGAGACCTACGTTCAACGTTGGAAAAGATGTTAGCATTGGTAGGATTTCCATTCGATCATCGTGGAATATCATTGTAGATATCACTACGAATGTTCCGGCTATATCACAAAGATAAGCAATTATATCACAAAGATATGACGCTAGTGTGTCCTAAAAGAATGAAAGATGATCAATTTAATGACCAATCAAATTTGCTCTAGACACAATGTGATCAAATGAAGTCGGGGACTGGAGCAGAATGTCGCCCTTTTTCAATATCAACATCTTCCAAAAGAAGAGTTAATAGAAGTGTGAAAATCTCCGTGAGAATAAAACAAGCATTTGATAAGAAACACTTGAGTGGTTAGGTAGAGATGTGCATTGCTTCACTGGGTCCATGAAGACTTCTTCAATATCAAGATATCAACAAATGACATTTGATAGAAACGTGTTTTACCCGGCTTTTGAGAATTTTGGGAAGGGTATCATTTCTTTTATCCCTTTTCTCACAACAAATCACCGTAACCTCTCACTTTTCGACTTTACTCCCTCCAATCTAGTTGCACGAAATCAACATCACTCAAAATACCCTCACTATCTAATGAAAGAAGTGAATACTCCGGGGTTAGAACTCATCGGCGATGATGAAATTCATGGAGTAAATTTTGAGAAAAACTTATCGCTCATGTGCAAACTAATCACCGAACTCCATTTGATTAAAAATCATTGGAAAAACATCAAATGTGTGCATGAAAAGGTTTGAAACACATTTGAAGTTTGAGAATTTTTGAAGTCACAAACTCCTCCTTAATCTATGCAAGAATATATCAAAAATGGTTTTCATAGAAAGGTGGAGCAAAAATTGTTTTTGCGAAATCAAAAGAAACACAAAGTTTTGCTTCAACAACAATGTTGGTAGTAAGATAGCTAGGGAGTACACAAAGGCGTTCAATCCGTCGCATCTTACAACAACATGTTGGAGGCAATTAAAAAACATTTAAGTAAAGTGAAAATCCAATCAATTAGTACAATATGAGAGAACAAGGGAGTACACAAAGGCGTTCGATCCTTCGTTTCCCATATCACTAATTGAGAGTTTGAAAAGTTTGTTTGAATAAAAAATTTGATTGCTATTACACA
Organism: Erigeron breviscapus; assembly: GCA_034093135.1. Taxonomy (NCBI): domain Eukaryota; kingdom Viridiplantae; phylum Streptophyta; class Magnoliopsida; order Asterales; family Asteraceae; genus Erigeron; species Erigeron breviscapus. The sequence goes on from CM067168.1 coordinate 36,145,820, forward strand.
TACATATTCATATAAGAATACTTGGAAGTACACAAAGGCGTTCGATTCCTTGTTTTCTTATATCAATTTATATGTATAATAACAATGCGTTTAAATATATCATTTAAGAACGGGTTACATACATAGTATATGCAAGCCATTAAAAAAAATCTTTTTGTTAATTTTTGTAATTTTTCAATTTTGTATTTTGTTTTCTGAAATGTTTCAAGAATTCCTTCAAATGAAAATGATTAAGGTTTAAGATTCAACATACCAAGCTTGGAGATCAGAAAATTAAACCTCTTTTCGTCCAACGGTTTTGTGAACAAATTTGCAAGTTGAAATTCAGTTCCCACAAAGTAGAGTTCGATGTCACCTTTCTCAATATGATCTTTGAGAAAATGATATCTAACATCAATATGCTTTGATCGAGAGTGGTTTACTGAGTTGACTGCAATGGCAATGGCACTTTGAGAATCACAATAGATAGGAATATGATCATACGTCAGACCATAATCAGTCAGTTGTGTCTTCATCCATAACACTTGAGCACAACAACTAGCCGCAGCCACATATTCTGCTTCAGCCGTTGATAGTGAAACACAGTTTTGTTTCTTGGAAGACCAACTCACAATTTTATCTCCTAAAAATTGTAAAGTACCGGAAGTGCTCTTGCGATCAAGTTTACAACCTGCATGATCTGCATCTGAATAGGCAGTTAGATTGAATCCAGTATTCCTTGGATACCAGAGACCTAAATCGGGTGTACCCTTCAGATAACGAAAGATTCGTTTCACAGCTTGATAATGTAAATCAGTTGGAGCAGCTTGATATCTAGCACACATACATGTTGCAAACATTATATCTGGGCGAGATGCTGTTAGGTACAACAACGAACCAATCATACTTCTATATCTCTTTTGGTCAAATGGTTTCCCATTTGTATCAGTATTAATGGTTGTTCGAGCAGCCATTGGGGTAGAAATTGAAGAACATGAAGTCATATCAAACTTTTTCAACATGTCATTTATGTATTTACCTTGTGATATAAAAATACCAGTTGGTAATTGTTTGATTTGAAGACCCAAAAAGTAATTCATTTCCCCAATCATGCTCATTTCAAAATGATTGACCATTAGAGATGAAAAGTTTCGGCAAAATGTTTGACTGGTCGACCCAAATATAATGTCATCAACATATATTTGAACTAGTAGAACATGCTTACCTTGTTTGCGAATGAACAGGGTAGGGTCAATTATGCCTTTGGTAAATCCACCTTTGAGTAAGAAAGTAGTTAAGGAATCATACCATGCTCGGGGTGCTTGCTTAAGACCATAGAGAGCCTTGTCTAACCTGTAGACATGGTTTGGTCTTTGAGGATCAACAAAACCTTCAGGTTGATCAACGTAGACTTCTTCTTTGAGGTCACCATTCAGAAAAGCAGTTTTCACATCCATTTGAACACAGTGAAGTTTCGGAATGCGGCATAAGCTAAGAAAATTCGAATGGCCTCCATTCTTGCTACTGGAGCAAAAGTTTCGTCGAAATCAACACCAGGTTGTTGGCAATAACCCTTAGCAACAAGTCGAGCTTTATTCCTTACTACCACTCCATTCTCATCCTTTTTGTTTTGAATATCCACTTCGTTCCGATTGGATCAGCTTTTCTTGGATTTGGAACTAACCTCCATACCTTCAGTCTTTCAAATTGTGCAAGTTCCTCTTGCATTGCCTTAACCCATTCTGGATCTCGAAGAGCTTCAGATACTGTTTTGGGTTCGATATTGCTAAGAGAAAGTGCAACAAGACACTCATTCACTGAAGTACGAGTAGTTACTCCTGCTTGTGGATCTCCAATTATCTGATCAGTAGGATGGTCTTTCTGCATACGTGTCCACTTGTGAGCATGAGGAAGTGGATCTTGTTCTTGAAGATCAACATCATCATCATTGAAACTTGAGTTTTGTTGAGAGATAGAGTCATAACTTGGTATAACTCTTTCCTCATATGCTGGATGATCAAAGTCAAGTGGTACATATACATTCGGAGTGTTTAGGGGATTAGTTGTCTGAGTGAATTGAGAAGGTTGTTCTTGAACATTCACTTGAGGAGCATTATCCTGAGAGGATGGTGGAGAAGTATCATTTGAAGATGATCTTTGCTCAGAAGAACCTGAAGCTGATTCATGAGTGTTGTTAGGAACTGGATCGTGGTTATGAAGAGGTTCATTGTTTGGAATTGGTTCAACGATGATCTGAGGTTCTTGATCATGAACCGGTTTTGAATTATAGAATTCTTCAAAAAGAATATCTAATTCATCACTGGTTGGAGTTGGAAACTTCTTGAATTTAGAAGCTAAGGTGGTATTCCTTGTAGAAGGACTTGAAGCACTTGAATCCATACTTGTTGGTAGCAAGCTTTCTTGCTCAAAAATCATGCCTGACATCTCATCGAACCAAACATTCATCGTCTCTTGAATTGTGTTTGTTCGGCGATTGTAGATTCGGTAGGCAATTGATGTTTTGGAATAACCAACAAAGTATCCTTCATCACCTTTCTTCTCGAACTTTCCAAGATTCTCCCGATCATTCAATGTGTAACAAACACACCCAAATATATGGAAGTAGTTGATGTTGGGTTTCCGTTTGTTAACAACCTCATAAGGAGTCTTTTCGAAACGCTGATTGATAATGGACCGATTCTGAGTGTGACAAGCAGTGTCAACAGCTTCAGCCCACATATTGGATGGCAATTTGGAATAAGCAAGCATTGTCCTTGCTGCTTCCACTAGCGATCGATTTCTCCTTTCAACAACACCGTTTTGTTGTGGGGTTCGAACTGCTGAGAATTGATGAGTAATACCTTTTGATTTGCAGAATTCATCAAAAACAGCATTCTTGAATTCAGTCCCGTTATCCGAACGGATGTAACGAACTGGAAGTTGAAGATTTACTTGAGTAATGGTGATGAAATCTATCAACATCTGAGTTGTTTCATCTTTGGATGCAAGGAACTTCACCCAAGTATATCTTGAATAATCATCAACAATAACCAGATGTATTTCTTCCCATTTCGGCTTTGTACTTTCATCGGCCCACAAAGATCCATGTGAATCAAATGAAGAGGTGCTAAAGAATTCGGAGATTTCTTCGGTTTATGAGAAACTCTCTTAATCTTCCCAACAGCACAAGAAGGACAGACATGCTCACTTTCATACTTATAGTCAGGTAAGCCTTCAACAAGATGCTTATTGACTAAAGTATTGATTGTTTGGAAATTCAGATGAGAGAGCCTTCTATGCCATAACCAAGAATTCTTTGAAGTAGCCTTTGAAATGAGACAGATATTATCGGTTGGTTGGTTATCATCGAGATTGACGGTAAAAAGGTTATCGTCACGATCGCCACAAAGAATATCAACTCCATCTAAGGTTTGGACTTTGCAAAGGGATTTTCGAAAAAGAACTTGAAGATTGTTATCACAGAATTGTCCAACACTGAACAAGTTGTGACTTAAACCTTCAACATAGTGAACTTTCTTGATTATAATCCCATTTCGTTCAATGTCCCCATAACCTAAAATAGGAGCGAAATTGTTGTTTCCAAAGCGAACAGTTCCCATGAATCTTTCAACAAAATTCTTCAGCAAAGATTTATTTCCAGTCATGTGCTTCGAACACCCGGAATCGAGTATCCAAACACAGATGGTTATTTCCTGCAATCAAAGAAATTTAACCGTTTTTAGGTACCCACTTGAAAACGGGTCCTTTTTGGTTAGATAAAACAGGCAGGGTATATAACTTAGGATGCGCATTCAAACATGTTATTGAATCAACATAAGCATCAGCAATCATATTATCAACAAACATATTTGAATAAAATGTACGAACATTCACACAAGAATTGAAAGTAACATGTCTACAAGCATTCATATCCACCACACAGGAATTAAAATTGTTGTTATCATCGAGATTGACGGTAAAAAGGTTATCGTCACGATCGCCACAAAGAATATCAACTCCATCTAAGGTTTGGACTTTGCAAAGGGATTTTCGAAAAAGAACTTGAAGATTGTTATCACAGAATTGTCCAACACTGAACAAGTTGTGACTTAAACCTTCAACATAGTGAACTTTCTTGATTATAATCCCATTTCGTTCAATGTCCCCATAACCTAAAATAGGAGCGAAATTGTTGTTTCCAAAGCGAACAGTTCCCATGAATCTTTCAACAAAATTCTTCAGCAAAGATTTATTTCCAGTCATGTGCTTCGAACACCCGGAATCGAGTATCCAAACACAGATGGTTATTTCCTGCAATCAAAGAAATTTAACCGTTTTTAGGTACCCACTTGAAAACGGGTCCTTTTTGGTTAGATAAAACAGGCAGGGTATATAACTTAGGATGCGCATTCAAACATGTTATTGAATCAACATAAGCATCAGCAATCATATTATCAACAAACATATTTGAATAAAATGTACGAACATTCACACAAGAATTGAAAGTAACATGTCTACAAGCATTCATATCCACCACACAGGAATTAAAATTGTTTACAAGCTCACAAGGCCTTGCCTTGGCACATTCAACATTTATTGACAAATCAGAATTGTTTTGTTTAACAGAAACACCTTTCCACTGATTAACAGCTTTTCTCCTCCTTCTTTTCTTCGTTTTCTCAACCTCTTTCTGATTACTAGTGATCTTAGGTACTAATGACTTAGCAACCCATTTAGCATCACTACTTAAGCTCTTTCCACCTGTCGAATTGAAGCTACAAAGATTAGAACGAGGAGTTTTAAAAACTTTCATCTTTTTGGAATCTTTTGGTGGTGAGGAAACTTCTTGCTTCTTTGGTTTATCATGAGAAAACCACCCATATCTATCTCTATATCTAGTTGAACCACTTGATGTATCTTTAGTTAGCGAAACTGAGCTAGACTTAGACACCTTAGGTTTAAAGCTAGATTGAGAGCTAGATTTAGAAGCATTATGATAGTCTTTCGGAAGTTTCACTTTGGTGTACTTTGTTGTGTGTGGGGTTTCAGCTTGTTCCTTTTTGACATGTTTCACAGGTGCAGCAATGGTCTTTTGTTCAGTCTTGACGAGTTTGGTCTTAACTCGTTTCTTTGAGTAATATGAAGTTGGAGCTTTGGACGATGGTTTTTGAGATTCCACCTTTTGTTGTAAATCTTCTATTTGCTTTTCCAAAAATGTGGTTGGAAAATACATTTTAGTTGATTTAGGTGAAGTACCAACAGATTCTTGGTTTTGAAAATTTGATTCAATTTCTTCCAATTTGAAAATTGAAGATTGCTTTGTTTTGTATGAATCATTGATTGCATCATAATTAACCAAAAAATCTTGATTAGGTATTCTCTCAACTCCTCAACTTGTTTTTCAAGATTTCAATCTCAATGCCTTTTAGAAAACAATTATGATTTAAGTCAGAAATCTTCCTTTCGAGTTCAACATTGTTTGGTTTAGCTTCTTGGAGCTTCTTATTGAGAATATCAACGTCCATTTGTCTCGCATTTGCCCGAAGCCATTCATTGGTCTTTTGAATTTCAAGATCTTGATTGGCTTTTTCAAGATCATGAATGGTCTTTTCAAGATTTTCAATCTCAATGCCTTTTAGAAAACAATTATGATTTAAGTCAGAAATCTTCCTTTCGAGTTCAACATTGTTTGGTTTAGCTTCTTGGAGCTTCTTATTGAGAATATCAACGTCCATTTGTCTCGCATTTGCCCGAAGCCATTCATTGGTCTTTTGAATTTCAAGATCTTGATTGGCTTTTTCAAGATCATGAATGGTCTTTTCAAGATTTTCAATCTCAATGCCTTTTAGAAAACAATTATGATTTAAGTCAGAAATCTTCCTTTCGAGTTCAACATTGTTTGGTTTAGCTTCTTGGAGCTTCTTATTGAGAATATCAACGTCCATTTGTCTCGCATTTGCCCGAAGCCATTCATTGGTCTTTTGAATTTCAAGATCTTGATTGGCTTTTTCAAGATCATGAATGGTCTTTTCAAGATTTTGACATCTTAGTAATAACTTAGAATCAGGAGTGACATTCATCTCACATTCTTTAACCAACATTTTTCTTTGTATGTTTGAAAATCTTGTTTAATAGTATCATGTTCAAAAAGTAATTTTGAGTGTTCTTCAAGAAGATTTGAAAATTCACTTTTTGAAAAAGAAATACTATTTTTCAACCTTTTGTTTTTGTTGGCTAAAGAATTGATAAGATTTGTTAATTTAGATAAAGCTAATCTACAAGACTCTTTATCCTTAATCAAAGAAAAAGTAGAGTCGAGATTTACCTCATCATCTGGGTATTCATCATCAGTGCTTTCTGCTTCAAGGACTTTGTTCTTGGCCAATCTCGCCATATAGCAAACATTAGCGGAGAGATCTTGATCTTCATCATCAGTGAGCAATAGCCATTTGTCATCTTCGGCAAGCAATGCATGTCCTGCTTCGACCTGTTTGGCTAATAGCATCTTTTGCTTGTAGTACTCATAGTTCCGCTTCTTGGGTTGTTTGCAATCAATAGCAAAATGTCCAGGAACTCCACAATTGTAGCACCTTTTGTCTGATGTCTTCCCCTTCTCAACTGCTTGTTTCTCATAAACATCCTTCTTTTCAACATGCCTTGAACCAGTGGCTTCACTTTGCTCATTGTTTCTTGGATGATAGTGTTCCTTCTTTGGAAATGCACTTGTTGAAGAAGTGCGGAGATTGTTGTTTGTTGGCCTCGCTTTGTAGAATCTCTTCTTGAAATGCTTAGTTACTGCGGCAAGAGCTTGATATAGTTCATCTGAAACACCATCTCTTGTAGCCATCACATCATCTCCCTCCTCATCAGACGAAGAAACAACTACCATTTGCCTTTTGAGAGCTTCAGAGATCTTCTTCTCAACGATCAATGCCAAAGGATCAGAAGATACAACTTCTGGCATTTTGTTCGATGAAGCTTTGTTAAGGACTTGGTTTTCATTGAGCTTGAAGGATTCATATAGAGTATGAATGGTGAACTTGGTCAGGTTTTGATGTTGCTTGATTTGGGTTCCAAAATCTTCCCATTCTTGACCAAGTGCTTTGATAAACTTGATGTTTAACTCAATCTCAGTTTTCTTGACATTGTTCTTCCTGAGTTCATTAATGACATTGCAGAATCTGTAGTAAACTGCCTCAAGAGATTCATTTGGCATTTTGGAGAAGTTATCAAACTCAGTCAAAATGTTGGTCAATCTGATTGTCGAAGTCACGTCAGCTCCTTCCATCTGTCTTGCCACCTCATCCCATATCTCTTTTGCTGTATCATAAGAATCAACAGACCCATAGATTTCATCCGGTAGAGCTCTGTATAAACATGACCTTGCTCTGTTATCTGCAGCTGTTCGATCCTTTTGCTCAGCATTCAAAAGTTCATGAGTTGTAATAACTGCACCAGTAGTGGGATGGAGATGAACAGCAAGTCCATTCAGAATGGAATCTTTCATCATATGACCATTTGTTTGACTCTCCACATAGTCCATGAATCGTTTCTTCCATAGTCCGTAAGAACCACGGTAGAGAACTGGAGGTCTTGTATCAGAACCTAATGCCAATGCTTCACGAGAAGCCATTAGAGATTGATTTGATTTGAAAAATTGAATTGAATTTAAAAGTGGAAAATGAAACGGTCTTGGTAAGTTTATGAAATGAAACGGTCTTGATTTAAGAAGGAAATGAAACGGTCTTGTTTAACCAGGTAAATGAAACGATCTTGAATTAACACGGGAATGAAACGATCTTGATTGAACCAGGTAGGTGAAACGATCTTGATTGATTAGAGAATGAAACGATCTTGACAGAATCGTTCTGGGTGAGATTGTCTTTGAGTAAGATCGTCTTGGAAATCTTGATGAAAATTTGGTTAAGTATAGGAAATGAAACGGTTTTGAAAACTGGGACGATCTTGAAAGAAGATCGTCTTGGAAAATTTGTTGAAATTTGGCTAAGTATGGAAATTGAAACGGTCTTGAAGAACTGGGACGATCTTGATTGAAGATCGTCTTGGCTAAGTATTAAAATGAAACGGTTTTGAAGAACTGGGACGATCTTGAAAGAAGATCGTCTTGGAAAATTTGTTGAAATTTGGCTAAGTATGGAAATTGAAACGGTCTTGAAGAACTGGGACGATCTTGATTGAAGATCGTCTTGGATAAGTATTAAAATAAAACGGTTTTGAAGACTGGGACGATCTTGAATGAAGATCGTCTTGAAAATTTGTTGAAATTTGGCTAAGTATGAAATGAAACGATTTAGATGAAGATCGTCTTAGGTGAATAGGTGAAACGATCTTGGTTTGAAGTTCGTACTGGGAAAAAAATGAGACGATCTTGGTATGAAGATCGTCTTGTTTTCTTTCACAAAAACTTTTAAGTGAATGAAATGACCAAACCAATCCTTTTGGATTAGTTAGCCAGAATCAACACTTCCACAACACACTTTTTGCTAAAACGATCTTGTGAGGATCGTCTTAACAAACCACAAAGCACTGAACTAAAACGATCTTAGGCAGATCGAGATCGTCTTGGTCATCTTCTTCAACTGAACACATTTCCAGAAAAACTCCATTGACAAGTTTTTAAAACTTCGATTTCTTATGAATTACTAGGAGTTAGATCACGAAATCACTTCCAAACTGTTTTAATTCACGTCCGCAACACGATTATGAACAAAATTCAACATAAAACACAACAGATTCAAATCCCTGAAATTACGCGCCAAAACTCAAAATTCAATCTCGAGATTTGGATTGAATTGGAACTTGAAAATTGACAGGATTATGTTATCAATAGCCACGAATCTATTGATGAACAAACAACTGTGATTTTATGAGATTTGATGTGTGAATTTTGAAGAACCAGTAGGTGAGATATTACGAACAGAATTTGAGATTAAACTTGATTTTGATGAAATTGTGATCGAATTCAGTTATGGATCGTCATCAGATTGATGTTTCTCTCTGATACCACTTGTTATAACACGATTTCTAGCTCTGAATTCAATCTAACAATGGCGGTTTTCAGTGTGTGTTCTTGGTGTGTGTGTGTGTGTTTTTGAGAGAGAATGATCGAGTAAACTGAAAGCTTGGGATTAATTGTGTAAGGAATGAATTGTTGGTTCTGTTCTTGTTATGATTTCTAAGGTATGAGGGCTATTTATAGTCTAACAATACAACTATGCTAATTATCACAATTAGCCCCTCAACCTTAGTAATCATCTATCTATGACTTAACAACAAGAATGTCTTCTAATCTTAATTACAATTTATCACTATTTTTGGATTTCTAACAAGGCACGATGTACCTATTACCACCGTAAGGCACTATGTACCTATTACCACCGTAAGGCACAGGTTATGCATAACACTTAACATCTAATTAGCTCGAGCATTTATCATATTTAGTTTAGATTTCCACCTTTAACCTAAACTAATCCACACTATCATCTTTTCACGTTAGGGCCCTTAAAACGTGCACGTGTCATGGCAACCTAAAAAGGTCTAGTGTTCTAGATGAACAAGCCACATATACATGCACATAACAACATTACAACATATCACTAACCACCGTTCATCATAACATATCATATCGTAAACATATCATTAACCACCGTTCATCATAACATATCATATCGTAAACATATCATTAACCACCGTTCATCATAACATTTCATATTGTAACCACATGTACGGGGAAACATTTTAGGCATAAACATCGTCATCATTAATCCCCGAGTACCTCCCATATCAACCCAACCACCTATGAGTTATACATTACTGTTATGGAGGTTATAGTTTACGAACCATTTTCGTTGCACCCTCAGCGTGACAAAAGTAGTGTATCTTACCTGTTGGGAGTGTGCGCGCGTAATGAAAGGCTAAAAGTGCTTAACAATAATCCCCGACACCTAAGATACATTAATATACAAAATATAAGTCATTGGGACCCAAACGAACTTTAAAACGAACTTAAGTTTGTTCTTACGAACTTAGACTCACTGAACGAACTTAGTTGCCTTCAAACGAATTTAGGACATACTGAACGAACTTAGAAATGCCCAAACGAACTTAGAACATTTCAAACGAAGTTAGCCAGAACGAAGATAACCAGAACGAAGATAACCAGAACGAAGATTATCTTCGCTAGTACAAAATCAGACTCAGCTAACGAATTTAAAGTAATTTCGTCCAGATTTCAAATATGGCCAAGTTCTTCGATTTTTCCAAAAACAAACGACTTGGGCTTCACCCAAAACATGATTTTGACATTGTTAAACATATTTTGATCATTCATATCGATTACAAACTCGTTTGACACCGTTTAGAACATTAATTAATCAAAACATAATATAAACCCTAATTCTTCAAAATCTCTTTTAAAATCAGATTTGATTCAAATAAAACAACCCTAAATCTGAAATATGATCAACAAACCGATCATTACCTGTAATTAACAATGGCCGATCGAAATCAAGCCCAAAAGACACCAACAATCTACGTAAAACTTGAAGAGATGCTTTAGAATTGCAAGAAGGATTGAAAGGTTGTTTAGGTTTGTTCTTTGAGTGATTATGGCTGCTAAAGGAAGGAGATTAGGCTAATCCTAGCCCTAATCCCGTTTTTCAACTTTCACTTTTGTCAAATTTAGTCCCTGGACTTCATATTAGCTTTATTACACCTTTAAACACCTAATGGGGATATACATAACACATGGAAGCACTTTCGCACACTACATAGACCTTTCACACATCATTAAGTCTACTTTATTGTCACTCATTAAAGATAATTAAATCTCACATATAGGGCACATAAACACATATTTCCACATAAACATATCACGGACTTAGAATTTGACCTAACGACGTTAGTCAACATATACGTTTAAGTTTTGGGATGTTACAATTACCTCCCCCTTAAGAGGATTCCGTCCCCGGAATCACTTCATCATCGAAAAGGTGGGGATAGGTCTCCCGTATTACGGACTCGGTCTCCCAAGTCATACTTTCGCCGTGATTGTGTTTCCACTTTATGAGAACTAGATCGATAGTCTTTCGTCGTAACTTCTTTTGTTTCCTTCCCATTATAGCAACAGGTTCATCGACAATCTGCTTGTTGGGATTAATACTTACGTCCTCGAGTGGAATGACATCCATTTCATTCGCATAGCACTTACGTAGGTAACACACATGAAATGTGTTGTGAATTCCATCAAGTTCTGGAGGTAGTTCCAGTTGAAATGCCTGTTCATTAACCTTCTTAATGATCTTAAAAGGTCCAATGAATCTGGGGCTTAACTTTCCACGTTTTCCAAACCGTAATACACCTTTCCAAGGCGACACCTTGAGTAAAACCATTTCGCCTTCTTTAAAATCGAACGGCCTCCTTTTCTTATCAGCATATGACTTTTGCCTTTCGCGAGCAACACGTAAGGCTTTCTTTGCAACATTAACTTTATCGGCCATAATTTGTACTACTTCGGGTCCAGCAAATTGCTTTTCCCCGGGCTCCAACCAACAACTAGGAGTCCGACACTTTCTACCATATAACATCTCATAAGGTGGCATTCCAATGCTCGCATGATAACTATTGTTATACGCGAACTCAATAAGAGGTAGGTGTTTATCCCACGAACCACCATAATCCATTACACAAGCTCTGAGCATATCTTCGAGCGTTTGAATAGTCCTTCACTTTGCCCATCGGTCTGCGGGTGATAGGCTGTGCTCAGACGAACTTGAGTACCAACTTCCCGTTGAAAACTCTTCCAAAAGTTGGAAACGAATCGAGCATCACGATCGGACACAATCGATATCGAACACCATGTTTAGTAACCACTTCATCAATATACAACGTAGCGAAGTTTCTCCATAGGAGCAGTCTCACGAACTGGGAGAAAGTGAGCACTCTTCGTTAATTGATCGACAATAACCCATATCATATCATGACCACGAGGCGTTCTTGGAAGCTTGTGTTATAAAATCCATCGTAATACGATCCATTTCCACTCAGGGATCTCGAGTTGCTGAAACTTCCCGTAAGGCTTTTGATGTTCAGCTTTCACCTTCGCACACGTCAAACATTTCTGTACGTACATCATTACATCGTTCTTAATACTGGGCCACCAATAAATAGGCTTCAAATCTGCATGCATCTTTGTGGCACCAGGGTGTACAGAATACTTAGTTTTGTGAGCTTCATCCATTACTAACTCACGATTGCCTCCATAGAGAGGAACCCATATTCTACCTTTGTAAGTTCGAAGGCCACGACTATTTTCTTCCATTTGGAGTCTGTTCTTCTTCTTTTTCCCAATAGACTCCGCTTTCACATTATCATCCTTTAACGCTTCGATTTGAGCTAATCGAATAGGTTCCAGTAAATTCGACTCAATCTTTGTAATCATCGCACATAATCTACTCTTCGCATATCCTTTGCGGCTTAAGGCATCAGCAACCACATTAGCTTTGCCTGGGTGGTATTTAATTTCACAATCGTAATCCTTTAATAACTCCATCCACCGCCGTTGTCTAACATTCATGTCCTTCTGAGTAAACACGTACCGTAAGCTCTTATGATCCGTATAAAGGGTACACTTTGTACCATACAGATAATGTCGCCACAACTTCAGAGCAAAAACAACCGCAGCCAGCTCAAGGTCATGAGTAGGATAGTTCTGCTCATGAGGCTTCAGCTGTCGAGAGGCGTAAGCGATAACTTTGTCACGTTGCATTAGTACACACCCTAACCCCGTGATGGATGCGTCACTATAAACCACTAAATCATCTGTTCCTTCGGGTAAGGCTAAGACTGGAGCTTCACACAACTTCTTTTTCAACATCGAAAAGGCTTTCTCTTGAGCATCGGTCCACACAAATTTCACACCTTTCTTTGTTAATTCAGTCATTGGTTTGGCAATGCGTGAGAAATCCTGAATGAAACGTCGATAATAACCAGCCAAACCGAGAAAACTCTTTATTTCTGTAGGAGACTTAGGCTGCTCCCACTTTGACACCGCTTCTATCTTTGCAGGATCCACTTTTATACCATCCGAGGAGACGACATGGCCGAGGAAATGAACTTCCTTTAGCCAGAACTCGCATTTGGAGAATTTAGCATATAGCTTTTTCTCTCTGAGGACTTGTAAGACAGCCCTCAAATGTTCTCTATGTTCCTCTTCCGACTTTGAATACACAAGAATGTCGTCGATGAAAACGATAACGAAATGATCCAAAAACGGTCGACAGACACGGTTCATCAAATCCATAAACTTCGCTGGAGCATTTGTCAAACCGAATGGCATGACGAGGAACTCATAGTGACCATAACGAGTTCGGAACGCTGTTTTGGCTACACTTTCTTCTTCAACCTTTAATTGATGATAGCCAGACCGTAAGTCAATCTTTGAAAAATAAGAAGCACCTTGAAGTTGATCGAATAAATCATCAATACGAGGGAGTGGATATTTATTCTTCACCGTTCTTTTATTCAGCTCGCGATAATCAATACACATGCGCATGGATCCGTCTTTCTTCTTTACGAAAAGGATAGGAGCACCCCATGGAGAGGAACTCGGACGAATGAAACCCTTATCTAAAAGTTCCTGAATTTGAGTCATCAGCTCCTTCATCTCTGTCGGAGCTAATCGATACGGAGCTTTGGCTACAGGAGTAGCACCAGGAATAAGGTCAATAGAAAATCAACCTCACGATCCGGAGGAAGACCTGGAAGATCTTCAGGGAAAACATCAGGAAACTCGGAAACAACTTCGACATCAGAGACTGTAGGCTTCGCGATACGAGAATCGATGACATAAGCTAGAAAATGTGACTTAGTTTGCCGTATACAACGAAGTGCTTTCATCATCGAGATCACCTTAACATTTCCCGGCTTCTTGTCACCATAGACACAACACCTTTTCCGTCAGGGGTAGCGATACGAACTATTTTCTTTGCACATAAGACGACAACATCATTTTTCGACATCCAGTCCATACCGAGAACAACATCAAAACTAGGAATGGTAGCGGGTAACAGGTTAGCAGTAAACAAACGACCCTCTATTCTAAAGGACAATCAGAGTAACCTTCCCGAATAATAGACGTTGCACCATTAGCCACTTCTACTTCTATAGGGCACCGTAAAGAACTAGTAGTCATGCCTAACTTAGGAGCAAACAGAGTAGACACAAAAGATTTGTTCGCACCAGAATCAAATAACACATTAGCAGGTTTGGAGTTAACAATAAGGGTAGCAGTAACTACCTGATCATCGTCTTTTTCCTCCTCAGCCGTCATCTGAAAAGCACGGGCTTTGGCCTGGGAAGCTTCTGCCTTCTTTCCCTCATCTTTCTTCATCTACGGGCAGTCTGCAATACGGTGCTTGGTGTCTCCACATTTATAACATCTTGCCTTGTCAGTGCATTGATCAATGGTATGACCCTGAGTTCCACACCTATTGCACCTGCGGGTCTTTGTAGAACACTGACCAGAATGGATAGATTTGCAGCCTGGGCACCATTTTCCATCCTTGTCTGCCCTTCCCTTGTCAGAGGACGATGAAGATCCCTTAAATTTCTTTCCAAAACGATTTGATCCACCAAACCTCCTCTTATTGCCAGACTTCTTCTCATCCTCTTTCTTTTCAACTTTCTTATCCGCAGCAAATCATCATCAAGCTTTTTAGATTCTTTAATTGCTTCAGTTAGAGTCTTATGCTGCCTACAAATACCTCGATAACTTGGAGGTAAACCATCGACATAGCAGGCGACTTGATCTGCATCAGTTCTGAATAGATGACCCACAAATTTCATCTTTTCCATAAAGGAACGAGCATAATCATTAATTTTTCCCACTTCAGCCTTCAGGGCACGAAACTCTTTTTCCATTTTTCTCTGCTCATGAACTCCGATATACTCTTCAATAAATTTCTGTCTGAAGTTAGCCCACGTAATAGCAGATACCATAGCTGGAGTCATCGAAATGGTGATGCTCTTCCACCAGTCCCGAGCACCTTCTTTCAGCATCCTGCTAGCACACAACACTTTCTTATCCTTGGGACAATCACAAGCTTCAAAAACCATCTCAGTATCATCAATCCATTCCATGCAACCCACTGCATTAAGTGTTCCATAGAATTTCTGAGCTCCGCACTTCTGAAAACTTTCGAACTTGAATCGAGGAGCTTGAACTACATTAGGAGGAGCCACATCACATTAACAGGGGGAACGACTACATTATTAACTGGTAGCTCAGTGTGGTGAGAAGGCACTGAGAAATTGCCATCAGTTCCTTCAGCATTTTCGGCAAGAGCGTTGTTCAGTTGCTCCTGAGTCTGTGTTAACTGGGCCTGGAGAGTCAGCACAAGATTGTACAATTCAGCTGCATTTGGGATTTGCTCCACCACTGCTTCATTAACTATGGGTTGATTACCAGGAGGTGGAGGCATAGGGCCTAACGAGCCTTGCCGATTGACCCGCTGAGGATTCACTCGATTTCTATTCACGTTAGCTGCAGCAGCAGTAGCAGCAGCATTAGTAGCAACTGCACCTGGATGGACAGGTGGAGTAACGCTGGCAGTTGCTCCGTCACGTTGGATGTTGCGGTTGCGAGTGTTAACCATTTTCCTTCAATAAAATGGTGAAGTCGATAAGCGCGAAATAAAACAAAAGTTCGCTGGGATAAGGCTAAATCATATCACCGTAACATAAACATCTCGTAAGCCTTATCACACTCGCACTCATCCCAACCCATCCTACATCACATGTCATCACTAGCTAAGGCATCCTACGAGTACCTAGCATGCATATCTAAGTTTAAGTCCAAATCCTATGGTCAATAGGCCTTGGTTCACTTAAACTACTTCTCTAATACCAAATTGTAACACCCGTTTGTAAAAATATGGATTTCCAAAAATTTCGCCTAACGGCGTTAAATCATGCGGAAACGATTTAGGAAAATACTCAACTAAGGAAAACAGTTGAGAAAACATTGGTGGTGTTACTAATAGCATCAAATCTGTAATAAAAGAAATCCATAGATTGCCCAACATAAAGCAATCATAACATAATCATTACATAAGTTCCATAAAGGAAATCAATAACATAAGGTCTATGCGAAGCTATTGGGTAAACTAAAGCCAGCTTGATCATCTACCATCTCTCGCCAAAGCTTCACACGTCATCTCACTGCCTAACCTGAGGGGTGTCAACACATTAAAAGAAACAAGTGTTAGCTATAAAGCTAAGTAAGATAACACCAGGTTTAAGCAAAATATTTCATCCATTTAAATCGTCACTTTAAAGCATTACGTCATTTTAATTAGGCATTCATACCACCGTATAAACATATCCACATCACATATAAGCATAGAGTTCATGACCCTAAGCGTGCCTAATCAATTTGATCACTTGATTCACCTCATTAAGTTGTAACCGAAGTTACCGTTTTTAAGGAAAGACAATGTCGATCCATGAGTAGCACGCTATGTTCATGACATTAGGTGGGTCATCAGGCCACCCGAAACTACTCGCCACATATGACTTGTTGAAAGGAGCCACCCGAGCAACCATTTTAACGTACCTATAACCACCGTCAGGCATGACGTACCTATTACCACCGTCAGGCACCATTTATACGTACCTATTACCACCGTCAGGCACGATGTACCTATTACCACCGTAAGGCACTATGTACCTATTACCACCGTAAGGCACAGGTTATGCATAACACTTAACATCTAATTTAGCTCGAGCATTTATCATATTTAGTTTAGATTTCCACCTTTAACCTAAACTAATCCATACTATCATCTTTTCACGTTAGGGCCCTTAAAACGTGCACGTGTCATGGCAACCTAAAAAGGTCTAGTGTTCTAGATGAACAAGCCACATATACATGCACATAACAACATTACAACATATCACTAACCACCGTTCATCATAACATATCATATCGTAAACATATCATTAACCACCGTTCATCATAACATATCATATCGTAAACATATCATTAACCACCGTTCATCATAACATTTCATATTGTAACCACATGTACGGGGAAACATTTTAGGCATAAACATCGTCATCATTAATCCCCGAGTACCTCCCATATCAACCCAACCACCTATGAGTTATACATTACTGTTATGGAGGTTATAGTTTACGAACCATTTCCGTTGCACCCTCAGCGTGACAAAAGTAGTGTATCTTACCTGTTGGGAGTGTGCGCGCGTAATGAAAGGCTAAAAGTGCTTAACAATAATCCCCGACACCTAAGATACATTAATATACAAAATATAAGTCATTTGGGACCCAAACGAACTTTAAAACGAACTTAAGTTTGTTCTTACGAACTTAGACTCACTGAACGAACTTAGTTGCCTTCAAACGAATTTAGGACATACTGAACGAACTTAGAAATGCCCAAACGAACTTAGAACATTTCAAACGAAGTTAGCCAGAACGAAGATAACCAGAACGAAGATAACCAGAATGAAGATTATCTTCGCTAGTACAAAATCAGACTCAGCTAACGAATTTAAAGTAATTTCGTCCAGATTTCAAATATGGCCAAGTTCTTCGATTTTTCCAAAAACAAACGACTTGGGCTTCACCCAAAACATGATTTTGACATTGTTAAACATATTTTGATCATTCATATCGATTACAAACTCGTTTGACACCGTTTAGAACATTAATTAATCAAAACATAATATAAACCCTAATTCTTCAAAATCTCTTTTAAAATCAGATTTGATTCAAATAAAACAACCCTAAATCTGAAATATGATCAACAAACCGATCATTACCTGTAATTAACAATGGCCGATCGAAATCAAGCCCAAAAGACACCAACAATCTACGTAAAACTTGAAGAGATGCTTTAGAATTGCAAGAAGGATTGAAAGGTTGTTTAGGTTTGTTCTTTGAGTGATTATGGCTGCTAAAGGAAGGAGATTAGGCTAATCCTAGCCCTAATCCCGTTTTTCAACTTTCACTTTTGTCAAATTTAGTCCTGGACTTCATATTAGCTTTATTACACCTTTAAACACCTAATGGGATATACATAACACATGGAAGCACTTTCGCACACTACATAGACCTTTTACACATCATTAAGTCTACTTTATTGTCACTCATTAAAGATAATTAAATCTCACATATAGGGCACATAAACACATATTTCCACATAAACATATCACGGACTTAGAATTTGACCTAACGACGTTAGTCAACATATACGTTTAAGTTTTGGGATGTTACAACAACAACCCTACAAACATACCACATAGTCATATAATCACCAAAATGAACCCAATTATTTCATTAAACAAGATTGTTAGTCAAATGACATGTAAAGTCAACCGGTCAAAACTCACAGATGTTACACAGAGAGAAAGATAGTCAAGTAAACAGCTCCAGCAAACTGAATAACATTAAAAACAATCAATCAATAAGGACAGATCCACCTAAATGAATAAACCGTTCTATACTAGGACCGAGCTAAATAATTAAAGATTATGCAATTCTCAAAACAAACCAGTGCCTTCCGAATAGGTATGCTGACCTAGGAGCCACATTCTGATACATATAGTTCAAAACAATAACAAGTGAGCCATATATAGATCGATACAAGACAAAGGCAATACACAAGAAATACATCATGAAGTAATAGTAAACATTGTTGTAAAACTCACCGAGTAGAGCCGAGTACTCTCCGAGTACTCGTTACAAGGTAGGGTGTCGAGTAGACCCGAGTCGGCCGATTATTCCGAGTACTCCCCGACTTGGCCACTTTGACCCCCGAGTACTCACCGCATATACCCGAGTACTCCCAACTCACTTGTCGACCGACCTGGGAACGATTAGCGACTTCCGCAACCTTGATAGTAAACAAAAGAACCAGAGAGTTCCTTTTCTATAGGTCAAGTATTCAAGCAACGGGCAGTTTATCCTTGTCCGACACAAGAGCTCGTTGATGAAGGAACTTGCTACAGAGTCAAGGCGAGAAGAGAAATCCTTATAGTGGGAACTTGGAAGAATAACAAACAAATTACTCCTCAACTTAACAGCCAAATACCAGGACATCGTGTACAGTCTTCAATCAATAAAGGCATAATACATTGAGAGTAGAACCACAACGAAACATAAAAAATAAGTTATCCAATCTTAAATCAACCGAAGGACTCATGAAGACATCTCCAACACAGCGAGGAATTTTCAGTAGCAAACCAACAGAGGGGCTCCAGCTGTAATCCCACAGCTACTGGGCAAAGGGGCAAGCAACACTTTAGATTCAGTTTACAAGAAGGGCCAGTTTACAAGAACAATCAGCCCAGCTTGGCAATTCCAAAGTTATAGATCAAAAAGATCTAAGAAGATCATATCAAGCAATAAAACAAGAAATATCTGCCACTGGTAAGGTTACAATCCTTATATAAGAAGGAAGAACCCTTACTTAACGAGCATAAAAAAAACAATCGATCAAAACTTAAGACCTATGGAAAAGGAATGAGTATAGATCGAGAAAAGAGAAATAATATAAAAGAATCAACCGTTTGAATACAATTCCTAACAGGAGGTACAAAACGAGACGAAAATAACAACAAAACCTTCATTAATGAACATATAGATTTAGATCAATATATTGCTTCAAGTGTCAAGGACGGAACACAATTTATGAGAATTCAGCCTCAAACACGAGCAGATAAATCAATCAATCGATACCCAAATCCCAAGAACAAGGAGTGAATATAGATTGAGAAAATGAAGATAATACGAGAATCAATCGATTGAATATGAGCCTAAGAAGGATACACCCAATCGAGATAAAGATAACATTAATGTATAATCAATCGATGGAGACTGAAATCTAAAGAAGGTTTAAGCCAGAATCGAGATGAGAAAAAAGTCACAAATCATATGAGAAAACCTTACACACGAGAAGATTTTGTAAGATATCTCAATCAGAGACTCAAACCCTAAGGAAAAGATGAGTTAAGATTGAGAAGATGATAATATTGTAAGAATCAATCAATTTGATTACAAGCCCTAAATAGGGAGAAAACAAATCGAGACAGTAATAATAATATGAAGAATCAATCAATAGTGACTCAAACCCTAGAAAGGGTAAAGCCAAAATCGAGATGAAAATAAAAGAAACAAATAGAACCTGATGCTCTGGTACCATGTAAAAATAAAGGAAAGCAACAACAATCTGCTATTCAATGGCAGATTATAACCAATACCAACAAGAATAACGAAAAAGTTGTATTATATGATTGATAATTAAAAGGGTTTTGATACATAATAGTAAAATGAACAAAGAGGACAATCTAATATCCAATTACAGATAAATGATATAAATGAGATAAAAAACGGATGAGTGGAAAGAGTGGTAGACAACAACAGTTCATTAAGGGCTACATTGTTATGTTGTTATCTTGTTCTTCCACTTCTTCGCTTTTAATGTAGAGTTAGGATATAACCGTTGCAAAGGATCCAAGGGTAACGGGTGTCTATCTCTGTTATTCAGACCCTTCGTCTTTAAGAAAACAACCCTTCAACTGATTATATAGAATAAAATACCATGTACGCTTTGAAATAAAAACTAAAGCTAAGATTGAAGAGAATGACTTCTCAACAGAAACTTTTGTAAACTAGTGTCTAGTATGTCGAGTGGCTTGTTTTACATTTTTTGCTTTGTTTCGATTTTTTATGACTTGAGACTTTAAGGTATTAATTTCGAAACAAGATGTGTGGAAATCGATCCCCACTGAAATGTCCTAGAAATAACCAAGTTTAACCAAGTTATGAGAAAAATAAGAGGAAAAAAAATTCGTTCGAAATTCGTTTGTCTTCCCCTATTAGAAAAAAATTCATTTTTATTTGATTAAGCTTAACCTCGTAAACACAAACTTGAATTTGCTTCTATCCAAACAAATATTTCAAAGACGACTAGCAGCAAGCTATTTCTATATAACATCAAAATCCCATACACCCTCTACTGCAATTTCATTCATCAAATTAGGGATTTCAAAAAAATCAATTTTACCCCCCAATCGAATCCAGACACTAAATTTGGTTTTACATACAGAATAATAATAATGAAGAAGAAGACGCCATAATAGCAATAATGAACAACAGTGATCCAGATCCTTCTATAATTCAACCTGGCACCATTCCTGCCATCAGCATCACCATCATCATCATCACCATCATCATTAACAAATCAAAGCTACAATTGAAGAAAGAAGAAGGTGAAGTTGAAAGCGAGAAGAAGATTAAACTATATACGAATAGTTGTTATTTTATTCATCATTCAATTCAATTCATTCTTATTCTACTATTATAACATACTCACAACACTACGATAAATGTATCAAATTATATTTTATATGATGTTGTTTTATACAGCAATTGAGGTCAAATTATATTTATATATAAGTTGGTTTGGGATTGAGGTATATGAACATGTCAACGTGCCAACCCCCAACATGAATACCACTTTTAAAAAATATAATATTGTAGGAGTAATTGGCAAAAAATATATGACCAGGCGACATACATAACTCGGATCCCCCAACGAAAACATAATCGGGAGCTCTAATAGTTTGTCAAATATTATATTTTTTCAATATGTTAACAACATTGGTACGTTCTTCGAGAAAGTAACTCAATCCACCCTCAAAACATTGCTTCTTCGAGAATTATTTTCATAATGATGGCACCTTTAAGATGTGTACTAGATACTAATTATCAATATGCCTTGACCCAAAATTCTGTAGGCGTTAGCTAATGATGTATTTTGCCAAACTTCCAATTCTTCTAATACAAAACTATCGTTGGAGTTGTTTTTTATGTTTAGTTTTATGTTAGAAGGGCCTAATATGTTTCTATTTTGTTAATCAAAAATATAGCATATGTTAACTAAGTTATATAAATACTTTATTCGGTGTAACCCGAGCAACGCACGGGTATTGTGATAGTTTTTATTTGATTAAGCTTAACCTCGTAAACACAAACTTGAATTTGCTTCTATCCAAACAAATATTTCAAAGACGACTAGCAGCAAGCTATTTCTATATAACATCAAAATCCCATACACCCTCTACTGCAATTTCATTCATCAAATTAGGGATTTCAAAAAAATCAATTTCACCCCCCAATCGAATCCAGACACTAAATTAGGTTTTACATACAGAATAATAATAATGAAGAAGAAGACGCCATAATAGCAATAATGAACAACAGTGATCCAGATCCTTCTATAATTCAACCTGGCACCATTCCTGCCATTACTGATGTCACATCAGCATCACCATCATCATCAGCAAATCAAAGCTACAATTGCCATGGATTATGGTACACAGCAGTCCTATCAATCCCGGCGATATTATTTGTAGTTTATCTAGGGTTTCATCTCAAAAAAATATCAAAAAGCTTCGAAATCGTCGCTCACATGTTATGATCACTTATTATGTCCTCCTTTGGTTCTCCGCCACTCTTAATCTCGCCTGGTCTTCTCTTCAGGTCCTACTTTCGTTTCATTTCCTTCCCATATATCATGTTACTCGTTTTTTTTTTGTGTGTCAATGGTTAGTTTGAGTTTTCCTGGATACTATTACTTGGAATTTTACTAGCTAATGCTTGTTTAGATATTTGTAAATTGTAATGTATTACTATATATGAAGCTTATAGTTATACCTACTTACATAGTTAGTTAGTTACATATTGTATTATTGACTAACTAGTTTCCTTTTTTCCCGAGACAATAATACCAGATGCACTTCTCGATAGTCGATAGACATTATATATAACTAGAAGGGTACCCGCGCAATGCGGTGGTGGCGGCGATTGGTGGTGTTGGCGGCTGCAAGTAGTGTAGGTTATTGATGTAAAAGGAGTAGTGTAGTTATTTAAGAGTTATGGTAGATGTTATAGATTAAATTCATTAAGGGTATTATAGGTATTTTAAATAGATATCATAGGTACTTTAAGTGGAGATGTTTAAAAAATAGTGAATATAACTATATAAGGGATGGGCATTTTAGAGTTATCAATTATCAACTACTTAGTGGCAAAAACATGGAGGGAACAAATGCTTTATAATGTGGATTGATAGATAGATACTAGACAAATGCCCGCGCGATGTGGCGACGACGGCAACGGGTGGTGGTGGCGGTGGTTAGCGGTGTGGTGCATCGGCGGTGTTGATAGTAAGTAAAGTGATTGATTGTAAAAAGGATGTGAGTAGAGCTATTGTTGAAAGGTTGAGATTTGAGGAGAGAAAAAAAAAATGAGATAAGTTTCGTCAATTGTTAGAGCTTCTAAGGATATTATGAATAAGTGATAAGGGTATTTTGGAGTTTTCACTTGTGTAAAGTTGAAAAATTGGAGGGAACAAATGCTTTATAATGTAGTATAGAGATAGAGATAGAGATAGATATAGATAAACTGAATTCTCATTTAAGAGTCATAATTTGGAATTTGATCAAGTAGCAACGTTGGTCTCTGGCGTGGAACCTAAGCAACTAGACAAGTCACATGAATAAGTGAAGTGACATCAAGCAAGGCAAGCATAAAAGGTTACTTCTTAAGGACAGAACTAAAGACACAAATCTCACTCATTTTACAAAGTATCAACATTTTATATAGTATCAATAGAAAAATTGAATTTGAATATACTGAAGAAATGAACACATCTTATTCATGTATCTTAGACAGATCAACACCCATCAACCAAGTGAACTGCTTAAAGGACCTGGTCAAATGTAGGATAAGGGAACTCAGGAATTAGTTTTTTCTCATCTTTTATAGATGAAAAGTTATCTAGATAACCTGCAAAGGCTTGTTCTTCACAGTACTGAGTTGGCCACAAACATGATCTTCAACACCCTACTAAAGTCATATGACGAGTTCATGTTGAAGTATAATATGAACAACTCGGAGAATGTACCTTGGAGTTGCTCTTGTTGCTTTTGGCTTACGGCCTGAAGATCAAGTTTATACTTGGTATACATAGATGATCCAAGCCATGAGGATCAATTGCCAACTTGGTACTGTTGGGAGATCCAAGCTGATCTCTATTGTAGATATCTCTGCATTTGCAAGAGAATAAATGCAAGAGAAGATATGAGAGTGAACTTATGAGCCTTCGTAAGTCCCAACTTGTTAGATGGTACTACTGAAGACACCTCTAGGTCGATGGTGGAGTTACTTTGCAATATATGCACTGAACTGGAGACGACCAGTTGCAGTGTGTATATACCAAGTTCTAGATAGATTACTTATATAAAGGACA